>OX638310.1:83437525-83983391 GCA_951812415.1 Beris morrisii | reverse complement strand
AGGATAGAGGATAGAGGATAGAGGATAGAGGATAGAGGATAGAGGATAGAGGATAGAGGATAGAGGATAGAGGATAGAGGATAGAGGATAGAGGATAGAGGATAGAGGATAGAGGATAGAGGATAGAGGATAGAGGATAGAGAGGATAGAGGATAGAGGATAGAGGATAGAGGATAGAGGATAGAGGATAGAGGATAGAGGATAGAGGATAGAGGATAGAGGATAGAGGATAGAGGATAGAGGATAGAGGATAGAGGATAGAGGATAGAGGATAGAGGATAGAGGATAGAGGATAGAGGATAGAGGATAGAGGATAGAGGATAGAGGATAGAGGATAGAGGATAGAGGATAGAGGATAGAGGATAGAGGATAGAGGATAGAGGATAGAGGATAGAGGATAGAGGATAGAGGATAGAGGATAGAGGATAGAGGATAGAGGATAGAGGATAGAGGATAGAGGATAGAGGATAGAGGATAGAGGATAGAGGATAGAGGATAGAGGATAGAGGATAGAGGATAGAGGATAGAGGATAGAGGATAGAGGATAGAGGATAGAGGATAGAGGATAGAGGATAGAGGATAGAGGATAGAGGATAGAGGATAGAGGATAGAGGATAGAGGATAGAGGATAGAGGATAGAGGATAGAGGATAGAGGATAGAGGATAGAGGATAGAGGATAGAGGATAGAGGATAGAGGATAGAGGATAGAGGATAGAGGATAGAGGATAGAGGATAGAGGATAGAGGATAGAGGATAGAGGATAGAGGATAGAGGATAGAGGATAGAGGATAGAGGATAGAGGATAGAGGATAGAGGATAGAGGATAGAGGATAGAGGATAGAGGATAGAGGATAGAGGATAGAGGATAGAGGATAGAGGATAGAGGATAGAGGATAGAGGATAGAGGATAGAGGATAGAGGATAGAGGATAGAGGATAGAGGATAGAGGATAGAGGATAGAGGATAGAGGATAGAGGATAGAGGATAGAGGATAGAGGATAGAGGATAGAGGATAGAGGATAGAGGATAGAGGATAGAGGATAGAGGATAGAGGATAGAGGATAGAGGATAGAGGATAGAGGATAGAGGATAGAGGATAGAGGATAGAGGATAGAGGATAGAGGATAGAGGATAGAGGATAGAGGATAGAGGATAGAGGATAGAGGATAGAGGATAGAGGATAGAGGATAGAGGATAGAGGATAGAGGATAGAGGATAGAGGATAGAGGATAGAGGATAGAGGATAGAGGATAGAGGATAGAGGATAGAGGATAGAGGATAGAGGATAGAGGATAGAGGATAGAGGATAGAGGATAGAGGATAGAGGATAGAGGATAGAGGATAGAGGATAGAGGATAGAGGATAGAGGATAGAGGATAGAGGATAGAGGATAGAGGATAGAGGATAGAGGATAGAGGATAGAGGATAGAGGATAGAGGATAGAGGATAGAGGATAGAGGATAGAGGATAGAGGATAGAGGATAGAGGATAGAGAGATAGAGGATAGAGGATAGAGGATAGAGGATAGAGGATAGAGGATAGAGGATAGAGGATAGAGGATAGAGGATAGAGGATAGAGGATAGAGGATAGAGGATAGAGGATAGAGGATAGAGGATAGAGGATAGAGGATAGAGGATAGAGGATAGAGGATAGAGGATAGAGGATAGAGGATAGAGGATAGAGGATAGAGGATAGAGGATAGAGGATAGAGGATAGAGGATAGAGGATAGAGGATAGAGGATAGAGGATAGAGGATAGAGGATAGAGGATAGAGGATAGAGGATAGAGGATAGAGGATAGAGGATAGAGGATAGAGGATAGAGGATAGAGGATAGAGGATAGAGGATAGAGGATAGAGGATAGAGGATAGAGGATAGAGGATAGAGGATAGAGGATAGAGGATAGAGGATAGAGGATAGAGGATAGAGGATAGAGGATAGAGGATAGAGGATAGAGGATAGAGGATAGAGGATAGAGGATAGAGGATAGAGGATAGAGGATAGAGGATAGAGGATAGAGGATAGAGGATAGAGGATAGAGGATAGAGGATAGAGGATAGAGGATAGAGGATAGAGGATAGAGGATAGAGGATAGAGGATAGAGGATAGAGGATAGAGGATAGAGGATAGAGGATAGAGGATAGAGGATAGAGGATAGAGGATAGAGGATAGAGGATAGAGGATAGAGGATAGAGGATAGAGGATAGAGGATAGAGGATAGAGGATAGAGGATAGAGGATAGAGGATAGAGGATAGAGGATAGAGGATAGAGGATAGAGGATAGAGGATAGAGGATAGAGGATAGAGGATAGAGGATAGAGGATAGAGGATAGAGGATAGAGGATAGAGGATAGAGGATAGAGGATAGAGGATAGAGGATAGAGGATAGAGGATAGAGGATAGAGGATAGAGGATAGAGGATAGAGGATAGAGGATAGAGGATAGAGGATAGAGGATAGAGGATAGAGGATAGAGGATAGAGGATAGAGGATAGAGGATAGAGGATAGAGGATAGAGGATAGAGGATAGAGGATAGAGGATAGAGGATAGAGGATAGAGGATAGAGGATAGAGGATAGAGGATAGAGGATAGAGGATAGAGGATAGAGGATAGAGGATAGAGGATAGAGGATAGAGGATAGAGGATAGAGGATAGAGGATAGAGGATAGAGGATAGAGGATAGAGGATAGAGGATAGAGGATAGAGGATAGAGGATAGAGGATAGAGGATAGAGGATAGAGGATAGAGGATAGAGGATAGAGGATAGAGGATAGAGGATAGAGGATAGAGGATAGAGGATAGAGGATAGAGGATAGAGGATAGAGGATAGAGGATAGAGGATAGAGGATAGAGGATAGAGGATAGAGGATAGAGGATAGAGGATAGAGGATAGAGGATAGAGGATAGAGGATAGAGGATAGAGGATAGAGGATAGAGGATAGAGGATAGAGGATAGAGGATAGAGGATAGAGGATAGAGGATAGAGGATAGAGGATAGAGGATAGAGGATAGAGGATAGAGGATAGAGGATAGAGGATAGAGGATAGAGGATAGAGGATAGAGGATAGAGGATAGAGGATAGAGGATAGAGGATAGAGGATAGAGGATAGAGGATAGAGGATAGAGGATAGAGGATAGAGGATAGAGGATAGAGGATAGAGGATAGAGGATAGAGGATAGAGGATAGAGGATAGAGGATAGAGGATAGAGGATAGAGGATAGAGGATAGAGGATAGAGGATAGAGGATAGAGGATAGAGGATAGAGGATAGAGGATAGAGGATAGAGGATAGAGGATAGAGGATAGAGGATAGAGGATAGAGGATAGAGGATAGAGGATAGAGGATAGAGGATAGAGGATAGAGGATAGAGGATAGAGGATAGAGGATAGAGGATAGAGGATAGAGGATAGAGGATAGAGGATAGAGGATAGAGGATAGAGGATAGAGGATAGAGGATAGAGGATAGAGGATAGAGGATAGAGGATAGAGGATAGAGGATAGAGGATAGAGGATAGAGGATAGAGGATAGAGGATAGAGGATAGAGGATAGAGGATAGAGGATAGAGGATAGAGGATAGAGGATAGAGGATAGAGGATAGAGGATAGAGGATAGAGGATAGAGGATAGAGGATAGAGGATAGAGGATAGAGGATAGAGGATAGAGGATAGAGGATAGAGGATAGAGGATAGAGGATAGAGGATAGAGGATAGAGGATAGAGGATAGAGGATAGAGGATAGAGGATAGAGGATAGAGGATAGAGGATAGAGGATAGAGGATAGAGGATAGAGGATAGAGGATAGAGGATAGAGGATAGAGGATAGAGGATAGAGGATAGAGGATAGAGGATAGAGGATAGAGGATAGAGGATAGAGGATAGAGGATAGAGGATAGAGGATAGAGGATAGAGGATAGAGGATAGAGGATAGAGGATAGAGGATAGAGGATAGAGGATAGAGGATAGAGGATAGAGGATAGAGGATAGAGGATAGAGGATAGAGGATAGAGGATAGAGGATAGAGGATAGAGGATAGAGGATAGAGGATAGAGGATAGAGGATAGAGGATAGAGGATAGAGGATAGAGGATAGAGGATAGAGGATAGAGGATAGAGGATAGAGGATAGAGGATAGAGGATAGAGGATAGAGGATAGAGGATAGAGGATAGAGGATAGAGGATAGAGGATAGAGGATAGAGGATAGAGGATAGAGGATAGAGGATAGAGGATAGAGGATAGAGGATAGAGGATAGAGGATAGAGGATAGAGGATAGAGGATAGAGGATAGAGGATAGAGGATAGAGGATAGAGGATAGAGGATAGAGGATAGAGGATAGAGGATAGAGGATAGAGGATAGAGGATAGAGGATAGAGGATAGAGGATAGAGGATAGAGGATAGAGGATAGAGGATAGAGGATAGAGGATAGAGGATAGAGGATAGAGGATAGAGGATAGAGGATAGAGGATAGAGGATAGAGGATAGAGGATAGAGGATAGAGGATAGAGGATAGAGGATAGAGGATAGAGGATAGAGGATAGAGGATAGAGGATAGAGGATAGAGGATAGAGGATAGAGGATAGAGGATAGAGGATAGAGGATAGAGGATAGAGGATAGAGGATAGAGGATAGAGGATAGAGGATAGAGGATAGAGGATAGAGGATAGAGGATAGAGGATAGAGGATAGAGGATAGAGGATAGAGGATAGAGGATAGAGGATAGAGGATAGAGGATAGAGGATAGAGGATAGAGGATAGAGGATAGAGGATAGAGGATAGAGGATAGAGGATAGAGGATAGAGGATAGAGGATAGAGGATAGAGGATAGAGGATAGAGGATAGAGGATAGAGGATAGAGGATAGAGGATAGAGGATAGAGGATAGAGGATAGAGGATAGAGGATAGAGGATAGAGGATAGAGGATAGAGGATAGAGGATAGAGGATAGAGGATAGAGGATAGAGGATAGAGGATAGAGGATAGAGGATAGAGGATAGAGGATAGAGGATAGAGGATAGAGGATAGAGGATAGAGGATAGAGGATAGAGGATAGAGGATAGAGGATAGAGGATAGAGGATAGAGGATAGAGGATAGAGGATAGAGGATAGAGGATAGAGGATAGAGGATAGAGGATAGAGGATAGAGGATAGAGGATAGAGGATAGAGGATAGAGGATAGAGGATAGAGGATAGAGGATAGAGGATAGAGGATAGAGGATAGAGGATAGAGGATAGAGGATAGAGGATAGAGGATAGAGGATAGAGGATAGAGGATAGAGGATAGAGGATAGAGGATAGAGGATAGAGGATAGAGGATAGAGGATAGAGGATAGAGGATAGAGGATAGAGGATAGAGGATAGAGGATAGAGGATAGAGGATAGAGGATAGAGGATAGAGGATAGAGGATAGAGGATAGAGGATAGAGGATAGAGGATAGAGGATAGAGGATAGAGGATAGAGGATAGAGGATAGAGGATAGAGGATAGAGGATAGAGGATAGAGGATAGAGGATAGAGGATAGAGGATAGAGGATAGAGGATAGAGGATAGAGGATAGAGGATAGAGGATAGAGGATAGAGGATAGAGGATAGAGGATAGAGGATAGAGGATAGAGGATAGAGGATAGAGGATAGAGGATAGAGGATAGAGGATAGAGGATAGAGGATAGAGGATAGAGGATAGAGGATAGAGGATAGAGGATAGAGGATAGAGGATAGAGGATAGAGGATAGAGGATAGAGGATAGAGGATAGAGGATAGAGGATAGAGGATAGAGGATAGAGGATAGAGGATAGAGGATAGAGGATAGAGGATAGAGGATAGAGGATAGAGGATAGAGGATAGAGGATAGAGGATAGAGGATAGAGGATAGAGGATAGAGGATAGAGGATAGAGGATAGAGGATAGAGGATAGAGGATAGAGGATAGAGGATAGAGGATAGAGGATAGAGGATAGAGGATAGAGGATAGAGGATAGAGGATAGAGGATAGAGGATAGAGGATAGAGGATAGAGGATAGAGGATAGAGGATAGAGGATAGAGGATAGAGGATAGAGGATAGAGGATAGAGGATAGAGGATAGAGGATAGAGGATAGAGGATAGAGGATAGAGGATAGAGGATAGAGGATAGAGGATAGAGGATAGAGGATAGAGGATAGAGGATAGAGGATAGAGGATAGAGGATAGAGGATAGAGGATAGAGGATAGAGGATAGAGGATAGAGGATAGAGGATAGAGGATAGAGGATAGAGGATAGAGGATAGAGGATAGAGGATAGAGGATAGAGGATAGAGGATAGAGGATAGAGGATAGAGGATAGAGGATAGAGGATAGAGGATAGAGGATAGAGGATAGAGGATAGAGGATAGAGGATAGAGGATAGAGGATAGAGGATAGAGGATAGAGGATAGAGGATAGAGGATAGAGGATAGAGGATAGAGGATAGAGGATAGAGGATAGAGGATAGAGGATAGAGGATAGAGGATAGAGGATAGAGGATAGAGGATAGAGGATAGAGGATAGAGGATAGAGGATAGAGGATAGAGGATAGGGATAGAGGATAGAGGATAGAGGATAGAGGATAGAGGATAGAGGATAGAGGATAGAGGATAGAGGATAGAGGATAGAGGATAGAGGATAGAGGATAGAGGATAGAGGATAGAGGATAGAGGATAGAGGATAGAGGATAGAGGATAGAGGATAGAGGATAGAGGATAGAGGATAGAGGATAGAGGATAGAGGATAGAGGATAGAGGATAGAGGATAGAGGATAGAGGATAGAGGATAGAGGATAGAGGATAGAGGATAGAGGATAGAGGATAGAGGATAGAGGATAGAGGATAGAGGATAGAGGATAGAGGATAGAGGATAGAGGATAGAGGATAGAGGATAGAGGATAGAGGATAGAGGATAGAGGATAGAGGATAGAGGATAGAGGATAGAGGATAGAGGATAGAGGATAGAGGATAGAGGATAGAGGATAGAGGATAGAGATAGAGGATAGAGGATAGAGGATAGAGGATAGAGGATAGAGGATAGAGGATAGAGGATAGAGGATAGAGGATAGAGGATAGAGGATAGAGGATAGAGGATAGAGGATAGAGGATAGAGGATAGAGGATAGAGGATAGAGGATAGAGGATAGAGGATAGAGGATAGAGGATAGAGGATAGAGGATAGAGGATAGAGGATAGAGGATAGAGGATAGAGGATAGAGGATAGAGGATAGAGGATAGAGGATAGAGGATAGAGGATAGAGGATAGAGGATAGAGATAGAGGATAGAGGATAGAGGATAGAGGATAGAGGATAGAGGATAGAGGATAGAGGATAGAGGATAGAGGATAGAGGATAGAGGATAGAGGATAGAGGATAGAGGATAGAGGATAGAGGATAGAGGATAGAGGATAGAGGATAGAGGATAGAGGATAGAGGATAGAGGATAGAGGATAGAGGATAGAGGATAGAGGATAGAGGATAGAGGATAGAGGATAGAGGATAGAGGATAGAGGATAGAGGATAGAGGATAGAGGATAGAGGATAGAGGATAGAGGATAGAGGATAGAGGATAGAGGATAGAGGATAGAGGATAGAGGATAGAGGATAGAGGATAGAGGATAGAGGATAGAGGATAGAGGATAGAGGATAGAGGATAGAGGATAGAGGATAGAGGATAGAGGATAGAGGATAGAGGATAGAGGATAGAGGATAGAGGATAGAGGATAGAGGATAGAGGATAGAGGATAGAGGATAGAGGATAGAGGATAGAGGATAGAGGATAGAGGATAGAGGATAGAGGATAGAGGATAGAGGATAGAGGATAGAGGATAGAGGATAGAGGATAGAGGATAGAGGATAGAGGATAGAGGATAGAGGATAGAGGATAGAGGATAGAGGATAGAGGATAGAGGATAGAGGATAGAGGATAGAGGATAGAGGATAGAGGATAGAGGATAGAGGATAGAGGATAGAGGATAGAGGATAGAGGATAGAGGATAGAGGATAGAGGATAGAGGATAGAGGATAGAGGATAGAGGATAGAGGATAGAGGATAGAGGATAGAGGATAGAGGATAGAGGATAGAGGATAGAGGATAGAGGATAGAGGATAGAGGATAGAGGATAGAGGATAGAGGATAGAGGATAGAGGATAGAGGATAGAGGATAGAGGATAGAGGATAGAGGATAGAGGATAGAGGATAGAGGATAGAGGATAGAGGATAGAGGATAGAGGATAGAGGATAGAGGATAGAGGATAGAGGATAGAGGATAGAGGATAGAGGATAGAGGATAGAGGATAGAGGATAGAGGATAGAGGATAGAGGATAGAGGATAGAGATAGAGGATAGAGGATAGAGGATAGAGGATAGAGGATAGAGGATAGAGGATAGAGGATAGAGGATAGAGGATAGAGGATAGAGGATAGAGGATAGAGGATAGAGGATAGAGGATAGAGGATAGAGGATAGAGGATAGAGGATAGAGGATAGAGGATAGAGGATAGAGGATAGAGGATAGAGGATAGAGGATAGAGGATAGAGGATAGAGGATAGAGGATAGAGGATAGAGGATAGAGGATAGAGGATAGAGGATAGAGGATAGAGGATAGAGGATAGAGGATAGAGGATAGAGGATAGAGGATAGAGGATAGAGGATAGAGGATAGAGGATAGAGGATAGAGGATAGAGGATAGAGGATAGAGGATAGAGGATAGAGGATAGAGGATAGAGGATAGAGGATAGAGGATAGAGGATAGAGGATAGAGGATAGAGGATAGAGGATAGAGGATAGAGGATAGAGGATAGAGGATAGAGGATAGAGGATATAGGATAGAGGATAGAGGATAGAGAATAGAGGGTAGAGGATAGAGGATAGAGGATAGAATTAGAGGATGGAGATGGATGATGGACTATGTATGATAGAGGATGGAGGATATAGGATAGAGGATAGAGGATAGAGGATAGAGGATAGAGGATAGAGGATAGAGGATAGAGGATAGAGGATAGAGGATAGAGGATAGAGAATAGAGGATAGAGGATAGAGGATAGAGGATAGAGGATAGAGGATAGAGGATAGAGGATAGAGGATAGAGGATAGAGGATAGAGGATAGAGGATAGAGGATAGAGGATAGAGGATAGAGGATAGAGGATAGAGGATAGAGAATAGAGGGTAGAGGATAGAGGATAGAGGATAGAATTAGAGGATGGAGATGGATGATGGACTATGTATGATAGAGGATGGAGGATATAGGATAGAGGATAGAGGATAGAGGATAGAGGATAGAGGATAGAGGATAGAGGATAGAGGATAGAGGATAGAGAATAGAGGATAGAGGATAGAGGATAGAGGATAGAGGATAGAGGATAGAGGATAGAGGATAGAGAATAGAGGATAGAGGATAGAGGATAGAGGATGGAGGATAGAGGATAGAGGATAGAGGATAGAGGATAGAGGATAGAGGATAGAGGATAGAGGATAGAGGATAGAGGATAGAGGATAGAGGATAGAGGATAGAGGATAGAGGATAGAGGATAGAGGATAGGGGATAGAGGATAGAGGATAGAGGATAGAGGATAGAGGATAGAGGATAGAGGATAGAGGATAGAGGATAGAGGATAGAGGATAGAGGATAGAGGATAGAGGATAGAGGATAGAGGATAGAGGATAGAGGATAGAGGATAGAGGATGGAGGATAGAGGATAGAGGATAGAGGATAGAGGATAGAGGATAGAGGATAGAGGATAGAGGATAGAGGATAGAGGATAGAGGATAGAGGATAGAGGATAGAGGATAGAGGATAGAGGATAGAGGATAGAGGACAGAGGATAGAGGATTGAGGATAGAGGATAGAGGATAGAGGATAGAGGATAGAGGATAGAGGATAGAGGATAGAGGATAGAGGATAGAGGATAGAGGATAGAGGATAGAGGATAGAGGATAGAGGATAGAGGATAGAGGATAGAGGATAGAGGATAGAGGATAGAGGATAGAGTATAGGGGATAGAGGATAGAAGATAGAGGATAGAGGATAGAGGATAGAGGATAGAGGATAGAGGATAGATGATAGAGGATAGAGGATAGAGGATAGAGGATAGAGGATAGAGGATAGAGGATAGAGGATAGAGGATAGAGGATAGAGGATAGGGGATAGAGGATAGAGGATAGAGGATAGAGGATAGAGGATAGAGGATAGAGGATAGAGGATAGAGGATAGAGGATAGAGGATAGAGGATAGAGGATAGAGGATAGAGGATAGAGGATAGAGGATAGAGGATAGAGGATAGAGGATAGAGGATAGAGGATAGAGGATAGAGGATAGAGGATAGAGGATAGAGGATAGAGGATAGAGGATAGAGGATAGAGGATAGAGGATAGAGGATAGAGGATAGAGGATAGAGGATAGAGGATAGAGGATAGAGGATAGAGGATAGAGGATAGAGGATAGAGGATAGAGGATAGAGGATAGAGGATAGAGGATAGAGGATAGAGGATAGAGGATAGAGGATAGAGGATAGAGGATAGAGGATAGAGGATAGAGGATAGAGGATAGAGGATAGAGGATAGAGGATAGAGGATAGAGGATAGAGGATAGAGGATAGAGGATAGAGGATAGAGGATAGAGGATAGAGGATAGAGGATAGAGGATAGAGGATAGAGGATAGAGGATAGAGGATAGAGGATAGAGGATAGAGGATAGAGGATAGAGGATAGAGGATAGAGGATAGAGGATAGAGGATAGAGGATAGAGGATAGAGGATAGAGGATAGAGGATAGAGGATAGAGGATAGAGGATAGAGGATAGAGGATAGAGGATAGAGGATAGAGGATAGAGGATAGAGGATAGAGGATAGAGGATAGAGGATAGAGGATAGAGGATAGAGAATAGAGGGTAGAGGATAGAGGATAGAGGATAGAATTAGAGGATGGAGATGGATGATGGACTATGTATGATAGAGGATGGAGGATAGAGGATAGAGGATAGAGGATAGAGGATAGAGGATAGAGGATAGAGGATAGAGGATAGAGAATAGAGGATAGAGGATAGAGGATAGAGGATAGAGGATAGAGGATAGAGGATAGAGGATAGAGGATAGAGGATAGAGGATAGAGGATATAGGATAGAGGATAGAGGATAGAGGATAGAGGATAGAGGATAGAGGATAGAGGTTAGAGGATAGAGGATAGAGGATAGAGGATAGAGGATAGAGGATAGAGGATAGAGGATAGAGGATAGAGGATAGAGGATAGAGGATAGAGTATAGGGGATAGAGGATAGAAGATAGAGGATAGAGGATAGAGGATAGAGGATAGAGGATAGAGGATAGATGATAGAGGATAGAGGATAGAGGATAGAGGATAGAGGATAGAGGATAGAGGATAGAGGATAGAGGATAGAGGATAGAGGATAGAGGATAGAGGATAGAGGATAGAGGAAAGAGGATAGAGATTAGAGGATAGAGGATAGAGGATAGAGGATAGAGGATAGAGGATAGAGGATAGAGGATAGGGGATAGAGGATAGAGGATAGAGGATAGAGGATAGAGGATAGAGGATAGAGGATAGAGGATAGAGGATTGAGGATAGAGGATAGAGGATAGAGGATAGAGGATAGAGGATAGAGGATAGAGGATAGAGGATAGAGGATAGAGGATAGAGGATAGAGGATAGAGGATAGAGGATAGAGGATAGAGGATAGAGGATAGAGGATAGAGGATAGAGGATAGAGGATAGAGGATAGAGGATAGAGGATAGAGGATAGAGGATAGAGGATAGAGGATAGAGGATAGAGGATAGAGGATAGAGGATAGAGGATAGAGGATAGAGGATAGAGGATAGAGGATAGAGGATAGAGGATAGAGGATAGAGGATAGAGGATAGAGGATAGAGGATAGAGGATAGAGGATAGAGGATAGAGGATAGAGGATAGAGGATAGAGGATAGAGGATAGAGGATAGAGGATAGAGGATAGAGGATAGAGGATAGAGGATAGAGGATAGAGGATAGAGGATAGAGGATAGAGGATAGAGGATAGAGGATAGAGGATAGAGGATAGAGGATAGAGGATAGAGGATAGAGGATAGAGGATAGAGGATAGAGGATAGAGGATAGAGGATAGAGGATAGAGGATAGAGGATAGAGGATAGAGGATAGAGGATAGAGGATAGAGGATAGAGGATAGAGGATAGAGGATAGAGGATAGAGGATAGAGGATAGAGGATAGAGGATAGAGGATAGAGGATAGAGGATAGAGGATAGAGGATAGAGGATAGAGGATAGAGGATAGAGGATAGAGGATAGAGGATAGAGGATAGTGTTGCAGCGAACTTCAATTGAAATGTTTAAAACTCACGATGAACCACAATTAATGTGATTTGCACGGATCACGAATGGATGATAAGAATAAAAGTAAAACGCCACGTTCAGATGTTAGAAGAAGACTGACGTTTTTATTTCCCTTTTTTTGTAGGCAAACATGACGCGGTACCATTTTATTCCAGCGGTTGGCGTGAACATTTCGCCCCCCTTGAACCTACAGGAAGTTGGTTCAAAGCGTTGTACATAGTAATTCATATAAAAAATTTAGAGAAATTATACAATATAAAAAAAAGTTGAAAATTCTAATTGATATTATTTTATAACACTTAGTTTATGCAAATTAAGAGAATTCAAGGGTATATGTAATACTTCAAACTTGACCTGGTAGGGGACACAGCTTAGTTACTGGTCTAGTTATAATGCCATTTTCGGTGCGTAATGTGACCACACGTATCAGCTGATCATCGCCAGGGTGAACATCAATGATTCGACCTAGTTTCCATTTAGTGGGTGGATAACGATCATCCTTAACGATTACTAGTATGCCAGTTTCAATGTTCTTCTGTGGTTGCTGCCATTTATGTCTCTGTTGTAACTGTACGATGTACTCTTGACTCCAACGACGCCAGAAGTGCTGTTTTAACTGTTGAAGTAGCTGCCAACGAGTCACTAGATTGCAGTTAAATTTCGTCAGGTCAGGTTCCGGTATCGCGTTCATGGGTTCTCCGATGAGGTAATGACCTGGAGTTAGTACTGATAAGTCTGATGGGTCACAGGATTCCGAACACAAGGGACGTGAGTTGACACACGCTTCGACTTGGGCGAGTACCGTCGAGAATTCCTCATACGTTAAGAGGACATCCGTTAATATTCTCTTCAAATGGTGTTTGACACGTTTAACACCAGCTTCCCAATATCCACCCATGTTCGGGGCAGATGGCGGAATGAAGTGCCAATTTGTAGCATCCTTAGCCAGCATCTTATGAAGATCTTCGTTTTTAGTGATTTCGTCATATAAGCGTCGAAGTTCTCTACTAGCTCCAACGAAATTGGATCCATTGTCACTGTACAGATCCTGACAACGACCCCGTCGCGAAATAAAGCGATTGTACGAGCCGATGAAAGATTGAGTCGTCATGTCACCAGCTAATTCAAGGTGCATGGCTCCAGTTACCATGCAGATGAACACGGCGATATAGCCTTTCGTACTTTTGGCTCCTCGACCCTTTGAAAATTTGATTTGAAATGGTCCTGCGACATCCACTCCGCTGCGAAGGAACGGTCTCATAGGTTCTACGCGAACCCTGGGCAGGTCTCCCATGTGCTGATTGAGTTGTTTCGGTTTTCTTTTAAAGCACGTTAAGCACTCAAAAACTGTTTTGCGTACAAGCTTTCTAGCGCCAGTGATCCAAAAACGAGTATGAAGAACAGCTAGCATCATCTGTGGACCAGCGTGAAGATTTAAGATGTGCACTTGACAAACAATCAGGTGTGATAATCGACACTTTTCCGGTAGAACTATTGGATATTTCTTGTCTGCAGCCAGTTGCGAGTGATGCAATCGACCGCCGACTCGCAGAATACTATTTTCGTCTAAAAAGGGGCGAAGTTTAAATAGACTACTTCGAGCGGGAGTCGGCATGTTGTGATGGCAATATTGTATCTCGTCGCTGTAGTAATGCGATTGGGTTATTCTGATTAGCACGTTCATTGCGTCGTTAAGTTCATTAGCCGTGATCCAGCCACTAGCAGGTCTACTTGTCATTCGAATCTTTGAACGAATATTTCCAATGAAACGAAGAATGTATGCGGTGACACGTTGCAACTTGGAGAGTGAGGAATATTGCGTAAGAAGGTTCCACTCTTCGGATTGAACAACACCTACTTTTACCAGTACCGGACTCCTTTTCTGCTCCAGCTCGGTGTGGTACTTACTATTTAGGTCTTGTACTGGCCATAACGTTTCAGCCTGTTTGAGCCAAGGAGGTCCAGTCCACCACAATGGGTGAGCTAACAGCTCTAACGGCTGAACTCCACGCGACGCGCAGTCGGCAGCATTGTCCTCGCTTCGAACGTGATGCCAGATACATGATGGTATTAGGTCTTGTATTTCGGCAACCCGATTTCCAACAAATGTTGCCCACTTCGACGGGCATTGAGATAGCCACGCCAGCACGATGGTTGAGTCGGACCAACCGTAAATCTCGTGTATGTGTGCAAGAGATGAGCGTATGTGTTTAATCAGTGGGTAAACTAATTGTCTGCAATGGTGCCACCTTTGTCTTGGCTGTGATTAAATGCACTGTGCTGTTGCCAAGTTCATCTACAGTTCTTAGATATACCGCAGCGGCGTAGGCAGATTGTGACGCGTCAGAGAAGCCATGCAGTTGTGAGGTATGCTCGTTCCCTGGTTTTAGCCCAAGCCATCGATTGATGCTCACGTTACTCAGATGGCGAAGTTGTGAACGATAATGTAGCCATTCGTCCTGAATTTCGGTGGGCACAACTTCATCCCAGTTCACTTTCGGCTGCCACAATTTTTGAAATAACATCTTCGCGACAATAGTTGTAGGTGACAGAAGACCCAATGGATCGAACAGTTTTGCTGCGTCGGAAAGTAGTGCTCGTTTTGTGACGGGTAGTGTCGGTTGCTCTAAGTCAACCGAGAACGTGAATGTGTCCGATGCTGGATTCCATTGCAACCCCAGCGTCTTCACACTTTTGTCGAGGTCTAACTGTAGGGTGTCCTGAACTTCACGAGCTGACGTTGGTATGGCTTGTAAGATTGCCGAATTATTAGACGCCCACTTTCTCAGCAAAAATCCTCCAGCACTAAGTAGCTCGTTGAGTTCGTGGTAGATGTCAAAGAGATGCTGTTCCGTGTCAGACCCAGTTAAAAGGTCGTCAACGTAGAAATTATCCAAGACTATTTTTGATGCTATCGGAAATTTGTCTGACTCATTTTTGGCCAGCTGCTGCAGTGACTTAATCGCCAAGTATGGAGCGGAGGATGTGCCATACGTGACGGTTACTAAGTTGTAGTCCTGTATGGGATCTTGGTCAGAATATCGCCAGACAATTCGCTGAAAATTTGCGTCTTGGTCAGTTACTCGGATTTGGCGATACATTTGTTTTATATCGGCATTCAGCGCGAGTTTGAAGGTACGGAAGCGTAGAAGTATTGTTTGTAGGTCAGGTTGTAGCTTGGGTCCAGTCATTAAGTTGTCATTTAAAGACTGACCTGTCGATGTTTTGTAAGACCCATTAAATACAACTCGCAGCTTCGTTGTAGAGCTGTCAGCCTTGATTACCGCATGATGCGGGAGGAAATATGATCGTTGCGGATCGGCCAGAGTTTTACTGACTTGCATGTGACCTTGTTGTTGGTAGTCTAACATGAACTCGTTGTATTGTTTCCTTAGTTCGGAATTTCTGACAAATCGCTTTTCTAATTGGAGAAGCATGCGAATGGCAGCGTCTCGAGATGGACCTAGCCTTGGCTCACCTTTGAAAGGTAGCGTAACGATAAAACGGCCATCTGCCAGTCGGCGGTAAGTATTAGAAAATATAGCTTCACAGGCTCTTTCATCTGCAGTCATCATGCAATTAGTTGGGATACTCTCGATCGTCCAAAATTTATTTAGAGTTTCATTGAGGATGCATGAAAAGGCTTGAACTGTACCTGATTTGTTGCTTCCTTTCACAATGGGTCCGAACAGAATCCATCCAAGGACGGTGGACTGAGCGATGGGTGATCCGAAGGTTCCTTTTAATATGCCATTAAGGAGAATGAGTCCCATTTGATCAGCCCCTATCAAGATGTCGATGGGTCCTGGGCACCGGAAACTTGGATCTGCTAGGTTCAGGTGCTGTATGTGCGGCCAATCTTCGTTGATGCTAAAGTTCGGTATTATTGAGATTATTCTTTTTAAAATAAGAGCATTGAAATTAATGATCTCCTCACTGTAGATTGGCTTGGACACAAGTACGACCGTACCGCGGGATGTACCTGCGTTTGTCTCGCTGAGCCCAAGCACTGGTATGGTGAGATCCTTTCGCTGAAGACCTAAGTTCTGACTGCACTGTTCCGTTATAAAGGTTGCCTGTGATCCAGAGTCGACAAGAGCACGGCAGGTTTGGAAATTTCCGGAACTGTCACGAATTCGTAGTAATGCTATCGATAACAAAACCTTGTGTTGTGGTTGACTGTTGATTTGATCGTACGGAACAGATGTTCCGTCCTGACGTTGCTCCGACAGCCCTGATAGTTCAGCGATTAGCGTCGTCGTGGACGACACTGTGGTGGACTCTTCTTCTTCATGGAGTAGCGTGTGATGTCTCTGACGACATATTCTGCATGTTGACACTGAGCGACACTTTGCCATGTAGTGGCCTTCGCCCAGACAGTTGCGGCATAATCTTTTGCTATTCACTACAGATATGCGTTCTGGCTTAGATAGTGCTAAGAATTCTTGACAGTCAAATACTGTATGGCTAGCCTTGCAAACGGAACATAATGGTTCCCTTTGGGTGACAGTGTGATGTGATGCGACTTTAGACTGCAGCTTGTTATTGTTATCGTGATGTATGTTGGACGACTTACTTGGTTTCAGCATCAGTTTCATGTGATGATTGGTTAATGCCTCGAGTGAGCGGCACCGTGTTTCTAGAAAGTCGATGAGTTCATTGTATTTTGGAATTTTGTCATCTGTCAATGACAAATTCCACTGTTTGATCGTATCAGCATCCAATTTTGTGGTTATAATGTGTATAAACCAATCATCCCAATCGGCGACCGGTCTTTGTAAGGATTTCAAGGACCGTACGTGTTCTTGTGCTTGGTTAAGCACTCGCTTTACCTCACATGCTGAGTCATTTTTCTGACCCGGAATGTGCAAAAAGGCTGCAATGTGTGCATTGACCAGAGTTCGCAAGTGGCGATATCGTTTTTTGAGCAGTTCCCATGCCTCTTCGAAGTTGTCATCGGTTACCGGGAGCGTTTTAATCATTTGAAGCGCTTCACCTTCAAGGTTTCCGCGAAGGAGTGTTAACTTTTGAGCACCTGTCAAGTTGTTATGACTTCCTACATGCGCCTGAAATAGATCGTGGAACGTTGTCCACTCCAGAGGATCTCCAGCGAATTTTGGAAAATGAACTTCTGGTAACCTGAATTGCGACGTTGGTGGGTGTTCGTGCGGCAGAGCAGCCGCGGTTGGTGATGCTTTAACCTGCTGTGATGTTTTAATCTTATTCAATCCGCGATTGAGTGACATGCGGTACCACTCCTCTCCCTGCTCATATGTTGATTCTTCTACAATGAATCCTTCTGCACCACACGTTCCCTCTACTTGTGTTTGAGCCTCCGTAAAAGCCGACCATTGCCTTTCCAGTAATGTTAGGTATGACTGGAGGGTGGCCTCATCCCATGATGCGTCGATAGACTTGCTGCTGTTAAGCGTTCTTCTAACGCGTTTAACGCTTTATCCCTAATTTTTACACCGTTCATATTCGGCGCGACGGACCAAAATGTTGCAGCGAACTTCAATTGAAATGTTTAAAACTCACGATGAACCACAATTAATGTGATTTGCACGGATCACGAATGGATGATAAGAATAAAAGTAAAACGCCACGTTCAGATGTTAGAAGAAGACTGACGTTTTTATTTCCCTTTTTTTGTAGGTTGGCAAACATGACGCGGTACCATTTTATTCCAGCGGTTGGCGTGAACAGATAGAGGATAGAGGATAGAGGATAGAGGATAGAGGATAGAGGATAGAGGATAGAGGATAGAGGATAGAGGATAGAGGATAGAGGATAGAGGATAGAGGATAGAGGATAGAGGATAGAGGATAGAGGATAGAGGATAGAGGATAGAGGATAGAGGATAGAGGATAGAGGATAGAGGATAGAGGATAGAGGATAGAGGATAGAGGATAGAGGATAGAGGATAGAGGATAGAGGATAGAGGATAGAGGATAGAGGATAGAGGATAGAGGATAGAGGATAGAGGATAGAGGATAGAGGATAGAGGATAGAGGATAGAGGATAGAGGATAGAGGATAGAGGATAGAGAATAGAGGATAGAGGATAGAGGATAGGGGATAGAGGATAGAATTAGAGGATGGAGATGGATGATGTACTATGTATGATAGAGGATGGAGGATAGAGGATAGAGGATAGAGGATAGAGGATAGAGGATAGAGGATAGAGGATAGAGGATAGAGGATAGAGGATAGAGGATAGAGGATAGAGGATAGAGGATAGAGGATAGAGGATAGAGGATAGAGGATAGAGGATAGAGGATAGAGGATAGAGGATAGAGGATAGAGGATAGAGGATAGAGGATAGAGGATAGAGGATAGAGGATAGAGGATAGAGGATAGAGGATAGAGGATAGAGGATAGAGGATAGAGGATAGAGGATAGAGGATAGAGGATAGAGGATAGAGGATAGAGGATAGAGGATAGAGGATAGAGGATAGAGGATAGAGGATAGAGGATAGAGGATAGAGGATAGAGGATAGAGGATAGAGGATAGAGGATAGAGGATAGAGGATAGAGGATAGAGGATAGAGGATAGAGGATAGAGGATAGAGGATAGAGGATAGAGGATAGAGGATAGAGGATAGAGGATAGAGGATAGAGGATAGAGGATAGAGGATAGAGGATAGAGGATAGAGGATAGAGGATAGAGGATAGAGGATAGAGGATAGAGGATAGAGGATAGAGGATAGAGGATAGAGGATAGAGGATAGAGGATAGAGGATAGAGGATAGAGGATAGAGGATAGAGGATAGAGGATAGAGGATAGAGGATAGAGGATAGAGGATAGAGGATAGAGGATAGAGGATAGAGGATAGAGGATAGAGGATAGAGGATAGAGGATAGAGGATAGAGGATAGAGGATAGAGGATAGAGGATAGAGGATAGAGGATAGAGGATAGAGGATAGAGGATAGAGGATAGAGGATAGAGGATAGAGGATAGAGGATAGAGGATAGAGGATAGAGGATAGAGGATAGAATTAGAGGATGGAGATGGATGATGGACTATGTATGACAGAGGATGGAGGATGGATGATGGACGATGGATGATGGAGGATGAATGGTGGAGGATAGTGGGTTTAGATTAAAGATTAAAGATCAAAGATCAAAGATCAAAGATCAAAGATCAAAGATCAAAGATCAAAGATCAAAGATCAAAGATCAAAGATCAAAGATCAAAGATCAAAGATCAAAGATCAAAGATCAAAGATCAAAGATCAAAGATCAAAGATCAAAGATCAAAGATCAAAGATCAAAGATCAAAGATCAAAGATCAAAGATCAAAGATCAAAGATCAAAGATCAAAGATCAAAGATCAAAGATCAAAGATCAAAGATCAAAGATCAAAGATCAAAGATCAAAGATCAAAGATCAAAGATCAAAGATCAAAGATCAAAGATCAAAGATCAAAGATCAAAGATCAAAGATCAAAGATCAAAGATCAAAGATCAAAGATCAAAGATCAAAGATCAAAGATCAAAGATCAAAGATCAAAGATCAAAGATCAAAGATCAAAGATCAAAGATCAAAGATCAAAGATCAAAGATCAAAGATCAAAGATCAAAGATCAAAGATCAAAGATCAAAGATCAAAGATCAAATATTGAAGATTGACGATTGAAGATTGAAGATTGAAGATTGAAGATTGAGAATTGAAAATTGAAAATTGAAAATTGAAAATTGAAAATTGAAAATTGAAAATTGAAAATTGAAAATTGAAAATTCAAAATTCAAAATTTAAAATTCATAATTCAAAATTCAAAATTCAAAATTCAAAATTCAAAATTCAAAATTCAAAATTCAAAATTCAAAATTCAAAATTCAAAATTCAAAATTCAAAATTCAAAATTCAAAATTCAAAATTCAAAATTCAAAATTCAAAATTCAAAATTCAAAATTCAAAATTCAAAATTCAAAATTCAAAATTCAAAATTCAAAATTCAAAATTCAAAATTCAAAATTCAAAATTCAAAATTCAAAATTGAAGATGGAAGATGGAAGATGGAAGATGGAAGATGGAAGATGGAAGATGGAAGATGGAAGATGGAAGATGGAAGATGGAAGATGGAAGATGGAAGATGGAAGATGGAAGATGGAAGATGGAAGATGGAAGATGGAAGATGGAAGACGGAAGATGGAAGATGGAAGATGGAAGATGGAAGATGGAAGATGGAAGATGGAAGATGGAAGATGGAAGATGGAAGATGGAAGATGGAAGATGGAAGATGGAAGATGGAAGATGGAAGATGGAAGATGGAAGATGGAAGATGGAAGATGGAAGATGGAAGATGGAAGATGGAAGATGGAAGATGGAAGATGGAAGATGGAAGATGGAAGATGGAAGATGGAAGATGGAAGATGGAAGATGGAAGATGGAAGATGGAAGATGGAAGATGGAAGATGGAAGATGGAAGATGGAAGATGGAAGATGGAAGATGGAAGATGGAAGATGGAAGATGGAAGATGGAAGATGGAAGATGGAAGATGGAAGATGGAAAATGGAAGATGGAAGATGGAAGATGGAAGATGGAAGATGGAAGATGAAAGATGGAAGATTAAAGATTATAAATTGAAAAGAGGATATGGAAGATAGATTTAGGAAAAAGTATTACTGGACACCAAAACTATAAAATGAAAATTTACATTTTTCTTTTATGGTATTTCCACTTTTAAGTCAATTTCAATTTGTTTCACTCCCCGCTCGACTTGAAATTAAAAGATATCACTATCTCAAAACTTGCAGGGCTAAAGGGATTAAAACTCCCTTTTCGCGTTCATGTTTGGCTGACGCGCGCTACGCTCCAACTACCTTTAGCGCAGCCCTGTGTGGATAAAAAGATTAAAACTCTCTTTTCGCGTTCATGTTTGGCTGACGCGCGCTTCGCTCTTGCCATAGAAATATTTTCACTTTCATTTAATATTTTATGTCTTTTAAAGAAACTCATTCATTTCTACTTTGCAACCTTTTCAATTATTTTTCCAACGATATTCTCGTTTATTAAGGAAATAAGTCAATAATTGTTACTTGTTTACTAAATTTTAGGGAATACACTCTTCGAAAGGTTAAAAACAATTAAGTATGTAAGAGGCTTTGAGATAAAATCTTTTAATATTTTTAGACATTCAATTGCTATGTCGTCAAATCCAGGACTGGAGCCAAAATTTTTTAAAACTAGTTTCCTATTATTTCCCGCAATACCCAGCACTGCCTTAAAATAATCAATTTTGAGTATTTTCATTAAAGCTCATAATATATTCATAATTTTTTTTTTTTAAATTAGTTTTCGGTTTTTCAATATTAATCTGCAGTCCCCTTGTACGGCAGTGCAAAAGATCCACCTGGATCTTTTGAACCGGTTCTAATCCGAATTTCCCATCTCTAATTTGACCGATCGAAATTCTGAAGAATGTTTTGTATGGATATGGATTGGTTTTGCTTTGTATAGGATTGTAAAGGATTCAACCCGGATTATAATTTTATAGATTCGATGCGTCGTAAAAAATAATTTTAGTTGGATGAGTTTGCGCTTGCAAACGTCACATTATGTCGCCGTTATGTTTGTCCATTTTTAACGGATTTGGTATCTTTATAAACAATGCTCGTGGAAACATATGAAAATATATCAAGCGAAATCAATTTACGGCTTACTGGGAGGGGCGTTCGGAAATTTCGAGTATTGAGCTCGATAAAATTTTTGTGGTCGGTGGTATTCTAGTAGTATACATACTATAAATTCTTGTGTTTCGAATTGCGATTAAAATATTGATTGTTTTTAAGACAGTGACTATAGATGTCAGCGCTGAAAAACAATCTCGGTTTCCAAAGCCTCGATTCTAGCTCGATTTATGGTGAAGCACAAATGAAGTTTTACTGGAAAAAGATATACCACAACAAGTAAAAGAAATGTGTGAAAACTTAAAAAATGAATTGTCCGTACGGTTTAGGGATTTAGATTCAACGGATATTATCATGTTGGCTATGCTTCTAGATCCCAGATTTAAAAAGAAAGGTTTCCCTGATGATATATACCAATCCGATTATTCGTATTTAAGGGATAAAATGGTGAAAATTCGACTACCTAGGGTCCAAAACTTAGGGGTGCAACCCGTGAGGGAACCTCTCACAATCACACCAGTAACTTCGGACTATGTAATCGATCTCTGGACTGGATTTAGAGAATCTGTTCAACCAGTGGTGAACCCGATGGCAGCGGCTATTGAAGAATTGGATTCCTACATTAACGACCGATATTTATTTCCTAACTAAAATCTACTGGCTTAGTGGTTGGAAAATAAATATAGACTTCCACGTCTTTACGAACTAGTAAAACGTCTTCTCTATATCCTTGCATCAGCCGTACCGTGTGAAAGGGTATTTTCTATGGCTTGAAGCATTTTGACAATTGCGGGGGTAAGAAACAAGAAAAGATTTATTTCTTTTCCATTCTTTAAAATATCAACAAATTATATATTTTCATGGCCAAGTTTGATCAAGATCCAAGGATTTTAGTAAAAAAGTGGATTCGTTCAATTTGAACGGGTCTTACTGAACGGGTCAAATTGGTGAACCGGGTCAGCTAACCCGGGTCACATCATTGACCCGTTTTTCCCATCTCTAGTACACTGTCGGCCTTCCGCTACGTTCTTTGTCTTCGATGTTAAGTTCACCGTTCCTAAACTTCTGAAACCACTCACGACAACTTCGCTCACTTAGAGCAGCCTCACCATATGCTTCTGCAAGCAATCGATGCGCCTCAGCCGCAGATTTCTTCAATTTGAAGAAGTAAATCAAAAGTTCCCGCAAATGACGCTTATTCGGCTCAAATCTCGACATTTTCACACACAAAAGATTAAATTATACCGATAAAAATTCACTGATATTTCAAGGCTATGTTGTTGACAGATGCCAAACCTTACGATAATGACATTTTACATCTGACAATTTTAACCATAACTTACTGGTTGAGCTGACTTTTCTCAAACGGCGGGAACTTATTTGTACACCAGATATTTTTGTGTCATTTAAATAAATTTTTCTAAAAAAGTATAACACTGATTGACACAGTTGATAGCAATTAGAAAGAAGAATTTGTGTCCTTTCCAACGAGCCCAGAATTATTACGTTACGCTAAGTACAGCAGAAATTAGAGATCAAACAGTGATCACAGGTACGATGAAAATCCTTCGTCCTTAAAATCGCGCTATCTCCTTAACGGTGCAAAAACGGGAGTATGTGTTGATCGATTTTCTACTCAGGGCAAGTTCCTCTATCTCCCATTTTTGTTTGAACCTCAGTACTAGTTACACCCTGTATATAATATATATTTACAGACTACGAATATAAATAGTAAAATGAAGAAAAATATTTACTGATAATTGGACAAAGCAGTTACTAGTGTATTCATTTTCAATATAAGTGAAATCTTCAACGATAATGAAACCTCCAGACATTGATTAAAATAGACTTAAAAGCAAATCTTCCCGAACTTAAATCAACAAGAGAACCAACTTCATTGAACCGCGTAGCACATCGCGTAAGCGGCTCATTTTACCAGCCTTATCGGTGAAAGGTATTTTATAAACGACTTCAGTGTCGTTTCACCACCACGGCTAGCATTGGTGTCCATTTTCGCAGCGAAAATGGCTGTCGGTGAAACGTGAAGTGGTGAACCAAGCTGTCGGTGTACCGTGAAGCGGTGAACCGTACCCGACCCGAAATATAATAGTACACTTGTCCGAAATATAATCGACAGTCGCTCTGCGATGGTTCTTTTGAGTATAGTAATGCCAAGGAAAATTAAAAATAAGTTTCATTACCTTATTGGACATACTTGAATCTTTTGAATATGTGTTCGAGCATTGAGTCGAGTTATATGAAAAATTGTCTTTATGTGAAGAAGTTAATTTTAATCAGGAGTGAGAGTCATTATTTCGTTTATGAAAGTATATAAAGAAGGAGTTAACCGCACCACCCTAAAGAAGGTACATCTTTGGAGCTCTGAGAACAACTCCCTTTGCAATACTAGACATGCTACCATGCTTCCACATCTACACATTTTTGGCAAGCAAATCGCAGCCAGTGCAGCCATTCGACTGTGGACTTATCGTAGTATATTATTTTTTAGACCGACTTTTTGAAATTCTATTTATCAACTGTTTTTTTTTTTTTTCTCTCTCTGACTTTTTAAAATCTTTTTTTTTTTTTTTTACCGGTTGCTTGATTTCTATTTTAATTGAAATCAAACAACCGGCTACTTGATTTTGACAATGTGTGGAGTATTCGAAACAAGTGTATTGATTAAAGTCGTACTCCCCACACACCCCCTTCCTAGAGAAAGGCTACCGGACTTTCTCGATTGTTTTTCGTCCTGAACCCGTCCGTGACCTGGTTTCAATTATGGATGGGGCAGCTGCATCTTGCGCGAACGCAATGCGTTTGATCGGTTTCGGAGGGAGATAAACCGAAGTTTCGAATGAGGGCTTAAGGCGGTCAATTGAGATATTCTTCTCTCTGCCCTTAATACTCAGGGTGAAAAACTTCTCATGACGCTTAATGACCCTGTATGGACCTCCATACGGTGGTTGAAGCGATTTTCGAACCAAGTCCTGGCGCACAAACACATGATCACAGTCTTTAAGTGAATTAAAGACGAATGTGCCTGTGGTGGTGTGTGAAGAAGGTGGTTGAGGTTTCACCGAACGCATGACCTCCCGCAGTCTTTGCACATAGTCACTAGGTGAAATTTGTTGTGTTGTGTCTGAATGTATAAGTTCGTATGGCAAACGCAGATTCTGACCGTAAACTAGTTCAGCCGGTGTGGCATCAGCATCTTCTCTGATGATGGAACGAAGTCCTAAAAGAATGAATGGTAGTTTGCGGGTCCATCCTTCTGAAACTTTGCACATCAAAGAGTCTTTGAGTACTCTATGCCATCGTTCGAGCATACCGTTTGCTTTGGGGTTGTATGCAGTCGTTCTGCTACGCTTAAACCCAAAACCCTGCCCAACTCTGCGAACAGTTGAGCTTTGTCGTGGTCCGGTTGACCCCGACTCTCCCTACACACACCTCGTATCGGTGATTTGGGTTCAATATTCGAACTATGTCGCAATTTTCGATACGAGGTGATAAACTTAAATTGGACTAAAGGCCACCTTGAGGTCGCATTGGTAGATGAGCTATCTGCCGGTAAACTCACCGCTGAGGCGTGGCGCAACGTGGAAGGAGAGCTGTCGGAATCGATACTGGCCCACCAGAAAAAGCACGGAGGACCTGTGCTTGGCTTTGACTCCGGTGAACTCGTGAGAGGATACCGCGTAATCAGATGCGCGGACAGCTACTCGAAGGATTTTCTCAGTGAATGTGTCGCTAAGTTTAGAGACGCTTGGGACGGCATAAGACTTAAGCTTATCCCAGCTGAGGAGATCCCTAAAAGACCGAGAGCCCGCATCTGGATTCCAGTCATGAAAATGGACAGCGAGAAACTTCTTTGCGGTCTTCGCCTACAGAATCCGTTGATTCCCATGGATGACTGGGCTGTCATCAAGGCAGAGGAACCGCAACGAAACAGCCTCACCTACCTCCTCCTGATTAACGAGGAGTGCCTGAAGGCACTCGAGGAAGCAGATTTTAAACTGCGGTTCGGCATCAGGCATGCCAAAGTGAAAGTCTTTCGCTCCTCAGGTCCAGACGACGACATAGACTTTGTCGACAAAGCTAACGAGTTGTTAGAGGAAATGAGCATCGCAGGGAAGGAGACAGCCACTGACAGCAAGGAAGTCGGGAAGGAAACAGCCAATAAAAATGTTGAAGATAGTACAGGTTAACCTGAGGCACTCGAAGTGCGCCTCGGATAACTTATTGGTCCTACTTGGGGAAGAGGACATCGACATCGGCCTAATACAGGAGCCATGGGTAAACGACTTTACCGTAAAGGGGCTCCAAAACACTCACTACAACCTTTTCTACAATCACAAGCAAGGTAAGCCCAGAACATGCATCTTAGTTAATAAACAGATAAACGCCTTTATGTGTCCAAGCTATAGCTCTGACGATTTAACAGTTGTTAAATTGGAGGTTGCAAATGGGGGGGACCTATACATCTCCTCGGTTTATATGGCTCACGACCAACCAGCGCCACCCGAGGAACTGCATCATCTTACCGCCAGTATTTCATCCAAGAGGGGCAATCTTCTAGTGGGATGGGACGCCAACGCACGACATACGCTTTGGGGCAGCTCGGAGACCAACGAACGAGGTGAGTCCTTATTTGATTTCATTATAAACAGTAACCTCTCTATATGTAACAGTGGTGATACCCCAACCTTCATTTTTCCGAGCACGGAAAATTTTCAAGGTTGGGAGGAAGTTCTGGATATTACTTTACTAACAGAAAATAACATTTATAGGGTTGAGAATTGGAGAGTATCCAACTTGCAATCCTTCTCCGATCACAGGTGGATCTTCTTCAACGTGAATCTCATGCCGGAGACTCAAAAGCCTTTTAGAAACCCCAAAAAAATTGACTGGGAGAAATTCGGTCAGGTCGCTAAATCGAAACTATCCAAAACAACCAATCCTATCATCAAAACTATAGAAGATCTGGACGACAAGGTGGGGCAATTCGAACGAGCCATGAAGGTCGCGTTTAATGCCTCATGTCCTTTGAAATATAGTAAGAAAACGCTCCCCCATGGTGGAGTGAAGACCTGTCAAGATTAAGGAAAATAACTAGAGAGGTTTTTAACATCTGTTACAGGCGCAAGTCTTGGCAACCTTACAAGGAATGCCTCAAGATCTACAAGAAATCCATTAGAACGGCCAAAAAACAGGCTTGGACTGATCACTGTCAATCCATTGAGAGTGTCCGGGATTCGGCGAGGCTCAGCAAGATTCTATCCAAGCAACACACGAACCCGTCGTTCGTGAAAAAGTCGGACGGGACCTGGACTGATTCCTCCGCCGAGACTCTGGAACTCTTGATGAACACTCACTTTCCTGGGTGCCAAAACAGCGGGACGGAGATGTCAAGCATCCAGGGTGTACAGTGTATACCGGAGGAAGACATCAATTCCGTTATCAATGAAGAAAGAATTGCCTGGTCCATTAACAGTTTCTCTCCTTACAAATCCCCTGGCATGGACGGCATACTTCCAATTATGCTGCAGAAACTACAAGATGTAGTAGTTCCATAGCTTGTGGAAATTTTCAGAAGTTTCATTCTACTAAATCATGTGCCCTATGCCTGGAGAAGTGTCCGGGTAGTGTTTATTCCGAAGGTTGGCAAGAGAGGTCACGAACTCGCGAAGGATTTCAGACCCATTAGCCTAACATCATTCGTGTTGAAAACACTGGAGCGCATTATAGATATACATGTGAGGCAGACCCTGGAAAGGTCACCGCTATCCAAATCTCAGCATGCTTACCTCAGAGGGAGATCCACGGAGACGGCTCTCCACGAAGTGGTGCGCACGATTGAGCACACGATAAACTACAAGCAATAAACTTTAGCAGCCTTTCTAGATATAGAAGGGGCATTCAACAACGTCCACACCGAAGCTATCCAGGAATCTCTTACCGAACTGGGTGTGACCGAAAGCTTCAGAAATTGGATAATATCCATGCTACGGACCAGAATTATCCATTCAAACCTAGGAAAGAGCAATTTGACCAAGCACGTGCGTAGGGGAACACCACAGGGCGGTGTTATCTCGCCTCTACTCTGGCTGTTGGTCATGGTTAAAATCCTGGTAAGACTAGACAGGGAGGGAATCAAAGTGATTGCGTACGCGGATGATCTGGTGATTTTGGTCTCGGGATTATTTCCTTCCGTAATCAGTGAGATTATGGACAGCGCTCTGGGTAAGGTAAGCACCTGGGCTACCGGCTTTGGCCTTGGTGTAAATCCGGATAAAACTGAGTTGGTACTATTCACCAGGAAAACCAAGATACCAGACTTTAACCTTCCCCGCCTGAACGGCCAACCGCTCCAGCTCTCCTCCAGCGCAAAGTATCTTGGTGTTATCCTTGATTCAAAGCTGAGCTGGAAACTCAACATAGAAAACCGGGTGGAGAAAGCCCGTGTGGCCTTCTACGCCTGCAAAAGAACCTTCGGCAAGAAGTGGGGACTCAAACCAAGGATGGTTTTGTGGCTGTACACTGCTGTAATACGTCCAATTCTCAACTACAGGTCACTAGTCTGGTGGCCCGCTCTGAGTAAGGACTATAACATAACTAAACTCAGTCGAGTTCAACGAAGTGCGGCCATAGGCATTACAGGTGCTATGCGGTCATGCCCGACCGATGCTCTGAACGTGCTACTCTACCTCCTACCAATCGACCTTTATGTAAAAAACACCGCATCAAACAATGCCGTCAGGCTCAAAGAATCTGGGTGCTGGACTGCGAAGCCATACGGGCATAGTAATATCCTGGGACAGTTACCAAAGGAATTGGTTACGTCACCGACTGACTACATCACCCCCAAACTGAGCTTCACGAAACGATTCTCTGTTGGTTTCCCAACTAGAGAGGAGTGGAAGAACGGTGCGGTGGAAGCAGACTTCGACACGATAATATTTACCGACGGTTTGAAAATGGACTGCGGGGTCGGGGCAGGAATATTCTCAGATACACATAATATCGCTAAGTCCTACCGCCTCCCGGACCACGCTAGCGTCTTCCAGGCAGAGATACTGGGGATCCGGGAGGCTTGTCGTACACTAAAACACGACTCATCGCCAAAACACAACATCGTCATTTTCACCGACAGCCAAGCCGCAATCAAAGCACTAGACTCGGCTACCACCTCCTCTAAACTAGTTCAGCAATGCCGTAACGAACTAGCCGGTCTGGCGGAACGGCTCAAAGTCACTGTGCTCTGGGTCCCGGGGCATAGAGACATAATGGGAAATGAGCGGGCTGATGAACTGGCCAGGGAGAGCTCCGCTCTTCCCGGCTCTCTTGCGGAACTAGTTCATGTTCCTTTAGGAGTCGTAAAGAGGGTCATACTCTCACACTTCCAGACAGTGGCTAATTCCAGATGGAAAAGCCTAACTACCTGCGCCATATCTAGGAAGATGTGTCCATCTTACAACCGAGCCAGGTCAGACGAACTTCTATACAAGACCCGGGCAGACGTCTCCAGAATCACGGCGATCAGTACAGGTCACTGGCCGATTGGGGATCATGCGGCCAAACTGGGCATTCCATTCAATGTACACTGCCGCAGCTGCCAGGACACTAATGAGCGAGAGTCGCTTGTTCATTTCCTTTGCAAGTGTCCGGCTCTAGCTAGAGCCCGAGAGCGAGCACTAGGCAAGCCCTTCTACGGAGACCTAATGGAGATTTCGGGGAAGAGGATTGGAGAGGTATTACATTTCCTGAACAGCACAGGGTGGCTATAGCGATCCAATTCAATCAACCTTTCTCACATTCATCTTCTGTATTCCCCAGTATCAGCAACCCTTAACAGCCGAGTTTAACACGAGTTTGTAGTTTCAAAACGGCCTCTGAGTTAGCTCAATTAGTTGAGCCCTGTCTGGGTGACAGGGCTGCCACTTAAACCAACCAAACCAACCAAAGGCCGGATACCTTTGCTCGGCGGTCAGCGGGATTTTTGCAACATCGACTATCGATCAATTCTGGCCAGCTCGGGTCAACCGCCGAGAATTGATCGATGGTCGATGCAGATCAGCAATTATCGGGCTGATGGACAATAATTGTCCAAGCGATAATTGCTGATCGATTTTCCCAAGTCCGAAAAACGGGCAGTCTTACGACGATTCTCGAGAAATCGAATAGCCTCCGCGGTTTCTAAATTAGTGTGTAAATTGTAATGTAATGTAATGTGCAAATTGTAATGTAATGTAATGTGTAAATTGTAATGTAATGAAATGTGTAAATTGTAACGTAATGTAATGTGTAAATTGTAACGTAAAATCAACGAGTAGTCAAGTGTAAAAAAACCAGAAAACAAGAAGATAATAAATGATAAATTGTTAGTTAGCACCTGAGGTGAGTGTCGAGTACAGTGTTCGCGTTATTTCAAGTGCGTGAAGCGTGCCCTAGGAAGGAGTCTACCCAGGGGATCTTTGGACCACGACAGCTTCGAATTGCGCTCCTTGATCAGTCACAATTGTGAGAGGAGTTCCGTAACGTGGAATAAACTCTCTGACCAGCGAGGTAGCAACGGTTGTTGCACGAATGTCCGCAATTGGATATGCTTCTGGCCATCTTGTGAAGCGGTCAATGACGGTAAGACAGTAAGTAAAACCTTCCGAAGTAGGAAGTGGACCGACCAAATCAATATGAATGGTGGTGAATTTTTCTGTTACTGGCTCGAACTTACCGAGAGGGCTTTTCACATGACGTGAAATTTTGACCTTACCACAGGCTGTGTATTCTCTGCACCATCTGTGTGAATCCTTGTTGATGGATGGCCAGATGAACTTCCGAGCTAAAAGCCTAGTTGTCGCTTTAGCACCTGGATGAGCCGTACCATGAACCACATCGAAAATCTTCCCACGCAACGTCGCAGGTATGTAGGGTCGCAAAGTACTTTGCGAAGCGTCACACCATAGTTGCTGGGAGGAGTTCTCAATGTCAATAGGTAACATTTTAAGGCTCGTTAGTTTTTTAACGGTAGTTATTTCTTCATCGGTCAGCTGTGCATTCGCTATCTGAGCGTAATCCACAGTTTTTGGAATTACAAGCTCATCGATACGTGATAATGCATCAGCGACAACATTGTCCGTGCCAGATATGTGTCGAATATCTGTTGTAAACTGACCAATGAGATCCAGATGTCTAAGCTGACGTGGAGATGCTTTTTCAGAATTTTGTCTGAAAGCGAAGATTAGAGGTTTGTGATCGGTGAAAAGAGTGAAAGTTCTGCCTTCCAGCATGAACTTGAAGTGCTTTATGGCAATGTAAGCTGCCAACAGCTCGCGATCGTATGCACTATATTTTCGCTGTGCTGCAGAAAGTTTTCTCGAAAAAAATGCCAAAGGCTGCGAGGCACCTGATACTTTCTGCTGCAACACAGCCCCGATGGCTGTGTCTGAAGCGTCAACCACAAGCGAAAGTGCTGCCTTGGAAGAAGGAAAAGCTAGAATCGCAGCTTTTGCTAACTGCTTTTTACAGCAATCGAAGGCTTCCAAAGAATCAGGGATCCATTGAAGTCCCGTCTTATCCCTCTTTTTCTTACTACCCTCGGTGAACTTGTCTAAAATAGACTGAGATGTGGCAGCATGAGGTATAAATATTCGGTAGAAGTTGATCATACCGAGAAAGCGCCTCATCTCGTGAACGGTAGTCGGTTGCGGATAGGAAATAATTGCTTCGACTTTAGAAGCGATTGGACGAATACCACTCGAGTCAATGGAATGTCCCAAAAAATCAACCTGATTCTTAATGAAGTGGCATTTCGCGAAATTGATCACCAAACCGTGGTTTTCAAGACGTTGAAAAAGTGTGTCGAGGTGAACGAAATACTCCTCTTCTGATTTTGAGGCGATCAAGATGTCGTCAATGTAGACGAAACAAAAATCTAGATCCCTCAAAATTGAAAAGATGAACCTTTGAAAGGTTTGTGCAGTATTGCGCAATCCGAAAGTCATTTGTACGAACTCATAAAGACCGAAAGGTGTAGTGATTGCCGTTTTTGGAACGTCATCCTCGTTCAGAAGTATCTGGTGATATGCACGTTCCAAATTGACCGTTGAAAATACAGAACAGCCATCCAGTTGTTGGGCGAAATCCTGAATATGCGGGATCGGATATTTATCCGGGACTGTTTGCGCGTTGAGCGCCCGATAATCCCCACAAGGTCGCCAACTTCCGTCCTTTTTGCGGGCCATATGAAGTGGTGACGCCCAAGGACTATCTGATGGTCTGCAGATGCTGCGATCCATCATTTTGCCAAACTCAACCTTTGCAATCGATAAACGATTGGGTGAAAGGCGTCGTGGCTTGGAAAATGTCGGTCGCCCTTCCGTGACAATGAAATGACGGACCGTGTGCATCTTTACTGAATTTTTTGTGCTTGAGTGTAAAATGTCTTGGTGCTTGTGTAAAAGTGTTGTAACCCGAGGGTTCTCGTGCATGGCTGCAAGAACAGAAAGTGCTGTTGAAGGTCCCTTCAAAACTTGACCCATGGCTGAACTGACATTTGTGAGTGGGTCGATCAGACAACGTCGTCTGAGATCAACGACCAGACCAAAATGCTTTAGGAAATCAGCACCTAGAATTGGCCGGTCCACGTCAGCAACAATAAAGTTCCACTCAAAATCTCGTCGTAATTTGAGTGAAACTTTAATTGTATGCAAGCCATAAGTCATAATTTTGGTGCAGTTCGCTGTGCTCAGGACCAAGTTCGGATTCGCGTTTCGACGATCATTCGAACGTTTTGGAATCACCGAAATATCCGCGCCTGTGTCAATTAGAAAACGTAAGCCGGATGTTTTGTCCGATAAAATTAGGCGACTAGAGGTCGGACTTGTGCCGTAAGTCGCCATTTCCAACACTCGACTTAGTTTTTTGATTTTGGGAAAATGCATTTCCCTTGACATTTGATAGCTTTATTACCAAAACGTTCGTGATAAAAGCAATATCCCTTTCCCGATCGCGACGAACTTCTCGATCGAGCACGAAAATTACCACTTCTACCACGTGAATGTCCGTTGGAGTTCGGTACAGTGCCTCTGCCTTGTCTATAATTTTGCATAAGGTCGCTGACAGAATTAGTTAACATAGCAATTTGATTCTGAAGTGATTCCAAAGTCAATTGTTGTGCATTAGTCGGTATCGCGGAAGAAATGCCAGCAAGTTGTGTAGGCATTGACACAGCTAAAATTTCTTTTGTAGATCTAGAAGTTTCTTCAATTCTGTCAGCGATCTCGCTCAACTCTTCGAGGGAACCTGAGGATGCAGCCAAAATTGCTTGTATCTGAGATGGTAGACGTTGAAGCCAAAATTTTTTTAAAATATCGTCAGTGAAATTATTACCGGCTAAGGATCTCATTTTACCGAGTAACTGCGACGGTTTACAATCGCCGAGATCCAATCCGCTAACTAACCGTTTCAATTTGGCATCCTCAGACTCCCCGAATCTTCGGATCATCGCTTCTTTCAAGTATGTATATGGAGTTGTTGGCGAAATGTGTTCAATGATATCAATAGCGTTCTCACATTCCGCCGCAGTTAACATACTAAGCGCATGATTAAATTTGGTTATTTCGACTGTTATAGATGCAGCCGCGAACTGTGCATCCATAATCCGAAACCATGCAGTCGGATTGGATGACCAGAAAGGTAGTTTCTGAATAGAGACTGCAGCTATTTGCGAAAAAGATCTCGAGGACCCATCAGAATCGAGTTGAATTGCTGGCGATTCACTATTGACCTGTGTCAAAATATCGTTAACGTTTTCGTTTAACATTATGAAATTAATGTGTTTGTTATTGATTATATAAGTCAAGAGAGAAAGAAAAAAAAAAAAAATAGAATATATAAGAGAGAAAAATAGAATAAATCAGAGCACTAATCAAAAGAAAAATAAAAATATTGATTTACTAAATGTTCAGATGCTGTTGATTGATAATCCTGAATCTTCTGATGATATAGATTTTATTTAGATAATATAGATCTTCTGATTATGTAGATTTATATTCTTGAATCTTCTGATTTTCTTCTATTCCATTCTTCTGATTTTCTTCTGATTTTCTTCTATTAATAATTAATAGCAGCTGTTTCTTGAGCGTTGCGGCATAACCGATAGTTGAAAAAAAATAGTGAGACAAATAAAATTATGCCGTGATTAAGCACTTTTATTTCGTCGTTGAACTGAATTTTTATTTAGGAATATATATTTGTATTTGCGTGGTTGTTGTTGTCGGGGTCACCATTTATCGTAGTATATTATTTTTTAGACCGACTTTTTGAAATTCTATTTATCAACTGTTTTTTTTTTCTCTCTCTGTTTTTTTAAAATCTTTTTTTTTTTTTTACCGGTAGCTTGATTTCTATTTTAATTGAAATCAAACAACCGGCTACTTGATTTTGACAATGTGTGGAGTGTTCGAAACAAGTGTATTGATTAAAGTCGTACTCCCCACAGACTGGCATACATGCAGGTCACTTAACAATCTTGAATCACTCCAACTCTCAACCCTTTAGTGCCCATCGAAAAAGGATCAACCATCATCCGTGTGAAGCTTACCCGAAGGTACATCGGTACAGGAGTCAACACAGCAGAGGAAAGGACCATCATCATCATCATCAATGGCGCGACAGCCCAAATCGGGCCAGGGCCTGCAGGATACATTGTCTGAAGTCATCTCGGTTCAGCGCCCGCGTCCTCCAATTTGTGCATCTAAGATGCGATCTGCAATCTATGTCAATTGAGTCCTCGTATCTTTTCCGCGGTTTTCCCACCGGTCGTTTGCCATGAGCTCTACCTTTCAGTGTGCGTTTGGGAATTCTTCCGTCGTCCATTCGCTCCACATGGCCTGCCCATTGTAGCTTACGAAATTTTATAAGAGTCGATGCGGATAGGTCGTCGTAGTTGTTATACAACTCGTTGTTGTACCGGATACGCCATTCAGTACCTTCTCTTACTGGTCCCAAAATTCTTCGAAGAATTCGTCGTTCAAAAGCGTCTATTGATTTTTCAGACGCTTGGGTGAGAGTCCACGTTTCGCTTGCATATAGTAGCACAGGTCTTATTATGGTCTTGTATATGCGAAGTTTGCTCAGCCTGTGCACTTTTTTCGATTTTAAGATCGGGAGGACCGTGAAATACGCCTTATTTGCTAGTGTGATCCGTTGTTTTACTTCGTCCCGTTCGTTGCCGTCTATTACAAGGTGTGATCCCAAGTATGAGAAATGATCCACATTCTCCAGGTTGTAGTCCCCCACGGTCATATTTTGTCTAGTTGGCACGTTTCTTCTTGTTTGGGTCATGAACTTGGTCTTATTCTCATTGACCCTTAACCCGACATCCTTTGCCGCTGAGTCTAGACAATGGAAGACTTCTTTCGCGTCTGGAACAGACCTGGCCATGATGTTTATGTCATCCGCGTACACCACTAGTTGGGTGGACTTAATTAGTAGGGTACTTCTGGTATCAACGGGTACCTTTCTGATGACATATTCTAGGGCGAGATTGAAGAGCATGGGAGCGAGTCCATCTCCCTGCTTCAGGCCGGATTCTGTTCGGAAGCTTTGGGTAAGCTCGTTTTGTATCCTTACTTGAGATTCAGTGTCAGTCATGGTCATTTTTGTTAATCGGACGAGTTTTGATGGGATTCCGAAGTCAAGCATTATTATATATAGTACATTACGATCTATACTATCGTATGCCTGTTGGAAGTCCACGAAGATCTGGTGCACGTCGATGTTATACTCACAGCATTTTTCTAGCACTTGCTTGACTGAGAATATCTGGTCAATAGTAGATCGTCCGGTTCCGAAACCACCTTGGTATTCGCCGATAATACTTTCTGTATAAGGCTTTAATCGATTCTGAATTACTTTCGCCAGTATTTTGTAAGACGTAGACAACAATGATATGCCTCTGTAATTTTCACATCGCAGTTTATCTCCTTTCATATATATTGGACATATAATGCTCTGGCGCCAGTCGTCGGGTATTTTTTCTTCAATCCAAATTTTTTCCATGATTTTGTGTAGGTATGGACCACCTCCCTTTAGAAGCTCCACTGGTATTGCATCAACTCCAGGTGATTTATGTATTTTTTGGTCGCGCAGGGCTGCTTCCACTTCTCCGACAGTGGGTACCGTAGTTGATGCTTGCTCATCAGATGGTGCACTTGGAGTAAAAATTGGGTCGGCGGCCGTCACTCTGTTCGGGTTTAGCAGCTTTTTAAAGTACTCAACCCATCTTTGTTTAATTTGTTCTGCGTCACTAAGGATACGTCCTTCCTTGTCTTTACAGAGGTTTGTTCGTGGCTTATAGCCTTGTCTTATTTGTTTGACGGCAGTATATGCGGATCGTAGATTATTTGAGTTCATGTCGGTATTTAGTCTTATAATTATGTCATTGTTGTGTTTACGTTTCTTTCGTCTGCAGATTTTATTTGATAATCGCCTAAGCTCGTCGTATCTTTCCTTTTTGGCTCTCGTCGGTCTTTCAATGTATTCCTTGTAAGCTTCATTCTTTTTCGTTATTGCGTCACTACAATCATTATCGAACCAGTCATTACGTTTCTGTTGGGATTTTAGTCCTATGATCTCTTCTGCTGTCGTTCTGATACCATCTCTCAACTGTGTCTACTCTTGATCGATGGTTGTCATTTCGTCAGTTAGTAACGCTTCAAAGCGTGTTTGTAGCGCTGACTTATAAGCTAACGCGACAGCCTCGTCCTTTAGTTTATCGGTATCAAATTTGGGAGTCCTGCCCTTTTTCGAATACCCACATAATGCCACTCGACATCGATATTTCACTTTTACGAGGTAGTGGTCGGAGTCGCAGTTTGCTCCGCGAAAAGATCGTACGTCTAGAATGCTGGTCGCAGCCCTTTTCTCGATCAGAACATGGTCAATTTGGTTGAAAGTGCGGCCATCCGGAGATGACCACGTTCTTTTATGAGTGTTGCGATGGGGGAAGCATGTTGAGCTTACAACTAAGTTTTTGCTGGTTGCGAAGTCGATTAGACGTTGTCCATTGTCATTGGTGATATTGTGGAGACTGTGCCTTCCTGTGGTTCCTCTATGTGTCTCCTCTCGTCCAACTTTTGCATTGAAGTCTCCTAGAAGTATCTTTATGTCATTGGAAGGTAAAGAATCAAATGTTTGTTCTAGGGTGTTGTAGAATACGTCCTTCACTGCATCATCTTTTTCCTCTATTGGAGCGTGACAGTTTACCAGCCATACATTGAAAAATTTTATTTTTATGCGGATCGCACACAACCTTTCGTTTACGGGTTTGAAGTCGGTGATTAAGTTTTTAAATTTGCTATCTACCACGAAAGCTACTCCAAATTCCCTGCTCCCCGAGGGTTTTCCACTGGTTAGTATTGTGTGTGTCCGCAAGTCATTAATCTCGCTGCCAAGCCATCTCGTTTCCTGGACCGCCAGAATGTTGATGTTGTATCCTGAAACTTCAATAAGAAGCTCTCGCAGTGCGCCTGTTCTGTAAAGGGAGCGAGCGTTCCAAGATCCAAAAGAATAGTCCTTAATGCGTTGCCAGAGTCGTTGCCGTTGATCCAATCTTATCCGAGGCTGTAATCCTGCTTTCGGAACAATGGGTTTTTTCCGGGGATGAGTTGTTAGCCCATCGTCCAACCCCCAACCTGGAGGGCCAGGTCTATAGTACGTAGACATGTGAACAACTTTCAGCCGGTTATGGTGTGTTGGGGCTCTCACAGCTATGCCGCGAGTCCAACTACATCGGTTTCAGACCTACTTCCTGAGGAAAGGACCTGAGGAAAGGACCAACCAATTCAAAAATTAAGATATTAAATATCCTGCTAGTAATTGGGTACATGTAAGTCATTTTATTGAATATAAATCCTTCATTCCTATATTTTTTTTTTACTATATGCCTTTTTTAAAACCTAATAATAAGTCTCCGAGACCGGAACCATATACTCGTAATTTACCACTTCGCGTTTTGGCTACTTCCGATAGTGATATTAATAATTGTGAAAGTGAAAGTGTTTCTAATAATATTTTAAACCAAACTAAAAGTAATACGCGATTATCAAACCTCTCTTCAAGTATATCAGAATTCTTTGCTAAATATAAAACATACTGCAGTCACGATCGGCTGTAAGCCAATAGTATAATACTCTAGATGAATACTGAACTCCGATTTATATTGTAGTTGGGTATAAAGTAGAATTACGTGTGTGCATGTTGTATGTCCTTTATTAAGGACTGCTATTAGATTGCTACTCAAAACTAAAAGACAATATTCAGTGTTTAATTTCATATCTTGAACTGGGTAAGTCATCGAAAAAAATGTCCTTTTTAAAGGACTTTCACATGGAAGGAGCAGGAAGGACTCACTCGATTTCTTACATATTTATCCTTTTCCTTGGAACCATTCAAAAATAAACGTGTACAAAATTTCAAATTCGTAGCTTGAAGCGTTCAAAAGTTATTGGAAAATATTGATGAACACGTGTTTTAAGGATATTTTGTATGGCAGCTACCAGAAGGAGTAAAAGGATTTCGCTGATTAGTAAACTCGAACTTCCTTTTCACTCAAAACTAACTTGTACAAAATTCCGAATTCGTAGCTAAAAGATTACTTGAGTTATTGTGAGTTTCGTAAATTAAGTGAATACATTTTGACAGGATATTTGTATGACAGCTACACGAAGGACTAACAGGATTTTCTTCATAATCATATATTTAGCTCCACCTATTGGAAAAATAACACATACAAAATTTCAATGACGTAGCTTAAACCCTTCTGAAGCTATCGATCAATATTCTTGAAGACGTCTTTTAAGGACATTTTGTATGGCAGCTACCAGAAGGAGTAAAAGGATTTCGCTGATTAGTAAACTCCGACTTTGTTTTCACTCAAAACTGACTTGTACAAAATTCCGAAGTCGTAGCTAAAGGATTACTTGAGTTATAGTGAGCTTCGTAAATTAAGTGAATACATTTTGACAGGATATTTGTATGGCAGCTACATGAAGGACTAAAAGGATTTTCTTCATAATCATATATTTAGCTCCAACTATTGGAAAAATAGCACGTACAAAATTTCAATGTCGTAGCTTAAACCCTTCTAAAGTTATCGACCAATATTCTTGAACACGTGTTTTAAGGACATTTTGTATGGCAGCTACCAGAAGGAGTAAAAGGATTTCGCTGATTAGTAAACTCTGACTTCCTTTTCACTCAAAACTAACCTGTACAAAATTCCGAATTCGTCGCTAAAAGATTACTTGAGTTATTGTGAGTTTTGTAAATTAAGTGAATACATTTTGACAGGATATTTGTATAGCAGCTACACGAAGAACTAAAAGGATTTTCTTCATAATCATATATTTAGCTCCAACTATTGGAAAAATAACACATACAAAATTTCAAAGACGTAGCTCCCTTCTGAAGTTATCGACCAATATTCTTGAAAACGTGTTTTAAGGACATTTTGTATGGCAGCTACCCGAAGGAGTAGGACGATTTTGCCCGTTAACGAACTTAGCCTTACAAATTCAACCAAACATCCAGATTCAAAATTTCATGATCCTAGGTGAAGGCGTTCTTGAGTTATCGTGCTAACGGACAGACGGACGGACGGACGGACGGACGGACGGACGGACGGACGTCAGGCGGATTTGAGGTTTTTGGCCACAAATAAACAAAAAATAATATATAACTTTTTTTCGTCCGAGGCTTGGTTCTATGCGTTACAAACTTTTGGGCTGGATTAAACTTATAATACTCTATATGATTTCATCTAGAGTATAAAACATACTGCAGTCACGATCGGCTGCAAGCCAATCGTATAATACTCTAGATGAATACTGAACTCCGATTTATATTGTAGTTGGGGATAAAGTAGAATTACGTGTGTGCATGTTGTATGTCCTTTATTAAGGACTGCCATTAGATTGCTACTCAAAACTAAAAGACAATTTTCAGTGTTTAGTTTCATATCTTGAACTGGGTAAGTCATCGAAAAAAAATGTTCTTTTTGAAGGACTTTCACATGGGAGGTGCAGGAAGGACTCACTTGATTTCTTACATATGTATCCTTTTCCTTGGAACCATTTTAAAATGAACTTGTACAAAATTTGAAATTCGTAGCTTGAAGCGTTCAAAAGTTATCGAAAAATATTGTTGAACACGTGTCTTAAGGACATTTTGTATGGCAGCTACCAGAAGGAGTAAAAGGATTTCGCTGATTAGTAAACTCGAACTTTGTTTTTACTCAAAACTAATTTATTCAAAATTTCCAATTTATAGCTAAAAGATTACTTGAGTTATGGTAAGTTCCGTAAATTAAAAGAAGACGTTTTGACAGGATATTTGTATGGCAGCTACACGAAGGACTAATAGGATTTTCTTCATAATCATATATTTAGCTTCAACTATTGGAAAAATAACACGTACAAAATTTCAAAGACGTAGCTTAAACCCTTCTGAAGTTATCGGCCAATATTCTTGAACACGTATTTTAAGGACATTTTGTATGGCAGCTACCAGAAGGAGTAAAAGGATTTCGCTGACTAGTGAAATCGAACTTTCTTTTCACTCAAAACTAATTTGTACAAAATTCCGAATTCGTAGCTAAAAGATTACTTGAGTTATAGTGAGTTTCGTAAATTAAGTGAATACATTTTGACAGGATATTTGTATGGCAGCTACACGAAGGACTAATAGGATTTTCTTCATAATCATACATTTAGCTCGAACTATTGGAAAAATAACACAAACAAAATTTCAATGTCGTAGCTTAAACGCTTCTGAAGTTATCGACCAATATTCTTGAACACGTGTTTTAAGGACATTTTGTATGGCAGCTACCCGAAGGAGTAGGACGATTTTGCCCGTTAACGAACTTAGCCTTACAAATTCAACCAAACATCCAGATTCAAAATTTCAAGATCCTAGGTGAAGGCGTTCTTGAGTTATCGTGCTAACGGACAGACGGACGGACGGACGGACGGACGGACGGACGGACGGACGTCAGGCGGATTTGAGATTTTTGGCCACAAATAAACAAAAAATAATATATAGCTTTTTTTCGTCCGAGGCTTGGTTCTATGCGTTACAAACTTTTCGGCTGGATTAAACTTATAATACTCTATATGATTTCATCTAGAGTATAAACATACTGCAGTCACGATCGGCTGCAAGCCAATCGTATAATACTCTAGATGAATACTGAACTCCGATTTATATTGTAGTTGGGGATAAAGTAGAATTATATGTGTGCATGTTGTATGTCCTTTATTAAGGACTGCCATTAGATTGCTACTCAAAACTAAAAGACGATATTCAGTGTTTAATTTCTTATCTTGAACTGGGAGTCATCCAAAAAAATGTCCTTTTTGAAGGACTTTCACATGTGAGGTGCAGGAAGGACTCACTCCATTTCTTACATATTTATCGTTTTCCTTGGAACCATTTAAAAATGAACGTGTACAAAATTTCAAATTCGTAGCTTGAAGCGTTCAAAAGTTATCGAAAAATATTGTTGAACACGTGTTTTAAAGATGTTTTGTATGGCAGCTACCAGAAGGAGTGAAAGGATTTCGCTGATTAGTAAACTCGAACTTTGCTTTTACTCAAAACTAATTTGTACAAAATTTCCAACTCATAGCTAAAAGATTAATTGAGTTACAGTAAGTTCCGTAAATTGAGTGAAGACATTTTGACAGGATATTTGTATGGCAGCTACACGAAGGACTAATAGGATTTTCTTCATAATCATACATTTAGCTCCAACTATTGGAAAAATAACACATACAAAATTTCAAAGACGTAGCTTAAACCCTTCTGAAGTTATCGACCAATATTCTTAAACACGTGTTTTAAGGACATTTTGTATGGCAGCTACCAGAAGGAGTAAAAGGATTTCACTGACTAGTAAACTCAAACTTCCTTTTCACTCAAAACTAATTAGTACAAAATTTCGAGTTCGTAGCTAAGAGATTACTTGAGTTATAGTGAGTTTCGTAAATTAAGTGAATACATTTTAACAGGATATTTGTATGGCAGCTACACGAAGGACTAACAGGATTTTCTTCATAATCATATATTTAGCTCCAACTATTGGAAAAATAACACGTACAAAATTTTAATGTCGTAGCTTAAACCCTTCTGAAGTTATCGACTAATATTCTTGAACACGTGTTTTAAGGACATTTTGTATGGCAGCTACCCGAAGGAGTAGGACGATTTTGCCCGTTAACGAACTTAGCCTTACAAATTCAACCAAACATCCAGATTCAAAATTTCAATATCCTAGGTGAAGGCGTTCTTGAGTTATCGTGCTAACGGACAGACGGACGGACGGACGGACGGACGGACGGACGGACGGACGGACGGACGGACGGACGGACGGACGTCAGGCGGATTTGAGGTTTTTGGCCACAAATAAACAAAAAATAATATATAACTTTTTTTCGTCCGAGGCTCGGTTCTATGCGTTACAAACTTTTCGGCTGGATTAAACTTATAATACTCTATATGATTTCATCTAGAGTATAAAAACGAATAAAAATCTTGTTAATTATAATCTAAGTGAATCTAATACTACAATGAATAACGACGAAAACGAAACCGAACAAATAGTTATTACAACTACAGACATTGCCAACTCCTTGAGAGTCCCTGACGCAATAAAGGATTTACCACGGTTTAATGAAAATCCTAGACTGCTTCACGACTTTCTTGGAAATGTCGATGAAATTCTTAGCCTTATTTCTGTAACTAATGGAACTCCTTATGGACAACTCCTGCTTCGAGCAATCAGAAATAAAATCGAAGGTCCGGCCAATGAAGTTCTCAATATGTATGGAACTGCATTGGATTGGAAAAAAATTAAAGAAAACCTAATATTACATTATTCTGATAAAAGAAACGAGACATCTCTAATTAGGGATCTTCACAATCTTAAACAAAATAATAAACTGGTAGAAAATTATTACAGAGAAATAGTGGAAACTTTAGCTAGTATGAATAATCATGTACAAATCCATAAGCTTGATGAAAATGTTGTAAAAGCCAAGAGAGAATTATATTCCGAAATGTGTCTGAATACATTCCTCTCAGGATTACGAGAGCCATTAGGTTCAACGATACGCGCAATGGGACCTACAAGCTTAGCTATAGCATTCTCATATTGTATTAAAGAACAAAATATTTTCTATGTTAACTATAAATAAAAGAAATCCAAAACCCACAGTAGTTTCAAATTTTAATCCACGAAAATTCAACCCACAATATCAATTCAATTCAAACTTTACCCCTAGAAATTCTAACTCAAATTATTACCAATCAAATTCGCATTTCATTCCCAGAAACTATAACGCACAGTATCAATCAAGCCCAAATTTTGCACAACGAAATCTTTACCAACAACAACCATCAAATAATCCAAACTTTATTCCCTTTCCGGTAAACCAATTCCAACCCTCAGGTAGACAACAACAATATTCCCATGCATATGGTAGACAGGAACAGCCAAACTTTCCGAAACCAGAGCCGATGGATACAAGTTCAGGAAATACCCACCTAAAGACCCAAACAAAATACACTACTCATAACAGACAACCTTCAAATTACCATCAGTCACGACCAACCAATTTCGTGAGCAAGGAACTGTTTAACATAAACGAAAATGATCCAGAAATTAATTGTCCCAACCAAACTGAAAATAATAATTCACAAACTATAGCCAACAACCACTATCAACAACAATTAGACCATTATTATCAATACAACGATGAGGATCCTTATTCGTATGAAACCCCAAATTGTAGTCCCCCAATGATCAACGAAATTGAAGACGCAAATTTTCCCGAACTAGCCTCGCTGAACCAGTTGGATACATAGACATCAATAAACATGGATGCATTCTCCCATACATAAATATATCCTCTCCTTTTGGACGACCCTTAAAGTTCCTTATCGATACAGGAGCATCATCATCTTTTATCAATCCTGAATACGTAAGATCTCAAGATCTTAAGAAAACTTAACCAACTATCATAACGACAATATTAAACCAACATACATTAGATAATGAAACTCATATCCCAAATTTCATAGAGTTTAATCAACCAGGTAAAACCAGATTCCTTGTCTTTAAGTTCCATGGATACTTTGACGGATTATTAGGGCTAGATACTCTCACTGCCCTAGGAGCTAAGTTTGACCTTGCGAATAAATTACTAATCACTAAAAATTCTAAAATTGCTTTAAACTATAAACCAAATTTCATGTCACAAAAATACGTTGTCCCTGCTAATTCCAAATTTATTGCCAAATTACCCGTAGACATTCAACAAGGCGATATTTATATTAAAGAAACAGAAATTTCTCAACAGTTATATATCCCAGAAGGTCTTTATCGGTCAAACGATTGGTACAGCTCTATAGAAGTTGTTAATCAATCCAACTATGACCAAAATCTCTTTTTAGAACAACCCTTAAAAGTAGCAACATTTTCTGCTTCTGATTATGCCGAAATAAATCACTTCGACATCAATTATGAAGACAAAAGTCAAACTAGTTTTCCTTTAAACGATATCACAAAATTAATACGAACAAACCATTTAAATAGTGAAGAAAAAAAGAGTCTACTAAAGATTTCTAAAGAATACGAGGACATATTTTTTAAAGAAGGACAAGACCTCACCTTTACAAATGAAGTTAAACATTCCATATCAACGTTCGACGATATCCCAATTCATACAAAATCTTACAGATACCCTTACATCCATAAAGACGAAGTTCGACGTCAAATCAACGACATGTTAAATCAAGGAATCATTCACCACAGTTATTCTCCATGGAGTTCGCCAGTCTGGATAGTCCCAAAGAAAAAGGATGCCAGCGGAAAGAACAAATGGCGTTTAGTCATCGACTATCGTAAACTAAACGAAAAACCGTTAGCGACAAATACCCTTTACCAAACATAAATGAAATCTACTCTGGACCTCGCAAGCGGATTTCATCAGATAGAGATGCACCCAAAAGATATCCAGAAAACAGCATTTACTGTAAAAGGAGGACATTACGAATATATTAGAATGCCCTTTGGCTTAAAAAATGCCCCGTCTACATTCCAACGAGTGATGGACAATGTCCTTAAAGATCTCATAGGCAAAAATTGTCTTGTTTATTTGGATGATATTATCGTCTTTTGCACATCTTTACAAGAACATACCGAAAATATAAGGAAAGTTTTTGAAAAACTACGTCGTGCAAATTTAAAAGTTCAGTTAGACAAATCGGAATTTTTGCACAAAGAAATAGCATTCTTAAGACATTTAATTACAACAGACGGTGTCAAACCCAATCCCGAAAAGGTTTAAGTTATAAAAAATTTTCCAATACCACGCACGGTCAAAGAAATAAAATCATTCCTCGGTTTGTTAGGATATTATCGGAAATTCATAAAGGATTTCGCAAAACTAACTAAACCTTTAACTGAGTGTTTTAAAAAAGGTAAGAAAATAGAGCTAAACGCTCGCTACATCCAAACTTTCGAAACATGCAAGGATATACTAATAAACGACCCGTTACTACAATATCCCGATTTTTCCAAGCCTTTCATACTAACAACAGACGCCAGCAACTATGCGATTGGTGCTGTTTTGTCCCAATGTAACATAGGTAGTGACAAGCATATCTGCTACGCAAGTAGAACTTTAACAAGCTCAGAGATCAATTATTCAACCATCGAAAAAGAGCTATTAGCTTTAGTTTGGGCAACTAAATATTTTCGTCCATACTTATTTGGAAATAAATTCAAAATAGTCACTGATCATAGACCATTGACATGGATCATGAGTCTGAATGAACCAAATTCTAAACTTATCAGATGGCGACTGAAATTTGAAGAATTCGATTATGAAATTGTCTATAAAAGGGGTTCACAAAACCTTAATGCAGATGCATTAAGCATAATCAAATTAAATGATGAAACTCACCAAGATAAAATTGAACTGAATATTAATGAATCAAGAACTCGCAGGACCAACACTTCAATGCGAAGCACAAACGGTACCACCATCTACTCCGGTAACGAAAATTTAGATGACGGCATTCATATTTCTGAAAGACCACTAAATGAGTTTAATTTACAGCTTATCCTCGAAAAATCTGCTAAAAGACCCCCAATATCATTAGAAGCACCGTTTAAAAATAAGCAACGACGAACCTTTCGATTGCCCAGTTTCTCAGAAGAACAAATTATCGATATTTTTAAAAAATATCTTCCTGCAAATCGATTAACAGCTATTTACACCAGCGACGATATTTTCAAAACAATTCAGAAAGTCTATTCTGACTATTTTTCTCACTCAAAAACCTTCAAAATCATACGCTGTACAGAAAAGCTTACAGATGTAATAAATAACGATGATCAGGATAAGTTAATTAATGATTACCACACAAAAAGTAACCACCGCGGAATCAACGAAACGTTAATGAAATATGACAGAAATCCTCCAAAACCACAACTCCAAATTTCGGAAACCCCCTAAAACCCTTAGATATTGTCCACATTGATATTTACGCAATTAACAATCAGGAAATGCTAACTATTATCGACAAATTTTCTAAATTTGCCGCTGCTTACACATTAGTGGCCAGAAACAGCCTAATTATAATTAAATCTTTGAAACATTTTATGAGCCTTCACGGCATACCCAAAAAACTTGTTACTGATCAAGGAACTGAATTCACTGCATTGATTTTCCGAGACTTCTGTAAACAATTCAACATTTCTCACCATATTACCTCATTCCAACAATCTACTAGCAACGCTCCGGTAGAAAGAATGCATTCTACATTAACACAGATCTTCAGAATAATTTTAGATCACAAAAAGGACAAAGATCATGACGAGGCCCTAAATGAAACCGTTATTTCATATAATAACGCAATACACTCATCCACCAAACTAACACCTTATGAACTCTTTTATGGTCGAACATACAAGTTTGAAAATGACCTAGAATACAAAGACCTACACGAATACTTACAGAAACTAAATGACTTCCAAACAAAATTATATCCTTCTATTAAAACCCAAATAGAGAAACAGTTGGAAGCAAATATCAATAAATTAAATGAATCTAAAGAACCGCCTGAAACCTATAATCCAGGATCTGTTATTTTTAGGAAAGAATGTAGAAGAAACAAAATTACACGCAGGTTTAGCAAACATAAAGTCAAGAAAAATAACAAAATTACTGTGATAACAAATAAAAATCAAAAAATACACAAATCAAAAATAAAGAAAAAACGCAAATTTCAGGTCAGCACTGACGACAGGACAGAAAGTGGAGGTACAGGACTTGAGCAACAGCCAGGGTCTACTTCCAATGAGACTAGGGACAGCTAGGACTAGACAGACTTACAACAAACGAAATAGACAGCTCACTGACAGTAACGAAAATAAAACTAGGACAACTTAGACATAAACTTGAAACATTAATGCCCAAATTTAGAATTAAGAGAGGGCTCATTAATGGACTCGGTTCTTTAATAAAAAGTATTTCGGGAAATATGGACGCTAACGATGCTGCCCAAATCAATAAAGATATTGAATCAATAATAGCCAATCAATCGAACTTACAAAAAGATATAAACCAGTAAAATATTCTGAACTCCGAAATGGTAGAAAGGTTTGAAAATATAACGAGTCATATAAATTCACAACAAGAAATAATCACTAAATTCTTAAAAATATCTCAATAACAGTTGAAAAATAAGATAGGAGCTGAGGATACCACCCTCAAATATATGCAATACATAAACGAGATAAACCATAATATAGATATTTTAAACGAACACCTGACTAATATAGCGGAAGCCGTGGTATTAGCCAGACTGAACATAATCTCAAAACAAATTTTAAGTCCTAACGAACTTACGGAAATTCTTTACACTTTCAAAAATTAATCAATAGAAATAAAATCAAATGAACATATCTATGAACTTCTTGGTCTCCAGGCTTATTATAATAATTCAAACATCATCTTCAACATTCAAATCCCCGTTTTCTCCAATGAAATATATTCCTTTTTCCATGTCATTCCTTTACCCATAGCCAAAACTAAGAAAGTAATTTCAAAACCTTACATTATCTTAAACCAAAACAATATTCAATATTTTGATGAAACTTGTCCCAAGATAGAAGGAATATTTTAGTCAGCCTACAGACTACGATCTAACGAATCCAGCTGCATCGCGAGGCTCATAAACAACACTCCGGCAAATTGCACACTGGTCGAGGAAACAGAAACAACCGAAATCCTTCAGCCTGAACCGAACTACATCTTACTAATTAATATACCTGAAACACAGATGAATTCATCTTGCGGAATCGGAACTCGAAACATACTGCAGTCACGATCGGCTGCAAGCCAATCGTATAATACTCTAGATGAATACTGAACTCCGATTTATATTGTAGTTGGGGATAAAGTAGAATTACGTGTGTGCATGTTGTATGTCCTTTATTAAGGACAGCCATTAGATTGCCACTCAAACCTAAAAGACAATATTCAGTGTTTAATTTCATATCTAGAACTGGGTAAGTCATCAAAAAAAAATTTCCTTTTTGAAGGACTTTCGCATGGAAAGGTACAGGAAGGACTCACTCGATTTCTTACATATTTATTCTTTTCCTTGGAACCATTCAAAAATGAACATGTACAAAATTTCAAATTCGTGGCTTGAAGCGTTCAAAAGTTATCGAAAAATATTGTTGAACACGTGTCTTAAGGACATTTTGTATGGCAGCTACCAGAAGGAGTAAAAGGATTTCAATGATTAGTGAACTCGAACTTCGTTTTTACTCAAAACTAATTTGTACAAAATTTCCAATTCATAGCTAAAAGATTACTTGAGTTATATTAAGTTCCGTAAATTAAGGGAAGACGTTTTGACAGGATATTTGTATGGCAGCTACACGAAGGACTAACAGGATTTTCTTCATAATCATACGTTTAGCTCCAACTATTGGAAAAATAACACATACAAAATTTCAATGTCGTAGCTTAAACCCTTCTGAAGTTATCGACCAATATTCGTGAACACGTGTTTTAAGGACATTTTGTATGGCAGCTACCCGAAGGAGTAGGTCGATTTTGCCCGTTAACAAACTCAGCCTTACAAATTCAACCAAACATCCAGATTCAAAATATCAAGATCCTAGGTGAAGACGTTCTTGAGTTATCGTGCTAACGGACAGACGGACGGACGGACAAACGGACGGATGGACGGACGGATGGACGGACGGATGGACGGACGGATGGACGGACGGATGGACGGACGGACGTCAAGCGTATTTGAGGTTTTTGGCCACAAATAAACAAAAAATAATATATAACTTTTTTTCGTCCGAGGCTTGGTTCTATGCGTTACAAACTTTTGGGCTGGATTAAACTTATAATACTCTATATGATTTCATCTAGAGTATGAAAAGTAATAGAGTACTAGTGTGAGTACAGTTCTAGTAAAAATTATGATACATATTTCTAACACTCCCACTTATCGTTATTTTTACTATTTATGAACTCCATATTTTGAATACATATTAACTGTATAATTTAATTCAAAAGGGTGAGTGTAATTTCAATACAAAATTGTACATAAGAATTGAATTAACAATTTTGGTATTACAAATACAATTCAAAATAATTACGTTACGTTCATCATAGCTCGTAGATTCTGAAAATTTTTCTTCGACAACGGCTTTGTTAAAATATCAGCGATTTGCTTCTCTATCGAAACGTAAATTAGGTCGAATAAACCGCTGCTATATTTCTCTCTGATGAAATGGAACCTTACGTCGATGTGTTTAGTTCTTTTATGGAACTCTGGGTTTTTGATGAGTTTCATTGCCCCTTGGTTATCCATTAGTAAAGAACGCTTTACACTAATGCTCGGGTTGAGGACGTCCTTCATCAAACAATCAAGCCAAATCATTTCTTTGATAGCTTCTGAAGCCGCAATATATTCAGCTTCGGTTGTAGAAAGTGATACGCTTTTTTGCCTTTGTGATGACCATGAAATAACACTGGTGTCCAGAAAGAAAACGTTGCCGCTCGTCGATCTTCTAGTGTTGATGTCTCCGGCAAAATCAGCATCACTGTAACCGATAAGTGAGTAATTATTATTTTTACCAAAAAAGATACCATGATTCTTTGTCCCATGAATGTATTTAAAAATACATTTAACAGTGATAACATTCGCCGTTGTTGGCATTTCCATGTAGCGACTAACAACACCAACGGCATAGGCTATGTCCGGTCTAGTTGCAGTCATGAGTACATTAGACTGCCAACAGCTTCTCGATACGGAAAGTCGGTTGAGGCTGATACATTTTCCTTCAGCAATGTATTCTCCTTAGACACATCGGCTGGTGTACTGACTTCTCGGCAGTTTATCATGTTAAAGGTGCGCAATAACTGATCGATGTAACATGACTGATGAATATGAATAGATCCGTCTGGTTTTGTATTTATTTGAAGGCCTAGATAATATCCCACATCACATACTTTAGTTTCAAAATGAGATTGGATGTGCTTAATAACTTGCATTGCGTCTTCTTCCGTGGTAGACGCAATTAAACTATCATCTATGTAAAGAGCCATGATGACTCTTTGCTTCTGATGTCGCCGTATAAATACACAGGGATCAGCTGTGCTCCTTTTAAAATTAAAATTCTCCAGTGCTTGCGTGAATTTTATGTTCCAGCATCTTGCGGATTGTTTTAATCCATATAAACTTTTTTCAAGTTTATAAACACGTCCGCTACCATCGTCATAACCCTTTGGCTGAGCCATATAAATTTCATCGGTTAGAATGCCATTTAAAAAAGCTGTCTTAATATCAAATTGTTTTAAATAAAGATCTTCGCTGGCTGCAATTGCTAGGATTAGTCGGATTGATGTGAATCTCGCAACTGGGCTGAATGTTTCCGTATAGTCTATTCCTTGTTCTTGGGTAAATCCTCTAACAACAAGGCGTGCTTTATAATTTTGTACCACGCTTTCAGGGCTCGACTTAATCTTATATACCCACTTGTTGTCAATTTTCTTATGATTTTTCGGTAGGGTTGATAATTTCCAGGTTTCGTTTTTTCGCAACGCTGAAATTTCTTCGTCCATCGCTGCTCGCCATTCTTCCGCATTATCTGAATTCATTGCATCCTCGTAACTAGCTGGCTCAAAGGAACTTGCAGCAAAAGTGTATCCTTCAGAAATGTTGGATAGGAAAGTTGAAATAGAACTGCTTTTAGGTTTACGATTGCGTAGCCTTTCTCGAATTGGTGTCACATGGTCACTATCATTTTCTTCACCAACTTCCATACCTTTTTCAGCTTCCTTATCGTCTTTAGGTTCCTGTGAATCTATCATATTAACATTATTTTCCGGGTCATATTCTTCTCTTCGAAACTCGCATGTTCTGTCCTCTCCCGTTTCATCAATATATTGCTGTACTGTTTTTTCTGGTTCTCCAGTATCTATCAGGTTTTCTTTTCTTTCATTGAAAACTACATCTCGTGAAATTTCAATTCTTTTCGTACCTTTGATCCAAACACGAAAACCTTTTTGGTTTGTTGGATACCCGACAAAATAACCTTTTATTGACTTCTTGTCCCATTTCCTACGCCTTTGTTTGGGAACGTGAACATAAACTTCGGTACCAAATATTTGTAGATCATCAACCGACGGCTTTTGATCAAACCATAAATCATACGGGGTTTTTCCTTTAATTGGACTTGTCCCGAAACAATTAAGCAGCATGGTTCTCGCAATATCCAAAATAGTGCGATTGTCCCTTTCTGCACGACCGTTCTGCTGAGGTGTGTATGGTACGGTTGTTTGATGACGTATACCGTTTTCTTGAAGAATTACAGACATATCTTTATTTTTAAACTCCAATCCATTATCTGTCCTAAGTGTCTTTATCTGGATTGCAGTATCAATCTTCACTTGATTTAGAAAGGTTTTGAACACCGATGCCACTTCGGATTTTTCTCGAATAAAGAACACGTATCTGAAGTTTGAGAAATCATCCTTAAATAGAACGAAATATTTCGACCATGCCAAAGAGTCACTTTGCATTGGACCGTTAAGGTCGCTGTAAATTAATTCGCCACAACATGAAGCCCTTCGTGTGCTATCATGGAAAATTGATCGATGTTGCTTCCCGTACGCGCAAGATTCACAAAAGAAATTTTCAATGTCTATAAATTCTATATTTCGCGCCTTTAAAACACATCTGATTTGAGCAATGGATTGATGCCCTAATCTTTCATGCCACGTTGCTATTAAGTCACACGCTTTATTACAAAAAAATGTTTTTTTCTGCGCGGTAATAATAACGCGAAACTGCATTTTATAGAGTCTTTTACTACGGACTCCCACTGCAACGATATCACCGTTTTTAATTATTTCACATTTATTGTTATCGGACAACAGTTTATAACCCTTATCAAGAGTGCTACCCGAAGAAAACAAATTTACCTTCATGTCAGGTACAAAATATACATTGACCAAAGTCATTTCAACCCACTGTTTGTTATTGTATGCCTAAATCTGTATATTGCCTTTACCGTAAGCATATATTTCTTGTCCGTTACCGATGGTCACAGGCATAGCCTCCTGCAATTCAATAAAATCTACGAACCACTCGCGACGGAAAGACATGTGGTTGCTTGCACCTGAATCTAAAATCCAGTCCTCCTCACTAATAACTGTTTCTAATTTATTGATCGAAAACGCATCACATATTAGAGCTTCACCGGCATCAAAATTATTTGATGTTACCTGTCTTTTATCTTTATTTGGACAATTCCGTTTCCAATGACCTGGTTCGATACAGAGGAAACATTTCCCTGAAGTACCAAACGACTTTTCGCCCTTGTGTTGACCTGGTTTTTGCTCCTTACGTCCGACACGTTTCTTCACACCAAAAAACGCAATTTCCTTCCCTTTCGTTGCTGCAGTAGCTGCTTGTGACGCCATCTGAGTCTCCTCCATTATTACCCGCGATGTAAGATTGTCGACGGTCTGCTGTTCGACTGGTGTCGACTCCCATGCACTGGAAAAATGAGCAAAACTCGATGGTAAAGTCATCAAAATTTTAGTCACTATCATTGCTTGCGAAATACTTTCGCCTGCTTCCTTTAGTTGTTGAATAATTTATTCAAGCCTTGCAATATGTGTAGCAATATCATCATTTACGACCATCGTAAAACTGTTTCAGACTTCTGTTCATATACGGCTGACAATTTTGTCCACATTTCCTTTGACGTTGTGCAGCTTAAAATATGGAGTAACGGTTTCTGGCCAATTGCGGTGACTATGGTTCTCTGTGGTTTACGATCTTTTGTTTGCCATTTCTTCAGGTTAATTAAAATCCCGCCTTCTGACATACCTTCCCTTTTCTTTGGCTCGGGCTCGTCGCCAGTAACCATTCAAAGGAATCGCTTGCGTTCAGTAAAACCTTAATTTGGAACTTCCAGCTTGTCCACTGATCACCATTCTGCAACTTGTCAATTCTTACCGATTCGCTTTCCATATCGATTGCAAATCAAAAAATTTGCCAACAGTCTGGGCGCAACTTTATTATTTTTTCGGTAGAAGTTCGGAACGAGGTTAATTCTGAGATGCGGTGTAGGTTACTATGTGACTGAAAACCCAAAAAAAAGTTCGGGAAGCGGTTAAAATGGGGTCGCGCTAGAATACTTACGCCGCTGCCTCATATAACATATGAATTACATAACAAACAAATAATACACCGGGACGAGATCTAGTCCTAGTATAATATCAGTTGTTACGCCATTAGAAGGTTTTTCGTGATTTGGTTTCGGACCATTACATGAAATCGGAAATGCGTTTGAAGACGATTATATAAAAAGTCTGTGGAAGTGCAAACCAATCTAATATCTCATCAATCCTGAGAAATATGTCGAAAGCCATACGTCATATTGGAGTTGAATATCTAAAAATCCTGAAATCAACTTTTGGACGATTATGTAGGAAGCCTTAGGAAGTAAAAATGAATTCGATATCTCATTAGAACTAAGAAATATGTCAGAAAGAAATATGAAAGAAAGCCCGAGGAAGTGAAAACCACTCCGATGTCTTATCACTCCTAAAAGATATGGAATTTGCGGAATTTGTGAAAACATGTTCAACCCGCTTTTACACTCTTAGGTTTTGCAAAAGGAAAAAACTTGAAAACAAGTTTTAGGTGATTATTAAATAAGCCCGTGGAAGTGAAAAGTTATTCGATATCTAATCAGACCTGAGGGATACGGCTGAATTCGTGAAAATGTATATATCCGCTTTACACCACCTTGGTGGTCTAATTTTAAAAAATCCTGAAAACACTTTCTAGGTATTTATATGAAGAACCCGTAGAAAAAATTTGAATTCAATATTTGGAAAGACCTAATAGATATGACGAAAATCGTGAAAATATACATATGCATTCCATTTTCACTGATAATTTTTTTTGCCCCACTTCCGCACGCCAATAGATATTTGAATTTTTTTTAATCATAATTACTTTTCTAGTTGATTTACATATACGTACCAAATTTCAACTTTCTAGCATAAGCCGTTCTATAGTTAGGAAAAACACCCCCCACCCCCGTACCAAACCACCCCTATAAAAAATTATATTTTTGCAACATGCTACTACTATAGTTCAATCTAAATACCAAGTTTCAGCGTTATATTGTTATAGTTTCTCGAGATATAAAAATCGGAACTTTTTACTTTTCACCCTCCCACACCCTTACCCTCTACACCCTCATCCCTGAAATTTTTTCTGCTAGGGTATATTAGGCCTACTTCTGGTAAAAGTTTTAAGCATCTATCTTACACCGTTCTTGAGATATAAGACGAGATTTTTTAAAAAATATGCTTACCCCCTCCACTTCCATGCTCCACCGCTCCCTTAAAAAAATTTGCTTTGTGCAAACTTTATTTGTCAACACTTAAACAGAAACAAAATTTTATTTCTCTAGTGCAATTGGTTCGTGAGATATCGTAATCTAAAGTTTTTCAACCCCCACCCCCGTACGTCACTGCCCCCTCTCAAAAATTTGTTTCGGATCTATTCTCCTAGTATACCCACAGATGTTCATAAAGTTTTAATTTCGTGACATCAACCGATTAGGAGATATGGATTTTAGAATGTCTCGATCTTGGCTTTCGATCGTTTCGGACGCATTATTATTCCCCCCACTTCCACACCCCTTTACCCATATTATAATTTTTTTTTGGGTCCCCTATTGATGCTCTATATAAATTCCAAGTTTCAGCCTCCTAGCCTCTGCGGTTACTGAGGTCTAGAAACCAAAATTTTTCGTCTAAAACGCTTGCCCCACCTCTCCCCTCAGACCCCCACCACTCAAAAGGTGGCCACTTGAAGGGGTCTGCTCAGTCTACCAACGAAAAAAAATTTAACTTAATAGCTCAAAGAGTTTAAGAGCTATAAGCTTTCAAACGTTTTGCGTACGGCGGACGGCGCACAGACGGACTGAAAATTTTTTTTGATTTTTTGGTGTCTATTAGTCAAATTTTTCGGGGAAGCAAATTTTTTTTTTTTTAAAATCGATAACAATACCTTTTTATTAAAATAATAAAGTAAAATTCACTTTTAACCTTTTTCACTTTTTGAATTTAAATAATTTTGAGGCAACGATTACTTGAATTTTACCGGATTATTTTCCACCACGAGTTCTGAGGATTTGCGGTCTGGGCCCATAACCTGTTGGGATTTTGGCAAAAAGAAAAGCACGACCGCTCTCGTTGGAAGTTACGAGTACAAGAAGGAATTTATTGACAAGTAATAATATAGTATTAGTCTTTAGTATAAAACATACTGCAGTCACGATCGGCTGCAAGCCAATCGTATAATACTCTAGATGAATACTGAACTCCGATTTATATTGTAGTTGGGGATAAAGTAGAATTACGTGTGTGCATGTTGTATGTCCTTTATTAAGGGCTGCTATTAGATTGCTACTCAAAACTTAAAGACAATATTCAGTGTTTAATTTCATATCTTGAACTGGGTAAGTCATCGAAAAAAAATTTCCTTTTTGAAGGACTTTCGCATGGGAGGTGCAGGAAGGACTCATTCGATTTCTTACATATTTATCCTTTTCCTCGGAACCATTCAAAAATGAACGTGTGCAAAATTTCAAATTTGTAGCTTGAAGCGTTCAAAAGTTATCGAAAAATATTGTTGAACACATGTCTTAAGGACATTTTGTATGGCAGCTACCAGAAGGAGTAAAAGGATTTCGCTGATTAGTAAACTCGAACTTTCTTCTTACTCAAAACTAATTTGTACAAAATTTCCAATTCATAGCTAAAAGATTACTTGAGTTATAGTAAGTTCCGTAAATTAAGTGAAGACGTTTTGACAGGGTATTTGTATGGCAGCTACACGAAGGACTAATAGGATTTTCTTCATAATCATATATTTAGCTTCAACTAATGGAAAAATAACACATACAAAATTTCAAAGACGTAGCTTAAACCCTTCTGAAGTTATCGGCCAATATTCTTAAACACGTTTTTGAAGGACATTTTGTATGGCAGCTACCAGAAGGAGTAATAGGATTTCGCTGACTAGTAAAGTCGAACTTTCTTTTCACTCAAAACTAATTTGTACAAAATTCCGAAATTGTAGCTAAAAGATTACTTGAGGTATAGTGAGTTTCGTAAATTAAGTGAATACATTTTGACAGGATATTTGTATGGCAGCTACATGAAGGACTAACAGGATTTTCTTCATAATTATATATTTAGCTCCAACTATTAGAAAAATAACACATACAAAATTTCAATGTCGTAGCTTAAACCCTTCTGAAGTTATCGACCAATATTCTTGAACACATGTTTTACGGACATTTTGTATGGCAGCTACCCAAAGGAGTAGGACGATTTTGCCCGTTAACGAACTTAGCCTTACAAATTCAACCAAACATCCAGATTCAAAATTTCAAGATCCTAGGTGAAGGCGTTCTTGAGTTATCGTGCTAACGGACAGACGGACAGACGGACGGATGGACGGACGGACGGACGGACGGACGGACGGACGGACGTCAAGCGGATTTGAGGTTTTTGGCCACAAATAAACAAAAAATAATAAAATATATAACTTTTTTTCGTCCGAGGCTTGGTTCTATGCGTTACAAACTTTTGGGCTGGATTAAACTTATAATACTCTATATGATTTCATCTAGAGTATAAAAATATGTATCAGTTGATTTTGGAGAAGCGAATAAACAAGTTTAATAATTTAAATTTATAATTGTTTTATATTTTTATACTCTAGATGAAATCATATAGAGTATTATAAGTTTAATCCAGCCGAAAAGTTTGTAACGCATAGAACCAAGCCTCGGACGAAAAAAAGTTGTACATTATTTTTTGTTTATTTGTGGCCAAAAATCTCAAATCCGCCTGACGTCCGTCCGTCTGTACGTCCGTCCGTCCGTCCGTCCGTCCGTCCGTCCGTCTGTCCGTTAGCACGATAACTCAAGAACGCCTTCACCTAGGATCATGAAATTTTGAATCTGGATGTTTGGTTGAATTTGTAAGGTTAAGTTCGTTAACGGACAAAATCGTCCTACTCCTTCGGGTAGCTGCCATACAAAATGTCCTTAAAACACGTCTTCAAGAATATTGGTCGATAACTTCAGAAGGGTTTAAGCTACGTCTTTGAAATTTTGTATGTGTTATTTTTCCAATAGTTGGAGCTAAATATATGATTATGAAGAAAATCCGTTTAGTCCTTCGTGTAGCTGCCATACAAATATCCTGTCAAAATGTATTCACTTAATTTACAAAACTCACAATAACTCAAGTAATCTTTTAGCTACGAATTCGGAGTTTTGTACAAGTTAGTTTTGAGTGAAAAGGAAGTCGGAGTTAACTAATCAGCGAAATCCTTTTACTCCTTCTGGTAGCTGCCATACAAAATGTCCTTAAAACACTTCTTCAAGAATATTGGTCGATAACTTCAGAAGGGTTTAAGCTACGTCATTCAAATTTTGTATGTGTTATTTTTTCAATAGTTGGAGCTAAATATATGATTATGAAAGAAATCCTGTTAGTCCTTCGTGTAGCTGCCATACAAATATCCTGTCAAAATGTATTCACTTAATTTAAGAAACTCACTATAACTCAAGTAATCTTTTAGCTACGAATTCAGAATTTTGTACAAGTTAGTTTTGAGTGAAAAGGAAGTTTGAGTTTACTAATCAGCGAAATCCTTTCACTCCTTCTGGTAGCTGCCATACAAAATGTCCTTAAAACACGTGTTTAAGAATATTACCAATAACTGCAGAACGGTTTTAGCTACGTCTTTGAAATTTTGTATGTAGTATTTTTCCAATAGTTTGAGTTAAATGTATGATTATGAAGAAAATCCTATTAGTCCTTCGTGTAGCTGCCATACAAATATCCTGTCAAAACGCTATCACTTAATTTACGGAACTCGCTATAACTCAAGTAATCTTTTAGCTACGAATTCGGAATTTTGTACAAATTAGTTTTGAGTAAAAAGGAAGTTCGAGTTTACTAATCAGCGAAATCCGTTTACTCCTTCTGGTAGTTGCCATACAAAATGTCCTTAAAACACGTGTTCAACAATATTTTCCGATAATTTTTGAACGCTTCAAGCTACGAATTTGAAATTTTGTACACATTAATTTTTGAATAGTTCCAAGGAAAAGGATAAATATGTAAGAAATCGAGTGAGTCCTTCCTGCACCTTCCATGTGAAAGTCCTTTAAAAAGGACATTTTTTTTCGATGACTTACCCAGTTCAAGGTATGAAGTTAAACACTGAATATTGTCTTTTAGTTTTGAGTAGCAATCTAATAGCAGTCCTTAATAAAGGACATACAACATGCACACACGTAATTATACTTTATCCCCAACTACAATATAAATCGGAGTTCAGTATTCATCTAGAGTATTATACGATTGGCTTGCAGCCGATCGTGACTGCAGTATGTTTTTTATTGGAATCGTCCTCCGGTATCCTAATTCGCGCGTAACCACTGCGCCACAGAAGACCTTTCATTTTCATATCCCTATGGGCAACTTAACTTACTGTGGATAAACTATAAGTTACCGCAACATACATTCGGTTGGCGGAACACACATTCGGTTATCACAACTGAAACATGCCGTAAATCGTGTGTGATGATCAACATTCTATTGGACGTTTCGGTCTTATGTATAGGCTGAAATTAGGTCTGATTTTAATGTATTAAAATCAGACCTTTCAACTTTTCCATCAGAAAGGTATGAATCATATCATACTCGTGCATTAAATGTCATAGCGTTCACTTCGGACCGAACTAATAGGCCAAACTCAGGTCTGATTATTGTGACTAAAATCAGGCCTTAAGACTTTCCCTAGATCATGATGTGATTCATATCATGCACATATGGTGAATAATCAGACCATGCATTGCAGACTTATCGATAGGTCAAAATTAGATTTGATTTTGGAGTGATTGAAATCATACCGTTTAATTTTCCATCCGAAGTGGTATGATTCATATCATACATGTCCAGCAAACGCCATACCTTGAGTTTTGGGCCTATCGATAGGCTGAAATCAGGTCTGATTTTGGTATTACTTAAATCAGGCCTTACGACTTTTCCTACAGGGTTGCAGCAATGTGGTGACCACGTATTTAGAATTGTACTTGTTTCGGTTGCTTTCATTATCGAGACGGCAAAAAGTAGTAGTCGAGTAGATTTTGAAAATTTAAAATTGGTCTGGAAATGAAAATTTTAGTCTGAATTGAATAATGAAAGAATTAAGATGTTTCTCTGTTTAAAAAATATATAATATTTAAAATATTACTAAATAATAAATGTATTCCCTTCAATTTAGAAGTAGTCTTCAAGTGTGTAAGTGTAAGCGAGTAGGACCGGTTTTAATGATCCTGTGGTAACAGAACGAACCTTTATGGGGCTGCGGTCCGAATTACGCTCATGGTGCTTACGAGTACTTTACTAATAGTGCTTTTGTTCGGTCCGAATTATCGGTACGCTTATGTCACATTTAATTCGAACCGATTGTGTGCACACAGTATACTCACAGTGCCTATCCATGATACTGTGAGCAGTCTAAGCGTCAGAAAATGTACTCCTTCATGCAAATTGTATGCGTTGTGAGCGCAATTCGGACCAATTTTAAGCGCACTAAAAGTGCAGAAGGCCTAATTCGGACCGCGACCTAGGTCTAAGTGTGTCCGTGTTCTCATGTGCAACCCACGTTCCTTCCTGGTCATCAATATTTAGACCATTCAGTATTAGATTAGGTGAGATTGTCCAAGTTTTCACAAGTTTTCTTAGGGTTTTCATGATTGCCTATTTCCTAAAAAATTGAATAGTATCTATACTCGAATGGAAATTTAAGGAAATTACAGAGAAACTAAGTGGGGATAGTAAATCGCTGCATCAACTACTGATAATAGATGTGTGTGCCAGTTCGTATATGGTTACTGGATTCAGTCTTGTGTATCACTCGAAACTAAAAACATCTCTTACTGTGCGAAAAATTTGCATTCTGTGCAAACCGTTAAACCGTTAAAATTTTGTAAATATTCAATTACGGTTCAATTTATCATAAATTGTGAAGTTTTATAAAATCATTAAAAACAAAAAAAGACACTTAAGTGAAATGAATTAGTGTGAAAATGGGTCATGATGACCCTGTCGAGACTCCACTAACCACCGAAGTCAAGATGTCAAAGATCACACCAGCCAACGAAAACACAAGGCCAGCGACTGGTAACCGATTCCTACCGATAGCAGACCTTGTCAAAAACAACGATGCCGAAGAAAGTTCAACAAAACCTGCTACCAAAATCAACTTAAACTTTAACTACGCTTGATCGTGAAACAATTCTCGTCATTATGCAAGTGAATTGTCTTGAACCATTAAATTAAATTATTACACTTTGTTTTAGATTTTTCAATAAAAACATATTTCCGATTTCCAATACAATAATTTTGATCGTACAAAGAAGCAAAGCAAAAACACGAGTTCTATTCGCGACGAGATGACAAATTCAAGTGCGAGTTCTGTTCGCGACGAGGTAACAGATTCAAGCGTTATACAAATCAAAAATAGTGTACGGTTTTTGATACAAAGGTTTTCGATGCCGTTTTAGTTTTGATGCTGGTTGCGTTTCGTAGAATTTTTGCAGCCTGAACATTCTCCCCGGGTTGACATCTCTGTGTCAGTAGATTTCAAAATTGCAGCTATGATGATGGTGTTTCGTCCATGTGGTAACATTATAGAATGGTAGAGCTCCAGAGTCTTCAACGGGGTATACTATGACGTACCTGATTATGTAGTTCTTCTATATGGCTTTCTTGGACGTTCAGTATCTGCGATTAGTAAATTTAACAAGTAAGGAAATAAAGGATGAATTGGTTGGGAGAGGCATGGGAAAGTGGAAGTTATGACAGGTTTCCGCTTCGGGAGTTTATCGGTAATGCGCATACCTTGGCTATCGATCGTTTAAAAACGCCTTCCTTCGTTTTTAGTGTAACGACGCGTACAATGTCGTCATTTCCGGGATGCACCTCCATGATTCGTGCCATTGGCCAATGTGAAGCTGACATTCGATCGCCCTTCATGATTACCAGATCTCCAATAGCTAAATTTGGTTCGATTCTGCTCCATTTCGGACGTCCCAGGTATTCATTGCTCCATCTTTTCCAAAACGATTGATACATGTGTTGTACGAGATGCATCTTGTTAGACAGTGAAGATTAATGTCCAGCAACGAGGGCTCGGGAAGTGAAATCAAAGTGTCTCCTATGATGAAATGACCAGGGGTGAGCGAAGTAAAATCGTCCGGATCGTGAGTAATTTCGCAAAGTGGTCTCGAATTTAAGCATGCTTCAATTTGTGTCAAAAGTGTGTTGAACTCTTCAAATGTCAGTAGTGATTGGCCAACAATCCTTTTTAGATGGAATTTCGTTGACTTCACCCCAGCCTCCCATAGTCCTCCAAAGTTTGGAGAGGCTGGAGGAATGAAATGCCATTTGATCCCTTCATTCTCCAATTTCGCAGCGATAACATTGGCATTAGATTCAACCAGTTTTTTAAATTGTCGACAGAGTATTGCATTCGCGCCTACAAAGTTTGATCCGCAATCGCTATACAAGTCCGAACATAGACCTCTTCGGGAGACGAACCTTTTGAAAGCGGCCAAGAATCCGTCTGCGCTCATATCACTGGCCAATTCTATGTGTATAGCTTTAGTTACAAAACAAATGAATATGGCCACGTATCCTTTGTAACTTTTAGCTCCTCGCCCTTTATATCTTAGAATGTTGAACGGCCCGCAGTAGTCAACTCCAGTGTGGTTAAAGGGCCTTGATATGTTGACTCTTGGTGCCGGAAGATTACCCATCAATTGCTGCCGAAGATTAGTTTTATATCGATAACAAGTGACACATGCATGAATAACATGACGTATAGTGTTTCTGCAGTTCAGAATCCAATATTTCTTCTTTAAAAATGCCATCATTAACTGTGGGCCACCGTGTAACGTTTTGTAGTGAGCATTTCTGATGATTAATTCCGTCAAATGTGATTTAGATGGCAATATAATAGGATGTTTCTCACCATACGGCAAGTCGGCATTTTCTAATCTGCCACCAACACGTAGAAGTTCATCAGTATGCATAAAGGCATTCAATTTCAAAAGCGGGGTAGACTTCGGTATCAACTTGCCAGATTGAAGTAATTGCATATCCTTTGTAAAGAAGCAACTCTGCGTTTTCTTGATACATAATAGTAACGCTTCTTCAATTTCTTCTGATTTCAAATATGTGAATTCTCCTTTGATTTTTTAGCATTTTTTATAAAACGCCGACAATAAGAGATAACTCGAGACATGAATACTTAGTAATTATATCCCATTCTAATTGGACTTCACTGTGTAAAGATTTGATATTTCGTGATTCATGTTCAGTGGATGTGTTTTTTGACCCTGTAGGCCAGTGATGATCAGGCAATTGAAGCCAGTGAGGGCCTTCCCACCATAGAGAACATTTTTATACTCTAGATGAAATCATATAGAGTATTATAAGTTTAATCCAGCCCAAAAGTTTGTAACGCATAGAACCAAGCCTCGGACGAAAAAAAGTTATATATTATTTTTTGTTTATTTGTGGCCAATAACCTCAAATCCGCCTGACGTCCGTCCGTCCGTCCGTCCGTCCGTCCGTCCATCCGTCCGTCCGTCCGTCCGTCCGTCCGTCCGACCGTCCGTCCGTCCGTCCGTCCGTCCGTCCGTCTGTCCGTGAACACGATAACTCAAGAACGCCTTCACCTAGGATCTTGAAATTTTGAATCTGGATGTTTGGTTGAATTTGTAAGGCTAAGTTCGTTAACGGGCAAAATCGTCCTACTCCTTCGGGTAGCTGCCATACAAAATGTCCTTAAAACACGTGTTCAAGAATATTGGTCGATAACTTCAGAAGGGTTTAAGCTACGTCTTTGAAATTTTGTATGTGTTATTTTTCCAATAGTTGGAGCTAAATATATGATTATGAAGAAAATCCTTTTAGTCCTTCGTATAGCTGCCATACAAATATCCTGTCAAAATGTATTCACTTAATTTACAAAACTCACAATAACTCAAGTAATCTTTTAGCTACGGATTCGGAATTTTGTACAAGTTAGTTTTGAGTGAAAAGGAAGTCGGAGTTTACTAATCAGCGAAATCCTGTAACTCATTCTGGTAGCTGCCATACAAAATGTCCTTAAAACACGTGTTCAAGAATATTGGTCGATAACTTCAGAAGGGTTTAAGCTACGAGATTGAACTTTTGTATGTGTTATTTTTTCAATAGTTGGAGCTAAATATATGATTATGAAGAAAATCCTATTAGTCCTTCGTGTAGCTGCCATACAAATATCCTGTCAAAATGTATTCACTTAATTTACGAAACTCACTATAACTCAAGTCATCTTTTAGCTACGAAATCGGAATTTTGTACAAGTTAGTTTTGAAGGAAAAGGAAGTTCGAGTTTACTAATCAGCGAAATCCTTTAACTCCTTCTGGTAGCTGCCATACAAAATATCCTTAAAACACGTGTTCAACAAAATTTTCCGATAACTTATGAACGCTTCAAGCTACGAATTTGAAATTTTGTACACGTTTATTTTTGAATGGTTCCAAGGAAAAGGATAAATATGTAAGAAATCGAGTGAGTCCTTCCTGCACCTCCCATGTGAAAGTCCATCAAAAAGGACATTTTTTTTATGACTTACCCAGTCCAAGGTATGAAGTTAAACACTGAATATTGTCTTTTAGTTTTGAGTAGCAATCTAATAGCAGTCCTTAATAAAGGACATACACATGCACACACGTAATTCTACTTTATCCCCAACTACAATATAAAACGGAGTTCAGTATTCATCTAGAGTATTATACGATTGGCTTGCAGCCGATCGTGACTGCAGTATGTTTCTAATTCTGTTGGATATAGGCCGCGAGTAGCAATATCGGCTGGGTTCTCTTTCGAAGGTACATGTTTCCAAACATTACTTCCTAGGAGTTCGTGAATTTGTGACACTCTGTTCGCCACAAATGTTTTCCATTTTGAGGGGTGGTTTCTTAACCATGCGATAACGATTTCTGAGTCGGTCCAAGCATGTAGTTGGAAGTTTTCGATTTTGATAGAGTCTAAGATATACTTTACAAGTTTTGCAAGCAAATGGGCGCCACATAGTTCAAGTCGAGGCAAGGAGACGGTTTTAATTGGTGCAACCTTGGACTTTGCCGAAATCAATGATATTTTACGCTTTCCATTTTCCGTGACACATAAGTAAACTACTGCTGCGTATGCTTTGAGCGAAGCATCGCTAAAACCATGGATTTCTAGGTGTTGATTTGCATATAATATTCCTAACCATCTAGGAATTTTAATTAAGTTAAGTCCTTTTAGCGCTCGATGAAACTCTTGCCATTTTTGTCTAACTACGTCGGTGACTGGATCATCCCATTCTGTGCCGACTAGCCATAAATTCTGAAGCAATAGTTTGCCGATGATAATCGTAGGAGACAACCAGCCAAGTGGGTCATATAGCTTAGCAATTTCTGTTAGGATGCGTCGTTTCGTCAGTGTTCCTTTAAGTTCTTCCAGTTGGAAGACAAATGAAAAATAATCGAATGCTGGACTCCACCGTATTCCGAGAGCCTTTATGTTGCGGTCCATATCAAGTTCGAATGGTAGTTTGATCTCTCTGAATTCAAGCGGAAGCGTTTCAAGGACTTCTTTGGAGTTTGAAGCCCATTTCCGTATTTTGAACCCCGCAGATTCCATGCATGCTATAATTTGTTGTTGCTTTTCAAGAGCCTTTGGAATGTTGAATTCGCCTGTGATAAGATCGTCAACGTACATGTCATTGGCAATGGCGTCGGCTGTAATTGGAGATATCTTAATAGAATCTTCAGCAAGTTGGATTAATGTTCGAATGGCTAGAAAGGGTGCACACTTAGTTCCAAAAGTGACTGTTACAAGTGAATAGTCTCGGATAGGTAAAGTCGATGATTCACGCCAGACAATTCTTTGATAGTTCGTATCCGATGGAGCTACTCGTATCTGACGATACATCTTCTCTACATCTGCCATAATGGCGATAGGGTATTTTCTCCAACGCAGAAGAAGTACAGCTAGGTCGTCTTGAATGGTAGGTCCTTTAAGGAGAATTTCATTCAAAGAGATTCCACTCCTTGACGTTTGTGAAGCATCGAAGACAACTCGCAACTTCGTCGTGCTGCTACTTTCCTTTACAACAGCGTGGTGAGGAAGATACGAACATGAGTAGTTCGTTTGACCATTCGGTCCCAGTACAATATGATCTTCTTCTGTGGTAGTTACTTCTTGCATATGACCTAATGATATATACTCATTCATGCAAGAGATGTATGACTTTTGTAAATCAGGATTACTTATAAAGCGATTTTCCAAGTGAACCAATCGATTTATTGCGATATCGCGAGATTTTCCTAACTTTAAATATGGTTGTGCATCGACAAAGGGTAGCTTTACTTCGTATCGTCCATCTGGATTTCGTTTGACGTTTTGCTTGTAGAACTCTTCGCATCTATGCTCTTCATTGGTATAGTGCTTGCCTGATGGCACCTCTTCTAGTTCCCAAAATAGTTTAAGTTGACTATTAAGCTCACACTTGGTGTGAAAGGTTTTTATTTGTGTAGGATTCGACTGAGATATGGATATCTCACCAGTGAGTATCCAACCTAATGCAGTTTGTTGTGCCGTTGGTGCTCCAAAGTGGCCTTTTATAAGTCCAGGTTCTATGATTTTGGCATAGATCTCCGCTCCTAGGAGCAGATCTATTTTTCCGGTTTGATTGTAATTAGGATCAGCTAAATTCAAGGTCTCAATATGATCCCACTGATTACCGCATATCGTTCTATTAGGTAAGACATGTGTTAAAGTTTTTAATACAAAACTGCTAACGTTGAATTCAATAGCATTATTGTTGTTGTGCGGCTTTAAAATGATATGCACTCGGTGCGATACCTTTCCAGCGTTCGAATTACCAAGGCCCGAGACGTTAGCGAAGATTGTTTCTTTCGGTAGTCACAAATGTCTGACGGCAGTTTCTGTTATGAAAGAGGCTTGAGATCCAGGATCTATTAATGCCCTCAGAATTCGCTCATTTCCAAAAGGTGTGACTACCTTTACTAATGCAGTCGCTAATAAGACATCTTTGTCTTCCATTTTGTTATTTACTACATACGAGTTAAAATTTGATGTCGAAGGTCTATTTGGTGGCACGAAGGGTTCTGCTTGAGCAGACATTTTTGGACTTGCCGAGTTATGATTTTCTAATGGTGTCTTTGTTGTCATTTCTTCTTTACCACCTCTATGAAGAAGTGTGTGGTGTCGCTTTTGACATTGCAGGCACGTATGTTTGCTGGGACAAGCAGACGCTAAATGACCATGGCCTAGGCAATTAATACACATGCCTTTTGATTTTACGATTTCGAATCTCTTAGCCTGATTCAATGCAGCAAATTGTGAACATTGACGAATGGTGTGAGATTGTCGGCACATGAGGCATTCTGTTTTTGTCGATGCATGAAAGGTTTGCGTTGTAGAGAAGCTCTTAGTAGTCTTCGAGCTTCTATAGCTCTGAGTATTATTACATGGTTTAGCGGATTTATCTATGATCGATTCCAAGGCTCGAAAGCGACCTTCTAAGAAATCATGTAATTCTTTCCAACTTTGACAATCAGTCCGAGTACTGAGTCCCTGTTCCCAAAGTAAACGAGTTTCAGTTGGCAGCTTCTGAACTGTGATATAAACGATGAATACGTCCCAAGAATCAACATTAACCTTTAAATTTTTCAGCGATTGGAGACATTCTTCAGTAGTATCCATAATACGTTTTATTCCTTGGCTAGTATCGCTGTTCAAACTATTAAGAGATAAAAGAAGTTTCAACTGGGTATTTACCAGAACACGCTTGTTGTCAAACCGTCCGATTAGAAGTTGCCATGCAGCATCATAATTGGACTCTGTGACTTGAAAATGTCTCAATAGTTGTTCAGCTTCTCCCGCGAGATGCAATTTCAAGTATTGCAATTTTCGAACATTAGAAAGCTTGCCATTTTCATGCACTAGATGCTTGAATAGGTCGTAGAAAGAAGGCCAATTTTCATATTCTCCGGAAAATTTCGGTAATTCTAATCGTGGCAATCTTAAACCATCTTCGTTGGATGTTGAATGTCCGATTTCAATATGATCTTGATTTTTATTTGTCTTCGAATTGACTGGTGGAAAGTCAGCCCTGAACGATTCTTCAATAGAAGCAGAGCTGTGAATGAACAGCTGTTCTACTTGTGAATAAACATCTTCATTGAAATATTCTCCGATTGACTTAGACATTTCTGTACTTTCACTTGGTTTAAGAGACCAAACTTGCATGTGACGGTTTTGGAAATCTGTCCAGTAATCATTAAGCAACTTCAATCTAGCGCCATAGTACGAGCTAGTTCTACGGTCCTTTCCATCTTTCTTATAATTTCTCAGAAACTTTTCCATTAGTTCCTTCTTTAATAATTGAGTTTTTATTAACTCCTCCATTATAATAATTAAACAAAGTAAAATATTCTAACAAAAAGATGAACTTTACCGTACTTTTTGAAGGTCTGGTTGCACGATTGGATAAATACGCGGTTAATGGCAACTGTTTCAAATTAAACGGACGGAGATTATGTCCCGTAATCACTAATTTTTTTTAAAAAATCCCAAAATCACTGTTAATGCAAAGTTCACGGTTATGCTTGATTGTTTCACGAAATGTTATTGTTCACAAATGCACAAAATTTTAATGTAAGTTTTGTTCACCAATTATTCACGAATGCACATGTGTAATACGGTCTTTGTTCACATGAAATCTTCACGAATGCACATATGTTATAACTTTTCTTTGTCCACGAACAACATATCCGGCTCGACGGACCATGAATTGTCTTGAACCATTAAATTAAATTATTACACTTTGTTTTAGATTTTTCAATAAAAATATATTTCCGATTTCCAATACAATAATTTTGATCGTACAAAGAAGCAAAGCAAAAACACGAGTTCTATTCGCGACGAGATGACAAATTCAAGTGCGAGTTCTGTTCGCGACGAGGTAACAGATTCAAGCGTTATACAAATCAAAAATAGTGTACGGTTTTTGATACAAAGGTTTTCGATGCCGTTTTGGTTTTGATGCTGGTTGCGTTTCGTAGAATTTTTGCAGCCTGAACACAAGCCCTCAATATAACTGATGACAAATGAACCATCGAACTCCATCGACATCCGGCCGCGCCACATAACCTTAAGTCATCAACCCTACATAGACATTAAGTAAGCTAAAACCTTTTTTATAATTGTGCTAGCTAAAGTATCAATTTTTTAAACCTGCAATATACGCCATCAGCAATTGCATGGTCTTTGCCCTATTTGCAAAAAAAGAAATTTCATTAACCTCAGGTGTGCAATGTGCACTAATTGCAATTTTGAGGTAATATGCACAATGACCGGTGCATATCACCTGATATTGCGAATCAAACAAAAAAATCTGCCAATGGTCTGGGCGAAACTTTATTATTTTTCGGGTTAAAGTTCGGGAGCGGTCAAAGTCGGAGTGCATCATGGGTTGCTTCGAGATTATTAGATTTCTTGGAAAATTATTTTTGTTCTTAATATAAAAATATTTAAAATAGAGATTTTTAGCCGATTAGACTATTCGAATTTCAGTATATTATGTACACTAAAAGCCCATAGAAGCAAAAAAGAATTTGTTGCCTTATCAGAATTAAGAGATATGACGAATTGTTAAAACGTATACAAACCCATTACTTCCACTTAGGGTTTGAATTTCAAAAAAATTGTGAAACAGGTTTTTAAACGATTTCATAAGAACCAACTTAATATCTCATGAGACACGAGGGATTTTGAAAAATTTGTGAAAACGTAAGCAAACCCTTCACACCTCCTTGGTTCTGGAAATTCGAAAAATCATGAATTGGTTGGCCGTAATAATCAATTTTATATCTCATCAGAATTAAGGAATGGCAAAAATTGTGAAAACATATACAAACCCGGGTTGAATATCGAAAAATTGAGAAATGGTTTTGTAGGCGATTTTATAAAAAGTCTGTGGAAATGAATAGCGATCTGATATCTCATCGAACCTAAGAAATATGTCGAAACTTTGAAAAGCATACAACCACCTTACACCCATTCGGATTGAATATCTAAAATACTGAAATTGACTTTTTGGCTTTTTTACATAGGAAACCTTAGGAAGTGAAAATGAATTCGATATATCACCAAATATCCCACCTCCTTACACCTACTTGGGGGTTGAATATCCAAAAATCCTGAAAGGAGTTAATAAATAAATATGAAGACGGCATGAGAAAGTAGGAACCAATTCAATTTCTTATCACTTCTAAAAAAAATGACGGAACTCGGGAAAACGTGTTCAACCCGTTTATACCCTCTTAGGGGTTGTAAAAGGAAAAAACTTAAAAACAAGTTTTAGGCGATTATTACGCAAGCACGTGAAAGTGAAAAGATATTCGATATCTGATAAGACGTGGGGATATAGTGAAAAAGTTTACAACCCTCTTTGCACCCCCTTAGGGGTTGAATATAAAAAAATCCTGAAAACACTTTTATTTATTTATTTATTATTCAAATTCATCGAATACTGATAACTTATAACAAAAATTACAAAATATAAAATTATTATATTTATATGAAGAAGCCGTAGAATAAAAATGAAATCAATATTTGGGAAGACCTAATAGATATGACGAAAACAGGGAAAATATATGCATTCCATTTTCACTGATAATTTTTTTTGCCCCCCCTCCGAACGCCAATGGATATTTGAAATTTTTTTTTATCTAAATTAGTTTTCTAGTTGATTTACATAAATGTACCGAGTTTCAACTTTGTAGCATAAGCCGTTCTATAGTTAGGAAAATCACCCCCCACCCCCGTACCATACTACCCCTATAAAAAATTATATTTTTGCAAGATGCTACTAATATTGCTCTATCTAAATACCAAGTTTCAGCTTTATATCGTAATAGATTGTCGAGATATTAAAATCGGAATTTTTTCCTTTTCACCCTCCCCCACCCTCACCCTCTACACCCACACTTTCAAAATTTTGTTTTCTGCTAGGGGTCTATTAGGTCTACTTCTGGCAAAAATTTTAAGCATCAATCTTACACTGTTCTTGAGATATGAGACGTGATTTTTTAGAAAAATTCTTAACCCCTCCACTTTCATGCTCCACCGCGCCTTTGAAAAATTTTGCTTTCAGCAAGCTTCATTTGTGAACCTTTATACACAAACCAAATTTTATTTGTCTAGTGCAATTGGTTCGTGAGATATCGTAATCTAAAGTTTTTGACCCCCCCTCCCCTGGTACGACACTTCCCAACTCAAAATTTTGTTTCCGATCTATTTTCCTAGTATACCTACAGATATTCATTAAGTTTCAATTTTGTGACATTTACCGTTTAGGAGATATGGATTTTAGAATGTGTCGATCTCACCTTTTTTGCGTTTCGGACGCATTATTTTTCCCCCCACTCCCAAACCCCTTCACCTATATCGGCAATTTTTTTGCAAATGGGTCCACTACTGAAGCTCTATATAAATTCCAAATTTCAGCCTCCTAGCATAAGCGGTTGCTGATATCTAGAAACCAAAATTTTCCGTCTAAAACACTTCCCCCTCCTCCCCCCTCACACCCCCACCCCTCCAAGTTTGGCCACTTCAAGGGGCCTACTCAGTCTATTCATAAAATTTAAAAAATAAAAAATAACCAAGAGGATATTTGGAACGTTATTTTTTAGGTTGTCAGTCGCATAGTACCCAACACCGTATCTCATCATTAAACACGTTTCGGACTTCTACCCATAAAATAATAAAGTTGCGCCCAGACTGTTGGCAGATTTAGGTGAGTATAGACATAATTTTATATGTAGGCTCCACTTCGTGTTTTTAATTGACGATGCCGCCGTGAAAACGCGAATTGAGCTCGTACGCGACTTTCTATCATACACTCACACCGCACAATCAATATTGCACCTTCCTTTTTTGTTTTTTGTTTTTGTTTTCTTTTCCTCGCCAAAATTTGGACAAACATAGGACAAAAATGATTAAAAACCCGTTTGAATACTTTCGTTATTTTCGTTGATCTCTATACCACCGATAATCTACTTAGCATGTTTTGCAATCACTATTTTAAATCGACCCAGAATTTGCTATAATCACTCAACACGCGTAGCACCCTTTGTTATATCAATTATTTTAAAATTTAGAACACCCCGGCACAGTACATAATGAACATCTCAACGTCCATTTCAAAATTTTCTTTATTTCGTACTTCCCTAAAACCTTCTTGTACACGTCATTTTGATCGAGGAAGTTCGCGTTTCAATTTCACTCAAATTTCGGTCGCTATTAATCGCGATGATACGAATTAGCGATCTCGGTCACACACAAACGAAGTCGAATCCGTTCAAAAGGCGAATTTCCGCAAAAAAAACACAGCTGAGTTTAAAAGATGTCGACGATCTCCCGGTCTTAACTCGAACTCGCCACTCTCACGCCGTTCAGGATGTGATTACGTTCAGGAGATATCGATTTTAGAATGTTTCAATCCCGGCTTTCATGCGTTAAAGACTCATTGTTTTCCCCCCACTTCCACACCCCTTAACCAATATCGACCATTTTTTTGCAATTGAGTCCATTATCATAGTACTATATAAGTTCCAAGTTTCAGCCTCCTAGCATAAGTGGTTCCTGAGATCTAGAAACCAAAATTTTTCGTCTAAAACGCTCCTCTCTCCTCTCCCCTTGTACCCCCACCCCTCAAAAATATACCAGTCGTAGGGGTTCACCCATTCTACCCACCATAAAAATTTCAATTTAATATCTCAACGGGTTTGGGAGCTACGCGCCTTCAAACAATTTTGCGTACGGCGTACGGCGTACGGCGTCTACGGCGGACAGACGGACATTTTTTTTTTTTTTGCTTTTTTGGGATTTACTAGTCCTAAAACGTGTAAATACAAAATTTCAGGGTAGCAAACTTTTTTGAAATTTCAGGTCGATAACAATACTTTATTATTAAAAAATAATAAAGTAAAATGTATATGACGTAATGCTTTTCAGATGCACAAGAAACTTTGGTGGAGGATGCAGAGAAGGCTCCCATTTAGTAGTTGTCGAAGTTAACAGTATGTAAGGAGCAATATTTTATTACTTTCTTAATCGTACTTATTTATATATATATTTTTATTTTATTTTCAGATTTTGATTTATAAAAATTATAAAATTAAAAATGTTAGTTTCATACGTTTCGGTTCTTGCTAGGGTTATATCGAAATTTGATACTGATATTAGTGTAGTGTACCATGCCACTACTCTAAACTAAAACACATAAATCTCCACGAGCATCAAAACAAGATCGTATGTTTGTCATAAACAACACCAAAAGAAAGCATAACATTGAGTGTCAAAGAAATAATATTAATATAAACAATACAAGACACTCTATGTTATGCAATACGATTCTTGACCACACAAAGTTAAGCATAGAGCCATCACTATGGGAATCCCCTATGCTTACCTTTTGTTGTTGGACATTTTTCCGCACACGAAATCGGTTCTCCGATTTCATCTGCTTGTGCATAGGAAATGCATGCAATTATTATGGGACTATGCCACACGCATAGAATTGCTGGCCATGCATTTCCTATGGACTTGAACTATAATGACTCGTGCGGATTGATATGTGATAACGTAAGAACGTTTTTTCCATATAGTTTTATATAGCCATAAGTTATCCATAGCAGAAATGCATTTTTTAGAATAAGAACGTTTTTTATAAATAAGTTAGGATAGGAAATTACCTAGTAAGTAGATTTTAAGAAACCTATTTTTTTATGTATGAACTTTAGAATTAAGACTGTATAAAAGAGATGTGTTGGCCCAGAAACAGGGCCACTCGATCAATATAGTTACGCTCGGCTACACGCCTTTACAAAACTAAAAGTTGTTCTTTGGCTTTATACACTTTGGCAATTAGTGCCATCTAAATCTGCGGTTCAACACTGCTTCGTGAATTCGGTTGAGTATTCGGCAATCAGTGCCTAAAGCCATCCGCGGGACCAAGCCGCTCATAATTACTTGGTAAGTACTCTTCGTTCGATCTCTCTCTCTCCCCTCATCGTTCGGACCTCGAACTCAACATTAGTATAAACAATTTTTGAGAAACCACATTGTTTTTATTCTTTTTTCAGGAAAGAGTTTCTTATTTTCATTGCAGGAAACGATTCATCTTCACCTTTTATTATATTTATAAGGTTTTGTATTTTTAGGTTATTCGGAGTGATGTGAAATAATATCGTATAAAGGTGCGTTTCCATCTCTGCCGTTTAGCGTCGCCGACACGGGTGTCCCGTCACACTTTTGCCATCGTCGTTTCCATCTGCTGCGAAACGGTCGATGCGACGCTAAAAACTCATCAGTCATGCGCCTGCATGACAGTGCTAGATTTTTCAATTTTCACCGGAAGTCTATAGACATATTCGATGAATTATTGGAAAAAATGAAACCTGCTGCACAGATACTCTTTCGTACATTATACGAATAAAGTCGCTGTTCACGAATTATATTCGTACATTGTACGAATTATATTCGTACATTTTACGAAAATGATTCGTTCATTATATTAAATAAATTTCGTACATTTTACGAAAACATTTGTAATCGAACCATTCCTTTCGTAGAATGTACGAATAATATTTCTAGAAACTACGAAATTATTTTCGTACAATGCACGAATTTTTTTCTTCGGTTACGAAAAATGTTTTCAGTACGAATCATTCGTACATTGTACGAATGTAGTTCGTTGAATACAACATTGATTTCTTCGTATAATGTACGAAAGGCAATGTGTAATATGTACGAAACCATTCGTGGACTGAAAACAACGAAATTATTCGTAGAATGTACGAACGATTTCGTACATATTACGCAGTTTTTTTTTTGAGTGTACTAAAATTAAGTATCGGCTTACGGCGAGATTTCGTGCACCCCTTCATTGTTGCTTCCGTAAACAAAGCTATACTAGGTGCAGACTTCCTAACCAAACACAACATAGTCGTTGACTTACATAATAAGATCCTCATCAACGGTCATACCAAACTATCTGCCAAATTACCGTGTATCAAAAATAACTCTCCTACACCTCAACATTTCTCAATTAACACGGAATACGGGGAACTATTAAAAAAATTTCGTGCTATATGTGAGACTCCAAACTTCAACACCCCGATTAAACACAAAGTACAGCACCACATTGTCACATCAGGCGCACTACCCACATCGAAGCCTCGGCGACTTAATCCAACTAAGCATAAAGCCGCTAAATTTGAATTCGATCAAATGATCCAAATGGGTATATGCAGACCGTCAGATTCATGCACTTTCTCACCGTTACACATGCAACCTAAGAAGGATAGCTTGGACTGGCGACCATGTGGTGACTATAGGCGTCTTAACAATATAACGGTACCGGACAGATATCCTATTCCCCACATACATAGCTTCTCAATGTATTTAAACGGATGCACCATATTCTCTAAAATTGACCTCGTAAGGGCTTACCATCAAATCCCAGTAGCTCCCGAAGATGTCCACAAAACTGCACTAGCTACACTATTCGGACTATTCGAGTTCACCCGAATGCCATTTGGCCTCAGAAACGCAGGGGCCACATTTCAAAGATTTATCAACGAGGTTATCCGGGACTTAGACTTTGCATTCGCTTTGGTTGACGATCTACTTGTGGCAAGCAAAAACGAAATCGAGCAGAAGTACCACTTGGAACGGCTGTTCCAACGATTGGTCGAATATGGACTCAACATCAAATCCTCAAAATGCGTGTTCGGGGCTTCAGAACTATCCTTTTTAGGACACGAAATTACCGCAACGGGGATTCTACCTTCGAAATCCAGGGTTGAAGTCATAACAACATTGCCCTCTCCATCTTCGGCACGCAAAATACAGCAGTTCGTGGGAATGGTAAACTACTACCACCGATTCATTCCTGAACTGTCCAAAATGCTAACACCAATACACAATCACCTAACAGAACTTCTTAAACAGAAAAACCATAAAAAAAATTATTTTTGGCCAAACGAATGCGAAGAAAGTTTCAAAAACATCAAACATGCTCTCTCCAATACTGTGACTTTAGCTCATCCTTTGAAGGAAGCACAATTCAGTATAAATACTGACGCTTCTAATACAGCCGTCGGAGCAGTACTGCAACAATACAATACCGGCTGGGAGCCTCTTGGATTCTTCTCTAAGAAACTGTCACCCGCGGAGAGCAAATATTCCGCATTTGATAGAGAACTGTTAGGGATCTATTTAGCAATCAAACACTTTCGCCATTTCCTCGAAGGGCGGTCTTTCGTGGTATACACCGACCATAAGCCACTCACAAATGCATTATTCTCAAAAACCGAAAGAAGCCCACGATAAACCCGACATATGGACTATATCGCGCAATTTACAAGCGATATCCGTCATGTCAAGGGTTCAGAAAACGTCGTGGCAGACCTGTTGTCACGTCCAGATAACGATGCCGTATTCGCGATAAAACAAACCAAGCTGACATTAGAAAAATTGCTTCTAGTTCAAAAATCAGATAACGAATTGAAAGAATTACAAGCAAAAGACAAACCGACAAATTCAAAATTCACCCTCGAAGAACGTTACATGCCCACTATTGTTGACTCTCTGTGGTGCGAAGTATCTAGCAAAACAAACTCGACCATACGTACCAATAGAACTTCGACAACCAGTCTTCGAATCACTACACTCATTATCACACAATGACATTCGCGGATCACGCAGACTTATCTCAGATCGATACTTCTGGCGAAGATGAATACGGACATAAAACACTCGACACAAAATTGTCTCTCCTGCCAACGTTTTAAAATCAATAGACACACCAAATCGCCTTTAGAAAATTTCACCCCACCTAATCAAAGGTTCGAACACGTCCACATGGACATTGTAGGACCATTAAAAACGTCTAAGGGATACTCTTATGTACTCACCATAATTGACCGTTTCACTCGCTGGCCAGAGGCATATCCTCTACGAGACATATCCGCGACAACAATAGCTAAACAATTTTTTACGGAATATGTTAGTAGATTCGGTGCACCCGCTCAGATCACGACGGATCAAGGTTCACAATTTGAATCTAAGTTATTCAATGAACTATCCATGATCCTCGGATCACATCGTATACGAACGAGTAGCTATCATCCACAAGCAAACGGCCTCGTTGAAAGGTTCCACCGACAACTAAGAACTTCGTTATAATGTCGCGAATCTGATTGCAACTGGAGTGACGACATACCGCTCATACTATTAGGTATTCGCGCAACATTTAAACAAGATCTTAACTGTTCACCTGCAGAATTAGTATACGGACAACCCCTAAAATTTCCAGCCGAGTTTTTCACACATGATACAACCCTATATGACCATGACCCAAGCAACTTCGTATCATCCCTGCGCGAACGAATGGCACAACTGAAACCCACAGAGACGAGGAAATCACGTACCTCTGCTTACATACCTAAAGACCTGCATACATGCGATCAAGTATTCGTCAGAGTTGAAGGCGTGAAACCTGGATTAAAACCTCCGTACCAGGGTCCCTACCGAGTAATACGACGAAACCGAAAATCTTTCATTATCCATAAGGACAACAGAAATGTTTCGATCTCAATCGATAGACTAAAACCAGCATTCACAATAGACTCATGCAATGAACCTACAATTAAAAGAGTTCATTTTGAAAAAGAGACAAATTTTTGTACAAAATATGAATATCAACACAGGCAATAACGTAAAGAAAATAAAAACTTGCGCAATGAAGTAAGTATAGTAAGTATAATATAAGTATAATATAAACAAATGCAATAACATAATTTTCTTCTCAAATAATTTATTACAATACATAAACACTAATAAACTCCAGAGCCCTCAGCTAAGGGGAGGGTGATGTAGCAACATAAAATCAATGTCGCAACACGAGCTCTCGAATTCCACCCGCTACTATTATTTCATGTCCATTAGTTTTAAGTTTTAGTTTTAGGTATGAAATGTGAAATAAACTAGTTGAAATCGAGCCAACGTCCAAGTCGAGTCGAACGACGAGTCTTTTATTTAACCATAAAAGTATAGTTAGTGCTGGAACAACCTAACTTTTAGGACCGCTAAAGGGTTGCTTTCGCGATAAACAAACGAATCAAAAATATTATCCCTCTCCATACTATTTAATCAAAAGTAATTGAAAACCTCTCAATAAATCTAACAGATAGTAATACCCAGATTACAGCAGCGTATTTTCCCAGTTCAACTATATAGAGATTTTCAGGATGATCTTAAGACACTGATTCGCAACAAATCCAATTTCATCATATGCGGTGACCTAATTGCTAGGCATAGCCACAGGAATTGCAACAGGTCCAACAAAGCTGGCAAACTACTCTTTGATATCATAGCACTTAGCAATTGCGTTCTCGAAATTCCTACAGCGCATACGTTCTACTCGTCTAACGCCCGTAGATCCACCTTAGACCTAATAATATATTCTGGAGTTACTCTAACTCAAGCCACAACAACACACGAACTATCCTCTCCGCACATACCTGTTATATTTATACTCTAGATGAAATCATATAGAGTATTATAAGTTTAATCCAGCCCAAAAGTTTGTAACGCATAGAACCAAGCCTCGGACGAAAAAAAGTTATATATTATTTTTTGTTTATTTGTGGCCAAAAACCTCAAATCCGCCTGACGTCCGTCCGTCCGTCCGTCCGTCCGTCCGTCCGTCTGTCCGTGAACACGATAACTCAAGAACGCCTTCACCTAGGATCTTGAAATTTTGAATCTGGATGTTTGGTTGAATTTGTAAGGCTGAGTTCGTTAACGGGCAAAATCGTCCTACTCCTTCGGGTAGCTGCCATACAAAATGTCCTTAAAACACGTGTTCAAGAATATTGGTCGATAACTTCAGAAGGGTTTAAGCTACGTCTTTGAAATTTTGTATGTGTTATTTTTCCAATAGTTGGAGCTAAATATATGATTATGAAGAAAATCCTTTTAGTCCTTCGTATAGCTGCCATACAAATATCCTGTCAAAATGTATTCACTTAATTTACAAAACTCACAATAACTCAAGTAATCTCTTAGCTACGAATTCGGAATTTTGTACAAGTTAGGTTTGAGTGAAAAGAAAGTTCGAGTTTACTAATCAGCGAAATCCTGTAACTCCTTCTGGTAGCTGCCATACAAAATGTCCTTAAAATACGTGTTCAAGAATATTGGTCGATAACTTCAGAAGGGTTTAAGCTACGAGATTGAACTTTTGTATGTGTTATTTTTCCAATAGTTGGAGCTAAATATATGATTATGAAGAAAATCCCATTAGTCCTTCGTGTAGCTGCCATACAAATATCCTGTCAAAATGTATTCACTTAATTTACGAAACTCACTATAACTCAAGTAATCTTTTAGCTACGAATTCGGAATTTTGTACAAGTTAGTTTTGAGGGAAAAGGAAGTTCGAGTTTACTAATCAGCGAAATCCTTTTACTCCTTCTGGTAGCTGCCATACAAAATATCCTTAAAACACGTGTTCAACAAAATTTTCCGATAACTTATGAACGCTTCAAGCTACGAATTTGAAATTTTGTACACGTTTATTTTTGAATGGTTCCAAGGAAAAGGATAAATATGTAAGAAATCGAGTGAGGCCTTCCTGCACCTCCCATGTGAAAGTCCTTCAAAAAGGACATTTTTTTTATGACTTACCCAGACCAAGGTATGAAGTTAAACACTGAATATTGTCTTTTAGTTTTGAGTAGCAATCTAATAGCAGTCCTTAATAAAGGACATACACATGCACACACGTAATTCTACTTTATCCCCAACTACAATATAAATCGGAGTTCAGTATTCATCTAGAGTATTATACGGTTGGCTTGCAGCCGATCGTGACTGCAGTATGTTTTTTCGATGACTTACCCAGTTCAAGATATGAAATTAAACACAGAATATTGTCTTTTAGTTTTGGGTAGCAATCAAATGGGAGTCCTTAATAAAGGACATACAACATGCACACACGTAATTCTACTTTATCCCCAACTACAATATAAATCGGAGTTCAGTATTCATCCAGTTTTAATCTAAGGTTGAATTACCCGATACGATAATTCTTCCTTCCATTACTTCAATTTCGCTAAAACGAATTGACCTCGACCTCAAAAATTTCAATCTCACCCAAGTAAACCACCTGTGTGATGCTGCCAAGAGACATGGGGTGGATGACATTTTAGTTAAGTCGATTCACTCCATGCTCACACGAGAATGCTATTCACGGAGACGGGGGATGTTATTACGGTTCAAAAACGCGGTAACGGTCTTAAAACCGCAATTAAAACTCCTTGCACCAAAAGGGGGCGAACGGGTCCTTGCCGGCCAACCCAGAGAAGGGTCGTGGGCGCCAGTGGTTCCTGAATTTAAGGAACCCGCTCTTACACGATTTACCCCGTCCGAACCACTAATTCGGGGAAATCACTTCTTACACTATTTGCTTCAAACTAACCTATTCACACGGAAAAAAGGCTGAAATACGTCACAGAAATTTACCAAGACACAATGTTGTAATAAAATATAAAATAATATAATTCAAGTAATCCTTATAAATGAGAGACAAATAAAAATATAATAAATTACTGTACGAGAGAATTCTACTAATGATTAATTCCGATATGTATTGAACTTACTCGAAACTATCCTACTCTACTCTACCTTCTTAAATCTAGGGCGCCGCTGGTGCGTTGTCCCACAAAGTCTGCTCTTTTTCACTCCTTTGCTCTATCGACTCCACTTTCTCGCAGTTCGTGCAGTGGCACAGACCTGAATAAAGCATCGGGAACAAGATGTTCTTTCCCCTTCCTATGTACAATCTCGAAATCGTATTGCTGCAGTCTGACTGCCCACCGTGCGAAGATTGGCACGGATCCTTCAGATTACTCAGCCAAATTAACGAGTGGTGATCTGTTATTACACTAAACTGACTACCCTCAACGTAACGTCTCAAGTTCTCTACAGCCCATAGGACCGCTAAGCATTCTTTCTCCGTCGTTGAGAAATTACGTTCTGACTTCGTCAATGAACGACTCAGATAGCAGATCACTTTCTCTCCATCTGGCTGAGACTGCGTGAGTACCGCCCCCAACCCGAAATCCGAAGCATCGTTTTGGATTACAAACGGTAGCGTAAAGTCGGGGCAAGTTAGGATTGGTGCCGTGGATAGTTTCACTTTTGCTTTTGAGAAAGCCCTGTCGCAATCCGTATCCCATACGAATTTACACCCCTTCCTCAAAAGAGCCATCAGAGGTGCCACTAACGACGAAAAATCTGGTATAAACCGTCTATACCACGACACCATCCCCAGAAACTGCCTCACTTCCTTCACATTTTTCGGTGCAGACAAACGAACCAGGCACTAAACCTTTTCCGCAACTCAAACAAACCTCGGTTAGGTATCGTGAACGCCGTATATTGTTTTGAAGTCTCCGCCATCGGAATTTGCCAATAGGCAGACTTAATATCGAGAGAGGGCAAATATTTCGCGTCACGAAGCTTATCCAAGTTGGACGAAACATACGGGATCAGATATGCTGTTACGGTCACCTTCGTTTTCGTTCAAACTGAAAGGAGGAGAAGAATAAAAATTAAATAGAAAATCAAGTAATGGTAGAAACTCGTAGAATCACCGATAACTTACCTGCTGATCCAGAGCATTCCTTGTGAAGCAGCTCCATCTTTTCAATACCTAAAAAGAAACAACACCAAAAGGGAATTAGTTAAATTATTATTAGTTAAAAATAACTTCAGTGAAACGGAAGAGGAGCTGGAAGATGGTTATCAATACGTAGGATTAGGAATTATTAGTATTAGCTTAATTTAGGATTAGGTTAATTAAAATGTAAGGAATTAGTAGGATTATTTAGGTTTAGGAAGATGAATTTAGGTTTAGGTTAATTAAAATGTAAGGAATTAGTAGGATTAGTTAGGTTTAGGAAGATGAATTAAAGATTATGAGATTATGATACGAACACGAAAAACAACGCTACGCACGTCGTAAACAAAACATCACATCACATCGAACACGAAAAAAAAACGCTACGCACGTCGCCAACAAAACATCACATCACATCGAACACGAAAAAGAGCACTACACGCTACGTAAACAAACACATCACATCACATCACATCACAACACCACAGACGTGAACAAATACATCACATAAACGTCGCACAACTATGGCGGATTAACACTGCGCGAAACCGAATAAGGTGCAAAGATCGGTAAAGCAGCTCACTGGTTTGGATCCTGGGAGGATAATCGATCTAGAGTGAAAGTTCGCGGATTAAAAGAAAGTCCAGATTAACGACCTGAAAGGTGAGGCATTGACCTGGATAAAAATCGAAGGCCAATCAACAGAACATCTAACTGGATGAATCAAATTGGCGAGCTTTGGAGGAAAGTGCTGGCCGGAAAACGGTCTCTTTTTGGGTGGATAGTGCAAACGAATTGGAAGGTCGTGTTAGAGAACAAACTGAGTTATTTTAAAACGAAACGAACGAGTTGGAAATCGAAAATCGAAATCATCGGGAGTAGCGTCGTGTGTTTTGTATGATACACAAAAACGGATACGAAGTTTGGAGCGACAGACTAATCTTGGGAAGCAGCGTCGTGAGCGGACACCAAGTTGGAGTGACCCGGAAATCATCTGAAGCAGCACCGAAAACATATCGTCGAGAGGGAGTAACACCAGCGGCACCCTAGCGTAAGGTAGCATAGGATTGAGTATCAGGTTAGAGTAGATTATAAGTAATTAGGTAAAGAAGTAAAGAATTAAAGTTAAAGTTTGGATTAAAAAAAAAGAAAGAGAAAAATTGAATTTGTGTTAACCGCAGGATTTTGAATTTCATTTGCCGGAAGTACATTAAAGAAGGCTTCATCTAAATTAACTTGGTTTTGTTTCTTTAATGTGTGTAACGTGTTACAGCTCAGCTTCCGTTGATTTCCTTTTCTTGTTCAAGAGTGGCGTTACATTTAGTGTGCTTTAATTTCCCCGAACTCGTGGTTCGGTCGGAGAGATTTCGAGAGAACGGGTACCTTCAATTAAAGGAACCACTGGTGCACTGCAGAATCTGAATATTCACGTACAAGGTTACGCTGATGACGTGGCTATACTAGCTGTCGAGCTATCGCTCAGGGATGTATGTGATAAAATGTAGAGAGTCCTAAGGGCTATAGATGGCTGGTGCGAAAGACACGGACTTTCTGTGAGAGAAAGACTGAAGGTTTAGTGTTACCAATGCTGAAGGGTAAAACTATTCAGCACTCGGAGAAAGTTAAGTGTCTTGGAGTTATCTTGAATAGCAAGCTTCTTTGGAGGGAACAAAATACAAAGGCGAACCGTGCGGTAGTAACATTCTGGCACTGCCGGAGAGCTTTTGGAAGAACATGGGGTCTTAGGCCGTCAATGGTATATTGGATATACACGGCCATTATAAGAGCCAGACTAAGTCCGAATGTGTATACATTAGAGCCAGCCTGGCTAAACTACAGAGGACAGTCTACATCGGTGTAACAAGTGCCTTGCGTACCACATCGGATGCGGCACTCGATGCACTGCTCAATCTGCCACCGCTTGATATTGTTGTTCAGGCGGAATGAATGAGAGCTACACACATTCTAATGAGATTACTGATATATTCTATATGGACGGCTCAATGACTGAAGACGGGTCGGGAGCTGGAATGTACTTGCAGACTGACGATCTCAGGTACTCTTTCGCTCTAGAAAAACATTTTTCGGTATTTCAAACTGAAGTATATGGGATCCTTAAGGTAATAGAATGGATTATAGAGGGAAGATGGAGAGGCAGGATGATCTGCATTTGCAGCGACAGTCAGGCCGCTCTACAATCCCTAGATAATCCAATCGTCTTTTCAAAGATGGTACGTGAGTGTAAAGAACTGTTGAATTCTGTTGGCAGATTCAATGACTTAAAGCTCATATGGGTTCCAGGCCACCAGGGTGTAAATGGCAATGAAATAGCTGATGCATTAGCAAAGGCTGGATCAGAGTCAGCCATGGTCGGACCAGAACCAGTTTTCGGTGTGCCGGTTGCCTCGGTTAGGGTTGCCATTGCTGAGTGGGTGAGTAAATCATACATTGAGAGATGGCGGTTTCTTCCAGGAATGCGGCAAACCAGAAATCTTGTTGAGGGACCAAGTGGACGAACCGCTGCTTTTCTTCTCAAATTGAGCAGAAGGGAATGTGGTAGTATGTTCTCACAGGGCATAACTCGTGTGACCTACACCTGGTCAGACTGAGAATCATTGACGACCCCATGTGCACCGCTTGCGACGAGAGCGACGACACAACGGAATATTTCCTTCTCGAGTGTCCAGCTTACTCTTTTGCGAGAACGCATGTATACGGCGTTGATGCTATGAGGATGGGAAAACTCCGTTCTCGATCCCTACCTGAGCTCTCGAAATTCGTGAGGAAGACGAGAAAGTTCGGGTACAGACTGGAGGATTCGAGTAATGGGCCATGCAGGCCTGAATGCTCAAGATGCGCTGCTTTGCTGCGTGTCTTCCCCACACCAAACAACAACAACAACAAACCACCTGATTGAACAATTCACCAAATCGGTGTTAGAAGATAAACATACTGCAGTCACGATCGGCTGCAAGCCAATCGTATAATACTCTAGATGAATACTGAACTCCGATTTATATTGTAGTTGGGGATAAAGTAGAATGTCGTGTGTGCATGTTGTATGTCCTTTATTAAGGACACCCATTTGATTGCTACTCAAACCTAAAAGACAATATTCAGTGTTTAATTTCATATCTTGAACTGGGTAAGTCATCGAAAAAAAAAGTCGTTTTTGAATTACTTTCACATGGGAGGTGCAGGAAGGACTCACTCGATTTCTTACATATTTATCCTTTTCCTTGGAACCAGTTAAAAATTAACGTGTACAAAATTTCAAATTCGTGGCTTAAAGCGTTCAAAAGTTATCGAAAAATATTGTTGAACACGTGTCTTAAGGACATTTTGTATGGCAGCTACCAGAAGGAGTAAAAGGATTTCGCTGATTAGTAAACTCGAACTTCGTTTTTACTCAAAACTAATTCGTACAAAATTTCCAATTCATAGCTAAAAGATTACTTGAGTTATAGTAAGTTCCGTAAATTAAGTGAAGACGTTTTGACAGGATATTTGTATGACAGCTACACGAAGGACTAATAGCATTTTCTTCATAATCATATATTTAACTCCAACCATTGCCAAAATAACACATACAAAATTTCAATTTTAAACCCTTCTGAAGTTATCGACCAAAATTCTTAAACACGTGTTTTAAGGACATTTTGTATGGCAGCTACCAGAAGGAGTAAAAGGATTTCGCTGACTAGTAAAGTCGAACTTTCTTTTCACTCAAAACTAATTTGTACAAAATTCCGAATTCGTAGCTAAAAGATTACTTTAGTTATAGTGAGTTTCGTAAATTAAGTGAATACATTTTGACAGGATATTTGTGTGGCAGTTACACGAAGGACTAACAGGATTTTTTTCATAATCATACATTTAGCTCCAACTATTGAAAAAGTAACACATACAAATTTTCAAAGTTGTAGCTTAAACCCTTCCGAAGTTATCGGCTAATATTCTTGAACACGTGTTTTAGAACATTTTGTATGGCAGCTACCCGAAGGAGTAGGACGATTTTGCCCGTTAACGAACTTAGCCTTACAACTTCAACCAAACATCCAGATTCAAAATATCAAGATCTTAGGTGAAGGCGTTCTTGAGTTATCGTGCTAACGGACGCGCGGACGGACGTCATGCGGATTTGAAGTTTTTGGCCACAAATAAACAAAAAATAATCTATAACTTTTTTTCGTCCGTGGCTTGGTTCTATGCGTTACAAACTTTTAGGCTGGATTAAGCTTATAATACTCTATATGATTTCATCTAGAGTATAAAAAGAAATGTGCCGCTGTGTCCACGATTCCCAACAAAAAAACTGAGTTAAACATCCAAATCCAGGAACTTATAACTCATCGAAAGCTCAATCAAAGCTAAATTTAACCGACTCCAAAAGCGAATAAATTTTGAAATAGCCACAGCCAGAAACCAGAGCTTGAATCAGAAACTATCTGAAATTCGTAAAGGTTATTGCTCCGGAGGAAAAGCCAGTTCATTCCTGACCTTAAATTGAATGATGTTAGTTATGTAACCAACGCAGACAAAGCGGAACTCCTAGCTAACCATTTCGAACTAGCTCACAGACTAACCGAAAAATTTAACGATACCAGCACAATCCAACTAGTTTAGCCCTCACTTGGAAAAGTGCACGTTCTGCATCCCGAACTGAATCCAAGTCAATTATGCAAGCCTAAGGAAATCAAAGTCATTCTTCGGAAAATTAAAATCAGGAAAAGTCCCGGTAAGGACTTGGTTCTAAATATTCTTGGTTTGGTATTATGGTCTAATTCGCAAATTAGCCCAATTTTCTTTTCCTATCTATCTTATAAAGCTCTTACATAGTTTCCTCCAAGAAATATCCTTCTAAACTCGAGTTAAATCTGCTCTTTCGAGTAACCGCATTATACCAGCAGGCGTCCCACAAGGATCATCCTTAAGCACCCTGCTATACAATATTTACACCTCTGACCTGCCTAAGCAAACAAGCTGTAAGCTGCAAATTTTTATACTCTAGATGAAATCATATAGAGTATTATAAGTTTAATCCAGCCGAAAAGTTTGTAACGCATAGAACCAAGCCTCGGACGAAAAAAAGTTATATATTATTTTTTGTTTATTTGTGGCCAAAAACCTCAAATCCGCCTGACGTCCGTCCGTCCGTCCGTCCGTCCGTCCGTCCGTCCGTCCGTCCGTCCGTCCGTCCGTCCGTCCGTCCGTCCGTCCGTCTGTCCGTGAACACGATAACTCAAGAACGCCTTCACCTATGATCTTGAAATTTTGAATCTGGATGTTTGGTTGAATTTGTAAGGCTAAGTTCGTTAACTGGCAAAATCGTCCTACTCCTTCTGGTAGCTGCCATACAAAATGTCCTTAAAACACGTGTTCAAGAATCTTGGTCGATAACTTAAGAAGGGTTTAAGCTACGACTTTGAAATTTTGTATGTGTTACTTTTTCTATAGTTGGAGCTAAATGTATGATTATGAAGAAAATCCTGTTAGTCCTTCGTGTAGCTGCCATACAAATATCCTGTCAAAATGTATTCACTTAATTTACGAAACTCACTATAACTCAAGTAATCTTTTAGCTACGAATTCGGAATTTTGTACAAGTTAATTTTGAATGAAAAGAAAGTTCGAGTTTACTAATCAGCGAAATCCTTTTACTCCTTCTGGTAGCTGCCATACAAAATGTCCTTAAAACACGTGTTCATGAATATTGGTCGATAACTTCAGGAGGGTTAAAGCTACGACTTTGAAATTTTGTATGTGTTATTTTTCCAATAGTTGGAGCTAAATATATGATTATGAACAAAATCCTGTTAGTCCTTCGTGTAGCTGCCATACAAATATCCTGTCAAAATGTATTCACTTAATTTACGAAACTCACTATAACTCAAGTAATCTTTTAGCTACGAATTCGGAATTTTGTACAAGTTAATTTTGAATGAAAAGAAAGTTCGAGTTTACTAATCAGCGAAATCCTTTTACTCCTTCTGGTAGCTGCCATACAAAATATCCTTAAAACACGTGTTCAACAATATTTTCCGATAACTTCTGAACGCTTCAAGCTACGAATTTGAAATTTTGTACACATTAATTTTTAATCCTTTTACTCCTTCTGGTAGCTGCCATACAAAATATCCTTAAAACACGTGTTCAACAATATTTTCCGATAACTTCTGAACGCTTCAAGCTACGAATTTGAAATTTTGTACACATTAATTTTTGAATGGTTCCAAGGAAAAGGATAAATATGTAAGAAATCGAGTGAATCCTTCCTGCACCTCCCATGTGAAAGTCCTTCAAAAAGGACATTTTTTTTCGATGACTTACCCAGTTCAAGGTATGAAATTAAACACTGAATATTGTCTTTTAGGTTTGAGTAGCAATCTAATAGCAGTCCTTAATAAAGGACATACAACATGCACACACGTAATTCTACTTTATCCCCAGCTACAATATAAATCGGAGTTCAGTATTCATCTAGAGTATTATACGATTGGCTTGTTGCAGATGATATTGCTATATACTCAACGAACATATTTCCTCAAATTATAGTAAATACACTTCGAGAACAGCTGGAAAAAATACAAAAATATGTTTTCATATGGAAAATTAAAATTAATCCACACAAAACTAGCGCTATATACTTCATCAAGCGCCACTCATATAAGTACCTTTCTAACCCCAGCATAAACATACTAGGAGAAAGCATTCCATGGTCAAAGAACATAAAATACTTAGGCATTCATCTTGATAGCAAACTCACGTTGCAATATCATACCATGGAAGCCGCATCAAAACCCATGAAAGGTATACGTATCCTCAAGTCAAGGGTTTCCAAGGAAAATGAATTACTTATTTATAAGACAGTAATGCGACCCTTTCGATCGAATGGCGTTCCAATATGGAATGTATTCGCCAAGGTACATAAAAAACGGCTCCAGATAATCCAGAACAAGTGTCTCAAGATCATTCTGAATAAACCCTGGGATTTTTCTACTCGATCGTTACACCAATTAGCTGAGATACCGCTAATCGAACCATTTGCCAAAAAACAAGAAGGAAACTTCATTGCAAAGTGTGCACTCTCAGAAAATCCATTGATTCTCTCTGTCATTTCATTATAAAATAATCTACACTATACATATGTATTCACACGCTAGTCAATTTAATTTAGTTTAGTTTATCCTAGTTTTAAGTAATTTTAAGGCACCAATAAGGTTTTTGTTGTTCCAATTTTCTTTATGCAAATTAAACGCTAATCACAAATACCTTTAATTTATGCACAAAAGAAACACTTTGAACTACTATGACGGACAAGATATGCGATCTGAGCACCAACACAACAGATAATATATCTGTTTGTACAATATGTACAAATACTTTTTAAAAATATTTATTGGAACGAAATAAACATCTATCTATCTATCTAGTTACTGGATTGGCTATTAACTATATATCCTATTTTGAACTTTAAAGCATAAACAGAAACATATTGCTACAGAAACTGAATGGTATTGGATTATGTATGATATTTGTTTATTAGAAACATTAAATCAGTAGCTCCCAATTGTGTAATTATGACGGCAAATAAAAGTAATCGAGAAATTCCGTCCAGAATATACCAAAACCATCCCCTACTAGACCCATTACATACGTGCAAAACTGAACTTTGCCTTACCTTATCTAAGAAATATTCCTTTCATCTAAAGGTATTTCATCCCCCCAGCTCATTGTGAGTAATATAACCGGGTGACTTCAAATAGCGTCACAAGGTGGAGTGTATATCTGTCTCCGTACCTTAACCAGCTCGCACATAGGACTCTTCCAGTGTACCGAAATTGCCAGATGATTTTTTCCCGCTTTTTATGTTCGATACACTTCTAGGGTTGTAAATAGTAGGGTGAAAGGAAGTATGTACCTATATCCGAAAGCACGAGTATTTTCCTACTTTTTTTTCTGAATTGGTTTCATGACTCGGAACAACCCCCTTTAAGAAATGGTGAATATCCTAGTAACGTATTTTACTCCTTACCGTATCTTAAATACAGTGAAACATGCACCAAAAACTCAAACGTACTTAAAATTGAAGTAATTTGAGATATTTATTCAAATATGTTCAATAGTAGACTTTGAAAGATCAATTATTTTGACTTAGTGATTCTATTCTTTGTTATAATGTGCGTGTATTTCTATTTGCCATCGTATGGTTGGTATAAATGAAAACATTTATACATAACAACTAAAATTAAATAGCAGTAAGTTAATTAGGAGAAAGTATACTAACTTTCGTTAATAATTTTCTTATGACTGGTATATAATAACTATACAACTTGCATTGCAGTCAATCGTGAAATTCTCTTACTGGAATACTAAATGTTATCTAACTGGTAGTTCGGTGCAAAGAGGCAGGGTCACCCTAACCACAGGACTAAATGGGCTACAGGCCCGGGGTGCAAGCCTTTTGAGGGTAGCAATTACTTTATTATTTTAATAATAAAGTATTGTTATCGATTTTTTAAAAAAAAAAGTTTGCTACCCTGAATTTTTTTTTCCACGTTTCATGACTAATAGACACCAAAAATCTGCCAACAGTCGGGGCGCAACTTTATTATTTTTTGGGTAGAAGTTCGGAACGAGTTTAATTCTGAGATGCGGTGTAGTTTACTATGTAACTGAAAACCTAAAAAAAAGTTCGGGAAGCGATTAGAATGGGGTCGCGCTAGAATACTTACGCCGCTGCCACATAAAACATATGAATTACATAATTGGGTCATATTCCGGGACGAGGTCTAGTATAATATCAGTTGTTACGCCATTAGAAGGTTTTTCGTGATTTGGTTTTGGGCCATTACATGAAATCGGAAATGCGTTTGTAGGCGATTATATAAACATACTGCAGTCACGATCGGCTGCAAGCCAATCGTATAATACTCTAGATGAATACTGATCTCCGATTTATATTGTAGTTGGGGATAAAGTAGAATTACGTGTGTGCATGTTGTGTGTCCTTTATTAAGAACTGCTATTAGATTGCTACTTATTCAGTGTTTAACTTCATACCTTAAACTGGGTAAGTCATCGAAAAAAAATGTCCTTTTTAAAGGACTTTCACATGGGAGGTGCAGGAAGGACTCACTCGATTTCTTACATATTTATCCTTTTCCTTGGAACCATTTAAAAATAAACGTATACATAATTTCAAATTCGTAGCTTGAAGCGTTCAAAAGTTATCGGAAAATATTGTTGAACACGTGTCTTAAGGATATTTTGTATGGCAGCTACCAGAAGGAGTAAAAGGATTTTGCTGACTAGTAAACTTGAACTTTGTTTTCACTCAAAACTAATTTGTACAAAATTCCGAGTTCATAGCTAAAAGATTACTTGAGTTCTAGCGAGTTCCGTAAATTAAGTGAAGACATTTTGACAGGATATTTGTATGGCAGCTACACGAAGGACTAATAGGATTTTTTTTAAAATCATACGTTTAGCTCCAACTATTGGAAAAATAAAACATACAAAATTTCAAAGACGTAGCTTAAACCCTTCTGAAGTTATCGGAAAATATTGTTGAACACGTGTTTTAAGGATATTTTGTATGGCAGCTACCAGAAGGAGTAAAAGGATTTCGCTGATTAGTAAACTCGAACTTCCTTTTCACTCAAAACTAACTTGTACAAAATTCCGAATTCATAGCTAAAAGATTACTTGAGTTATTGTGAGTTTCGTAAATTAAGTGAATACATTTTGACAGGATATTTGTATGGCAGCTACACGAAGGACTAACAGGATTTTCTTCATAATCATGTATTTAGCTCCAACTATTGGAAAAATAACACATACAAAATTTCAATGACGTAGCTTAAACCCTTCTGAAGTTATCGACCTATATTCTTGAACACGTGTTTTAAGGACATTTTGTACGGCAGCTACCAGAAGGAGTAAAAGGATTTCACTGATTAGTAAACTCCGACTTTTTTTTCACTCAAAACTAACTAGTACAAAATTTCGAGTTCGTAGCTAAAAGATTACTTGAGTTATTGTGAGTTTTGTAAATTAAGTGAATACATTTTGACAGGATATTTGTATGGCAGCTACACGAAGGACTAACAGGATTTTCTTCATAATCATACATTTAGCTCCAACTATTGGAAAAATAACACATGCAAAATTGCGAAGTCGTAGCTTAAACCCTTCTGAAGTTATCGACCAATATTCTTGAACACGTGTTTTAAGGACATTTTGTATGGCAGCTACCCGAAGGAGTAGGACGATTTTGCCCGTTAACGAACTTACCCTTACAAATTCAACCAAACATCCAGATTCAAAATTTCAAGATCCTAGGTGAAGGCGTTCTTGAGTTATCGTGTTCACGGACAGACGGACGGACGGACGGACGGACGGACGGACGGACGGACGGACGGACGGACGGACGGACGGACGGACGGACGGACGGACGGACGGACGGACGGACGGACGGACGGACGGACGGACGGACGGACGGACGGACGGACGTCAGGCGGATTTGAGGTTTTTGGCCACAAATAAACAAAAAATAATATATAACTTTTTTCGTCCGAGGCTTGGTTCTATGCGTTACAAACTTTTGGGCTGGATTAAACTTATAATACTCTATATGATTTCATCTAGAGTATAAAAAGTCTGTGGAAGTACAAACCAATCTAATATCTCATCGATCCTGAGAAATATGTCGAAAGCCTTACGTCCTATTGGAGTTGAATAAGAAACATCCTGAAATCAACTTTTGGACGATTATGTAGGAAGCCTTAGGAAGTAAAAATGAATTCGATATCTCATTAGAACTTAAAAATGTTTAAGAATTTGTGAAAACATATGCAAACCCCTTGCACCCACTTTGGGGTTGAATATCCAAAAATCCTGAAATGAGTTTTTAGATATATATAAAGAAAGCACGAGGAAGTATAAACCAACCCGATGTCTTATCACTCCTAAGAGATATGACGGAATTCGTGAAAAAGTGCTCAACCCGTTTTTACCCTCTTAGGGGTTGAAACAGGAAAAAAACTTGAAGACGAGTTTAAGGTGATTATTAAATAAGCCCGGGGAAGTAAAAAGTTATTCCATATCTAATCAGATCTGAGGGATACGGCTGAATTCGTGCAAATGTATACAACCCCTTTACACCACCTTCGGGGTCGAATTGCAAGAAATCCTGAAAACACTTTCTAGGTATTTATATGAAGAATCCGTACAAAAAAAATTAATTCAATATTTGGGAAGACCTAATAGATATGACGAAAATTGTAAAAATATATGTATTCCATTTTCACTGATCATTTTTTTCCCCACTTCCGAAAGCCAATAGATATTTGAATTTTTTTTTTATCAGAATTACTTTTCTAGTTGATTTACATATACTTACCAAATTTCAACTTTCTAGCATAGGCCGTTCTATAGTTAAGAAAAACACCCCCCACCCTCGTAGCATACTACCCCTATACAAAATTTTAAATTTTTTTTTTCCAACATGCTACTACTATAGTTCTATCTAAATACTAAGTTTCAGCTTTATATCATTATAGGTTCTCGAGATATCAAAATCGGAACTTTTCACTTTTCACCCTCCCTCACCCTCACCCTCTACACGCTTATCCCTGAACATTTTTTTTCTGCTGGGGGTCTATTAGGCCTACTTCTGGTAAAAATTTTAAGCATCTATCTTACACCGTTCTTAAGATATAAGACGTGATGTTTTAAAAAAATTCTTACCCCCTTCTCTTCCATGCTCCACCAAACCCCTAAAAAAATTTTACTTTCAGTAAACTTTATTTGTCAACCTTTATACACAGACCAAATTTTATTTCTCTAGTGCAATTTGTTCGTGAGATATCCTAATCTACAGTTTTTCAACCCCCACCCCCGTACGTCACTGCCCTCTATCAAAAATTTTGTTTCCGATCTATTCTCCTAGTATACCTACAGATGACTATTAAGTTTTAATTTCGTAACATTAACCGTTTAGGAAATATGGATTTTAGAATGTCTCTATTTCGCCTTTTTTGCGTTTTAGACGCATTATTTTTAAAAAAGAAATTTCAGGGATGAGGGTGTAGAGGGTAAGGGTGGGGGAGGGTGAAAAGTAAAAAGTTCAGATTTTTATATCTCGAGAACCTATAACAATATAAAGCTGAAACTTAGTACTTAGATAGAGCTATAATAGTAGCATGTTGGAAAAATATAAATTTTTAATAAGGGTAGTATGGTACGGGGGTGGGAGGTGTATTTCCTAACTATAGAACGGCTTATGCTAGAAAGGTGAAACTCGGTATGTATACTAAATGTAAATAAACGAGGAAAGTAATACCGGTTAAAAAAAAATTCAAATATTCATTGTCGTTTGGAAGGGGGGCAAAAAAAATTATAAGTAAAAATGGAATGCATATATATTTTCATGATTTTCGTCATATCTATTAGGTTATTCCAAATATTGTATTAATTTTTTCTGTACGGATTCTTCATATAAATACCTAAAAAGCGTTTTCAGGATTTCTTGAAATTCGACCCCCGAAGGTGGTGTAAAGAGGATGTATACATTTTCAAGAATTCAGCCGTATCCCTCAGGTCTGATTAGATATCGAAAACATACTGCAGTCACGATCGGCTGTAAGCCAATCGTATAATACTTTAGATGAATACTGAACTCCGATTTATATTGTAGTTGGGGATAAAGTAGAATTACGTTGTGCATGTTGTATGTCCTTTATTAAGGACTGCTATTAGATTGCTACTCAAACCTAAAAGACAATATTCAGTGTTTAACTTCATACCTTGAACTGGGTAAGTCATCGAGAAAAAATGTCCTTTTTGAAGGACTTTCACATGAGAGGTGCAGGAAGGACTCACTCGATTTCTTACATATTTATCCTTTTCCTTGGAACCATTCAAAAATTTATGTGTACAAAATTTCAAATTCGTAGCTTGAAGCGTTCAGAAGTTATCGGAAAATATTGTTGAACACGTGTTTTAAGGATATTTTGTATGGCAGCTACCAGAAGGAGTAAAAGGATTTCGCTGATTAGTAAACTCGAACTTTCTTTTCACTCAAAATTAACTTGTACAAAATTCCGAATTCGGAGCTAAAAGATTACTTGAGTTATAGTGAGTTTCGTAAATTAAGTGAATACATTTTGACAGGATATTTGTATGGCAGCTACACGAAGGACTAACAAGATTTAGCTCCAACTATTGGAAAAATAACACATACAAAATTTCAATGTCGTAGCTTAAACCCTTCTGAAGTTATCGACCAACATTCCTGAACACGTATTTTAAGGACATTTTGTATGGCAGCTACCAGAAGGAGTAAAGGGATTTCGCTGATTAGTAAACTCAAATTTTCTTTTCACTCAAAACTAACTTGTACAAAATTCCGAATTCGTACCTAAAAGATTACTTGAGTTATAGTGAGTTTCGTAAATTAAGTGAATACATTTTGACAGGATATTTGTATGGCAGCTACACGAAGGACTAACAGGATTTTCTTCATAATCATATATTTAGCTCCAACTATTGGAAAAATAACACATACAAAATTTCAATGACGTAGCTTAAACCCTTCTGAAGTTATAGACCAATATTTTTGAACACGTGTTTTAAGGACATTTTGTATGGCAGCTACCCGAAGGAGTAGGACGATTTTGCCCGTTAACGAACTTAGCCTTACAAATTCAACCAAACATCCAGATTCAAAATTTCAAGATCCTAGGGGAAGGCGTTCTTGAGTTATCGTGTTCACGGACAGACGGACGGACGGACGGACGGACGTCAGGCGGATTCGAGGTTTTTGGCCACAAATAAACAAAAAATAATATATAACTTTTTTTCGTCCGAGGCTTGGTTCTATGCGTTACAAACTTTTGGGCTGGATTAAACTTATAATACTCTATATGATTTCATCTAGAATATAAAAATCTGCCAATGGTCTGGGCGAAACTTTATTATTTTTTGGGTCAAAGTTCGGGAGCGGTCAAAGACGATTTCATAAGAAGTAACTTGATATCTCATGAGACAAGACGGATTTTGAAAAATTTGTGAAAACTTAAGCAAACACTTCACACCTCCTTGGTTCTGGAAATTCGAAAAATCGTGAATTGGTTGGCCGTAATAAGGACTAAGGAATGGCAAAAATTGTGAAACCATGTACAAATCCTTGGGGGTCGAATATACAAAAATTGAGAAATGGGTTTGTAGGCGATTTTATAAAAAGTCTTTGGAAATGAAAAGCGATCTAATATCTCATTGAACCTAAGAAATATGTCGAATCTTTGAAAGCATACAATCCCCTTACACCCATTAGGATTGAATATCTAAAATACTGAAATTGATTTTTTGGCTTTTTTATGTAGGAAACCTTAGGAAGTAAAAATGAATTCGATATATCACCAGAAATGCAACCTCCTTACACCCACTTGGGGGTTGAATATCCAAAAATCCTGAAAGGAGTTAATAAATAAATATGAAGACAGCACGAGAAAGTAGGAACCAATTCAATTTCTTATTACTTCTAAAAGAAATGACGGAACTTGTGAAAACGTGTTCAAACCGTTTATACCCTCTTAGAGGCTGAAAAAGGAAAAAACTTAAAAACAAGTTTTAGTCGACTATTACGCAAGCACGTGAAAGTAAAAAGATATTCGATATCTGATAAGACGTGGATATATAGTAGAATTCGTGAAAGAGTTTTCAACCCACTTTGCACCCCCTTAGGGGTCGAATTTTAAAAAATCCTGAAAACGCTTTCTATGTATTTACATGAAGAAGCCGTAGAATAAAAAGGAACTCAATATTTGGAAAGACCTAATAGATATGACGAAAACCGTGAAAATATATGCATTTCATTTTCACTGATAATTTTTTTTGCCCCCCTCCGAACGCCAATGGATACTTAAAATTTTTTTTTATCTGAATTAGTTTTCTAGTTGATTTACATATACGTACCAAGTTTCAACTTTGTAGCATAAGCCGTTCTATAGATAGGAAAAACACCCCCCACCCCCGTACCATACTACCCCTATAAAAAATTATATTTTTCCAAAATGCTACTAATATAGTTCTATCTAAATACTAAGTTTCAGCTCCATATCATAATACGTTGTCGAGATATTAAAATCGGAACTTTTTCCTTTTCACCCTCCCCCACCCTCACCCACTACACCCACACTTCCAAAATTTTGTTTTCTGCTAGGGGTCTATTAGGCCTACTTCTGGTAAAAATTTTAAGCATCTATCTTACACTGTTCTTGAGATATGAGACGTGATTTTTTAGAATAATTCTTATCCCCTCCACTTTCATGCTCCACCGCCCCCTTGAAAAATTTTGCTTTCAGCAAACTTCATTTGTCAACCTTTATACACAAACCAAGTTTTATTTCTCTAGTGCAATTGGTTCGTGAGATATCGTAATCTAAAGTTTTTTACCCCCCACTCCCGTACGCCACTGCCCCCACTCAAATTTTTGTTTCCGATCCATTCTCCTAGTATACCTACAGATATTCATTAAGTTTCAATTTTGTGACAGTAACCGTTTAGGAGATATGGATTTTAGAAAGTGTCGATCTCACCTTTTTTGCGTTTCGGACGCATTATTTTTCCCCCCACTCCCAAACCCCTTCACATATATCGGCATTTTTTTTTCAAATGGGTCCACTACTGAAGATCTATATATATTCCAAATTTCAGCCTCCTAGCATAAGCGGTTGCTGAGATCTAGAAACCAAAATTTTCCGTCTAAAACACTTCCCCCTCCTCCCCCCTCACACCCCCACCCCTACAAACTTGGCCACTTCAAGGGGCCTACCCGGTCTATTCATAAAAAAAATTTCAATTTTATAGCTTAAAGGGTTTGGGAGCTACGAGCCTTCAAATGATTTTGCGTACAGCGGTCGACATACGGCGTACGGCGTACGGCGGACAGACGGACTGAAAATTTTTTTTGCTTTTTTCGTGTCTACTAGTCATGAAACGTGAAAAAAAAAATTTTCAGGGTAGCAAATTTTTTTTTTTTAAAAATCGAAAACAATACTGTATTAATAAAATAATAAAGTAATATGTTCACTTTAAAGGGCTTGTTTAATAATCTCCTAAAAGTTGTTTTCAAGTTTTTTCCTTTTTCAACCCCTAAGAGTGTAAGAACGGGTTGAACACGTTTTCAAAAATTCCGTCATATCTTCTAGGATTGGTTTTTACTTTCTTGGGCTTTCTTTATATATATCTAAAAACTCATTTCAGGATTTATGGATATTCAACCCCAAAGTAGATGTAAGGGGGTTGCATATGTTTTCACAAATTCTTACATATTTCTTAGTTCTTATAAGATATCGAATTAATTTTGCCTTCCTAAGGCTTCCTACATAATCGGCAAAAAGTTGATTTCAGGATAGTTGTTATTCAACTCCAATAGGACGTAAGGCTTTCGACATATTTCTCAGGATTGATGAGATATTAGATTGGTTTGCACTTCCACAGACTTTTTGATTAATCGCCTATAAACGCATTTCCAATTTCATAAAATAAAATAAGAACTGATATTATACTAGGACTAGACCTCGTCCCAGAGTATAACCCAATTATGTATAATAATTAATATGTTATATGTAGCAGTGGCGTAAGCATTTTAGCGCGACCCCATGCTAACCGCTTCCTGAATTTTTTTAGGCTTTCAGTCACATAGTAACCTTCACTGCATCTCAGAATTAAAAAAGTTCCGAACTTGTACCCAAAAATAATAAAGTTGCGCCCAGACTGTTGGCTGATTTTTTCATATATTTTAGTTTAGCGGCAGGTCTTGCGTTTTCGGTGTATTAGTTGTTTTGCAACGTATGTCGGGGTATTATTTTGTTGTGCTCGCAAACAAAAAACCCATAATGAGGTATGGAGAAAGCAGTGCAAAAATGTAGATCATAGTAGAATGTTCTTTAATACCGTTTTGTAGGTATAGTACCATACACACGTAAACTGAGCCACAGGACGCGGCTAGTATAGTATATTTGGGTCTCCTTCAAAAGATTAGATTAGATTTCATCGGAAATGGAGAGATTCCTCAAAGTACCGCGACCAGGGTGCTATTGTGCTATACCTCCTAGATCTTTCTCAAGTTGCAAACTAGAGATCCTCATCCAACTATTACCTCCAAATAAAGGGATGATTTGAGACGCCGGTCTAATGGTCTTAGGAGGAAAAAAAACGGCCAATGAAAATAAAATGTCCTGGTCTCGAAAGCGGGGTCCGACACTCTTCGGACTCACGTCTTTCCCTCAACACCACAGCCGTAGTCTTCGGCCGAAGTTCCGCGGCCAACTCGAACTCAACTTGGCACCGGCCTTGCTCAGCCGAAGATGGGGAAGTTCGGGGATATCTTATAACACCGCGTACCTAATCGACACAGGGCGCCACCTAATCTGGACTTAGCGTGAGGAAGATTAGGAAACCTCACCTAACGAAATGGAGAAGACACTTTGTTTCGGTTCAAATTAAAAATTCACCATAAACTTTATTCAAAAATTACTTTAGTTCTGTTAGTGGGTGTATTCCGGCGGTCCCGGCTTATCACGAATCGAGACGCGATCCTTTTTGCCTGATTCTTTGGCGCGGTTTCCCACGGTCGCGCACGTTTCTCCTCTCAGGAGGAAAGGGGAAAAAAAAGAAGGAAAGGTGACCAAACTCATATATTGTACCTACATTAATCATGCACTCGCCGCTGCCGTAGCTGCCGACCGATACTCCGTGGCTCCTCCAACTCCTCGTTCTATCGCTGCTACCGCCCACCGACTCCTCCAGGTCTTCCACTCTACCGCACCGAGGATCTTCCACGTAGGCTATTACAGAGTACCTCCAACCTTTGCTCCTCCACAACGGAAAACTCCACAAATCTTTTCCGGTCTTTGTTCGGTTTAGACCTTGATCTTTACGGTCCTTCTGTTCCTTGTCTGGACGCACTCTCGTTCACAACTTTTCAAAAAAAGCCCCGCGCAAACTCAGTCCGGCTCTTTTATAGTTTACGCCGTGCCTTCGGCTCTTTTCCGATTCATACGGCCATCTTCACCTTATTCTAGTGAATTTCGCCCGGCATCTTCGCGACAGATGTCAGATTTCTAGCTTGTTAAGCAGGACAAATGCTAGAACCGGGCGGGTGTTGTTGTGACCGTACGACTTAAAACAGCGTTTGCGCGGGAAAACGCTTCCGGTAATTTCGACCTTTTTCGGCTATCGTCGGCCGTGCTTTCGAAATTAATCTCCTGGATGGGAAATTCTGGTGCGATGTTTGAATCCTGGCGGGAAGTCCAACCCAACAAGGTAAGTATAACATCTATACCACAACCCTATCTGTATTCTGAACAGCTGCTTGTGCCTGTCCTTGAGTTCCCGTTGCCTCCGGAATTCACCTACAGAAGCAGGATACGAGGGAATCAGGATAGGTCCGTCGGTAGTAGCGTGCTCTCCTTCAAACGTCGGTGCATTGGGCTGAGGAAGATATAGATTCGAAACGGCAGACGGACGACAGCGGTATGTGCCGGCGAGAGGTATATGCTGTGACATTATTCACCATTCCGAACTAATATATCAACTAATATCCTACCGATCTTTCCCTCCCTAGAAGACTCGTGGACGACAGCCAAAGGGGCCCTGTGACACAATGTAAGCCGGAAGCAAGAAAAGAAGGAAGCAAAAAGGATTGCAGAACCGCGAACTTTACCGCCTCCCATACCACCATACAGTACAAATACTCTTATATCCATTTCAAAATCATATAAGAAGTTTATGTTCTATTTCCATAGGCTGCCACTCCGTCCACTCCGGGGAAATTTCGCGACGCGCTGGGCTGCTACGAGCCTTCTCTCGATGTACCATGCCTGGGTGGTAGCCCTGAAAAAAAGGAAAAGAACGGGCGACTGACTAGCTCGGTATGCGGTTTTGAACCCTAACAAACCATCTCAAATTTCTCTTTATTTATTGCCAATTACTTTCTGAACGAAGTTTAGAAACGTGACTATTTCATTGCGGAGTTCAACTGTCAAATTTCCGAGAAAGTGAATCGTTCACGCGTTTTCAATTATTTAAAATTGGGTGAATCGCAGTTCACTGTCCCGCCGGCGGGTTCCAGAATAAGGGTGATTAATATAGATATTTTTATAGTTACTGAAACATGGCTAAAACCAAATGATTTATTTATTTATTTAAGGACTCAATGAACAGAAAGTTTAAAAAATTCCAATTATACATGTAGCCAAGTGATAAAAAAAACATACTGCAGTCACGATCGGCTGCAAGCCAATCGTATAATACTCTAGATGAATACTGAACTCCGATTTATATTGTAGTTGGTGATAAAGTAGAATGACGTGTGTGCATGTTGTATGTCCTTTATTAAGGACACCCATTTGATTGCTACTCAAACCTAAAAGACAATATTCAGTGTTTAATTTCATATCTTGAACTGGGTAAGTCATCGAAAAAAAATTTCCTTTTTGAAGGACTTTCACATGGGAGGTGCAGGAAGGACTCACTCGATTTCTTACATATTTATCCTTTTCCTTGGAACCAGTTAAAAATTAACGTGTACAAAATTTGAAATTCGTAGCTTGAAGCGTTCAAAAGTTATCGAAAAATATTGTTGAACACGTGTCTTAAGGACATTTTGTATGGCAGCTACCAGAAGGAGTAAAAGGATTTCGCTGATTAGTAAACTCGAACTTCATTCTTACTCAAAACTAATTTGTACAAAATTTCCAATTCATAGCTAAAAGATTACTTGAGTTATAGTAAGTTCCGTAAATGAAGTGAAGACGTTTTGACAGGATATTTGTATGGCAGCTACACGAAGGACTAATAGGATTTTTTTCATAATCATACATTTAGCTTGAACTATTGGAAAAATAACACATACGAAATTTCAATGTCGTAGCGTAAACCCTTCTGAGTCATTTTCTTGAAAAAAATCACTGAACGCGAACTACTTTATATTTTGAGATAATTAAAATTAAAACATACTGCAGTCACGATCGGCTGCAAGCCAATCGTATAATACTCTAGATGAATACTGAACTCCGATTTATATTGTAGTTGGGAATAAAGTAGATTTACGTGTGTGCATATTGTATGTCCTTTATTAAGGACTGCCACTAGATTGCTACTCAAAACTAACTAAAAGACAATATTCAGTGTTCCGAAGTTATTGGTCAATATTCTTGAACACGTGTTTTAAGGACATTTTGTATGGCAGCTACCCGAAGGAGTAGGACGATTTTGCCCGTTAACGAACTTAGCCTTACAAATTCAACCAAACACCCAGATTCAAAATTTCAAGATCCTAGGTGAAGGCGTTTTTGAATTATCGTGTTCACAGACAGACGGACGGACGGACGGACGTCAAGCGGATTTGAGGTTTTTGGTCACAAATAAACAAAAAATAATATGTACCTTTTTTTCGTCCGAGGCTTGGTTCTATGCATTACAAACTTTTGGGCTGGATTAAACTTATAATACTCCATATGATTTTATCTAGAGTATAAAAATTACAATTTGTAGCTTGCTGTCAATTTCGTTTTATTTGAAAAGAGAGATGTGTCAATCCCGTGTGATCGCATATTTTTACGTGCCATTCATTGACAACGTAGGCGAAAAATCGAATTGACTACCAGCATCGTCAGTCTGATTGTCAATTTAGTTTTGGGACAGATATGACTAAAATGGTCATTCCGTGTGATCGTCAATTCGTCAAGAATTGACACAATGGCGATTGACACTCCATTGATACTGAAACGTAACATTTTTACGTGACGTCACAGTGTCAATGCATTGACGGTTTTGAGTGACCGTCTAATCGTAGCATAAGTAAAGGAGAGTGAAAATATACTCTAAGCCGCGCATATGGTAAAACAAAAGAGTTTGTGATCTGGTATTACATACATTAGTACGCAATTGAAGTTCACTTTGAAGATTAGTGTTAAAAAGGAAATTTACTTTAAATAAAAATACCATGTCCAAATATAGTCTTCTGTCCTTTAAACGTGATAGGCCAAGTAACTCTAATCGACTCTCGTAGCAAATGTCAGATAAATTGAGCCTTCGGAAAACAGATTTTGTAAAACGTCGTTGTACTGATTCCAATGCAGTCACAAGATATTGGTAGTGAGGGTTCTACACAACAGAACAATACTTCAGACGAGACCGAACCAGACTATTAAACAAATTAGTATAAACATGTACATATATTATGGAATGGATGAGCAGTTCTCAATATAAAACCACATAATCTAAATTCGTGTTTGCAGACTTCGAATATGTTCTGATTAAACTTTAATCTGTTGTCAAAGATTACCCCTAAATTCTATTTCCATAGGCTGCCACTCCGTCCACTCCGGGGAAATTCCGCGACGCGCTGGGCTGCTACGAGCCTTCCCTCGATGTATCATGTCTAGGTGGTAGCCCTGAAAAAAAGGAAAAGAACGGGCGACTGACTAGCTCGGTATGTGGTTTTGAACCGTAACACAACTTTATTTCTTTCAGCAATCTTTCAAGTTGTTGTAAGTCTGTTTTGGTACTGGCGCTTTTGTCCAAAATGTGTTCTCCCATACTGCTGTAGCGCTGAATTACAGTTGCCTCACAGTACCACAGAATGTGTTCAGGTGTCAACCTCCGTTTGGCAGAACCTGCACAGACTATCAGTTACCATAGCGAACATGCGATTTTAAATTCGAATACTCGATATAACTTTTAAATTTTCCATTTTTGATAATTTAATGAAACAGCTGAATATAATTTGAACCTGTGTCAAACTAACTGTTTGCGTGTACCTGTTATTGTGTGTTTTGTCGACAAAGAAGTCGAGCCCTTGACCACTGTACCCGAAAAAATAGACGATCCAAACGACACGATAGAATTCACAAATATTTTTAAAATAATGGTCACACTTCCCTTTAAAATATTTTTTGAGGTTATGTACTTTGTTAAGAAGATATGAGATCACAAAATTGGGATCGCAAATCGCAAGTGATTCGATATGAATTTCTTGGCCTCTCGTAGACTGGGAATTGGCATTTCACACACTTGGCACTTTCTTTGATTCTCCCAGAACCTTATGCACCTCTTGATGGAGCAGGTTGAGATTCCACAGAAAGGTCCAGTTGGGCGAACAGCGGCTCCTTCACTTGTTTACTATTTCATTGGTTTCTATGCCCTCATGACCGGTATCCAGTATTGCGAACGTATCCAATATTTAGTGCGCCTCCCCTAGTAACTTTTTCAAAATCTTCTACAATTTTTATTTTTTAAAAGGCCTTGAGCCACGTGTTCCCCTTATCTGATAAAGATAAAACTTAAAATAAATTTTTTTACATTAATTGGAATCATTTAGGAATGATTAATTGGAATCATTAATTGGAATCATTTGAAATATATTATATATACCTATCTATATGAAGCTTATTTGCGTTTTATGTTATTATAATCTTATATACCATACTCAATAAAAAAATCTGCCAACAGTCTGGGCGCAACTTTATTATTTTTTCGGTAGAAGTTCGGAACGAGTTTAATTCTGAGATGCGGTGCAGGTTACTATGTGACTGAAAAAACAAAAAAAAAGTTCGGAAAGCGGTTAAAATGGGATTGCGCTAGAATACTTACGTCGCTGCCTCATATAACATATGAATTACGTAATTAGGTCATAAACCGGGACGAGATCTAGTCCTAGTATAATATCAGTTGTTACGCCATTAGAAGGTTTTTCGTAATTTGGTTTCGGGCCATTACATGAAATCGGAAATGCGTTTGTAGGCGATTATATAAAAAGTCTGTGGAAGTGCAATCTAATATCTCATCAATCCTGAGAAATATGTCTAAAGCCTTACGTCCTATTGGAGTTGAATAACAAACATCCTGAAATCAACGTTTTGACGATTATGTAATACCATGGATACACTGCTGGTATTGATATCATAATATCGTCAATACCAGCAGTGTATCACCCAATACTAAGCATATACGAGATAAACGAACTGGTATATATCTAGTGTTGAACCTGTTTCATGGTATACAAATGCGATAATTTTAATGCTAGTTGTGCCATTCCCCTATTGTGTGGCGAGTATCGCAACTAAATGTCTTTGTTTGCTTATATCAGATACTGTCAAATCATTCCATATGTGCAGTGTATCATATGCAGCTAGTTTCAATACTATGATTTCAGTACCATGGTTTGTATACTAGCTGTGTATCCATGGTATAAGAAGCCTAAGGAAGTAAAAATGAATTCGATATCTCATTAGAACTAGAAATATGTAAGAATTTGTGAAAACATATGCAACCCCCTTGCACCCACTTTGGGGTTGAATATCCAAAAATCCTGAAATGAGTTTTTAGATATATACAAAGAAAGCCCGAGGAAGTGAAAACCAATCCGATGTCTTATCACCCCTAAGAGATATGACGGAATTCGTGAAAACGTGTCCAACCCGTTTTTACACTCTTAGGGGTTGAAAAAGGAAAAAACTTGAAGACGAGTTTTAGGTGCTTATTAAATAAGCCCGTGGAAGTGAAAAGTTATTCGATATCTAATCAGACCTGAGGGATACGGCTGAATTCGTGAAAATGTATACATCCCCTTTACACCACCTTGAGAGTCCAATTTTAAAAAATCCTGAAAACACTTTCTAGGTATTTCTATGAAGAACCCGTAGAAAAAAACTGAATTCAATATTTCGAAAGACCTAATAGATATGACGAAAATCGTGAAAATATATACATTCCATTTTCACTGATAATTATTTTTGCCTCACTTCCGAACGCCAATGGATATTTGAAGTTTTTTTAATCAAAATTACTTTTGTAGTTGATTTACATATACGTACCGAATTTCAACTTTCTAGCATAAGCCGTTCTATAGTTAGAAAAAACACCCCCACCCCCGTACCATACCACCCCTATAAAAAATTATATTTTTCCAACATGCTACTACTATAGTTCTATCTAAACACCAAGTTTCAGCGTTATATTGTTATAGGTTCTCGAGATATAAAAATCGGAACTTTTCATCCTCCCCCACCCTTACCCTCTACACCCTCATCCATGAAATTTTTTTTCCTGCTGGGGGGTCTATTAGGCCTACTTCTGGTAAAAATTTTAAGCACCTATCTTACATTGTTCTTGAGATATTAGACGTAATTTTTTAAAAAAATGCTTACCCTCCACTTCCATGTTCCACCGCCCCTTAAAAAATTTTACTTTCAGCAAACTTTATTTGTCAACATTTATACAGAAACCAAATGTTATTTCTCCAGTGCGATTGGTTCGTGAGATATCGTAATCTAAATTTTTTCAACCCCCACCCCCCTACGTCACTGCACCTTCTCAAAAATTTGTTTCGGATCTATTCTCCTAGTATACCCACAGATGTTCATTAAGTTTTAATTTCGTGACATTAACCGATTAGGAGATATGGATTTTAGAATGTCTCGATTTCGGCTTTCGAGCGTTTTGGACGCATTATTATTCCCCGCACTCCCACACCCTTTACCCATATTGTCATTTTTTTTTGCAAATGGGTCCACTATCAATGCTCTATATAAATTCCAAGTTTCAGCCTTCTAGCCTAAGCGGTTACTGAGATCTAGAAACCAAAATTTTTCGTCTAAAACGCTTTCCCCACCTCCCCCCTCATACCCCCACCACTCAAAAGGTGGCCACTTGAAGGGGTCTTCTCAGTCTACCAACAGAAAAAAATTCAACTTAATAGCTCAAAGAGTTTGAGAGCTATAAGCTTTTAAGCGTTTTGCGTACGGCGGACGGCGGACGGCGTACGGCGCACAGACGGACTGAATTTTTTTTTTGCTTTTTTGGTGTCTATTAGTCATGAAACGTGTAAAAAAAATTTTTTAGGGTAGCAAATTTTTATACTCTAGATGAAATCATATAGAGTATTATAAGTTTAATCCAGCCGAAAAGTTTGTAACGCATAGAACCAAGCCTCGGACGAAAAAAAGTTATATATTATTTTTTGTTTATTTGTGCCCAAAAACCTCAAATCCGCCTGACGTCCGTCCGTCCGTCCGTCCGTCCGTCTGTCCGTTAGCACGATAACTCAAGAACGCCTCCACCTAGGATCTTGAAATTTTGAATCTGGATGTTTGGTTGAATTTGTAAGGCTAAGTTCGTTAACGGGCAAAATCGTCCTGTTCCTTCGGGTAGCTGCCATACAAAATGTCCTTAAAACACGTGTTCAAGAATATTGGTCGATAACTTCAGAAGGGTTTAAGCTACGGCATTGAAATTTTGTTTGTGTTATTTTTCCAATAGTTCGAGCTAAATGTATGATTATGAAGAAAATCCTATTAGTCCTTCGTGTAGCTGCCATACAAATATCCTGTCAAAATGTATTCACTTAATTTACGAAACTCACTATAACTCAAGTAATCTTTTAGCTACGAATTCGGAATTTTGTACAAATTAGTTTTGAGTGAAAACAAAGTTTAAGTTTACTAGTCAGCGAAATCCTTTTACTCCTTCTGGTAGCTGCCATACAAAATATCCTTAAAAGAGGTGTTCAAGAATATTAGTAGATAACTTCAGAAGGGTTTAATCTACGGCATTGAAATTTCGTATATGTTATTTTTCCAATAGTTGGAGCTAAATATATGATTATGAAGAAAATCCTATTAGTTCTTCGTGTAGCTGCCATACAAATATCCTGTCAAAATGTATTCGCTTAATTTACGAAACTTACTATAACTCAAGTAGTCTTTTAGCTATGAATTCAGAATTTTTTACAAATTAGTTTTAAGGAAAAAGGAAGCTTCAGTTTACTTGTCAGCGAAATCCTTTTACTCCTTCTGGTAGCTGCCATACAAAATGTCCTTAAAATACGTGTTTAAGAATATTGGCCGATAACTTCAGAAGGGTTTAAGCTACGTCTATGAAATTTTGTACGTAGTATTTTTCCAATAGTTGAAGCTAAATGTATGATTATGAAGAAAATCCTATTAGTCCTTCGTGTAGCTGCCATACAAATATCTTGTCAAAACGTCTTCACTTAATTTACGGAACTTACTATAACTCAAGTAATCTTTTAGCTATGAATTGGAAATTTTGTACAAATTAGTTTTGAGTAAACACGAAGTTCGAGTTTACTAATCAGCGAAATCCTTTTACTCCTTCTGGTAGCTGCCATACAAAACACGTGTTCAACAATATTTTTCGATAACTTTTGAACGCTTCAAGCTACGAATTTCAAATTTTGTACAAGTTCATTTTTAAATGGTTCCAAGGAAAAGGATAAATATGTAAGAAATCAAGTGAGTCCTTCCTGCACCTCCTTCAAAAAGGACATTTTTTTTCGATGACTTACCCAGTTCAAGATATGCAACTAATCACTGAAAATTGTCTTTTAGTTTTGAGTAGCAATCTAATGGCAGTCCTTAATAAAGGACTTACAACATTCACACACGTAATTCTACTTTATCCCCAACTACAATATAAATCGGAGTTCAGTATTCATCTAGAGTATTATACGATTGGCTTGCAGCCGATCGTGACTGCAGTATGTTTTTTTTTTAAAAATCGATAGCATTACTTTATTATTAAAATAATAAAGTAAAAAATGCAATCTGCATTAATTATTTTATTACCCTGTTTTCTTCTTCAAAATTAATAAAAAAAATAAATATCGTTAATAATATGCAATAACAATGTTGTTTTATATGATAGTGCACCTAGGTCGGAAATAAGCTAATGTGCGGTCGGTATAAGGAAAGAGTTGTTTATGTGGTCGGAAATAGGAAGATTACCATCATTATTAAATTAAGTATTTCCAACCATGTTTTCATATCAATATGTAATTATATTACACCAAAATTTAATTTTTTGATTATCGATAGCACGTTATGAATCCGTAAAAAATTTTTTTAAGAAAAAACAAATAATTGTTTGCTTCATATGAAAAAAAAAATTTGCAGGGTCTTAGGACTCTCTTGATTTCTAGCATGTTTATTCTTTTACCTAGAACCATTAAAAAAATCTGCCAACAGTCTGGGCGCATCTTTATTATTTTATGGGTAGAAGTCCGAAACGTGTTTAATGATGAGATACGGTGTTGGGTACTATGCGACTGACAACCTAAAAAATAACGTTCCAAATAGCCTCCTGGTTATATTTTAGGTTGTCAGTCGCATAGTACCCAACACCGTATCTCATCATTAAACACGTTTCGGACTTCTACCCATAAAATAATAAAGTTGCACCCAGACTGTTGACAGATTTTTTTTATTTATTTACTTATTTTTTTTATCAATAGAATAATTCATAGAAGTAAAAGCGAATTCGATCACATTAAACCTAAGAGATTTTCGGAATTAGTGAAAACTTGAACAATACCCCCAGGGGGTTTAATTGAGAAAAATACTTAAATCGGTTTTTCCCCGATTACGTTTAAAGCTTATAGAAGTAAAAGTGAATTCCAAATCTCAATATACCTTAGAAATATATCAGAATTCGTAAATATGTACACAACCACTTTACACCCCGTTAGGGGTTGGATTTTGAAAAATTTTGAAGATCATTACTAGGCGCTTACATAAATAGCGCGCAGAAGTAAAATTGCTTTGATAGCTTGACATGTCTAAAAGTTTTAACGAAGTTTGTGAAAATGTGGATTCACGGACATTTTTTTTACTCAACCTCTGAACGCCAATAAAAATCTGAACTTTTTTTTTTCTTTAATTACTCTAATAGTACATCTACTTATACGTATTAAGTTTCAACTTTCTAGCATAAGCCGTTTCTGAAATATAAAAAACCAGCCCTCTCCCCCGTACCTTGACACCCCTATCAAACATTTTATTTTTCTAGGATGTCTCCATAGTGGCTCTATATAATCCTAAATTGTTAGCTTTCTATTCATTACGGCTTTTGAGAAATAAAAATCAGAATGTTTTCCTTTCTACCCCCTTTCACCATCACCCCCTACACCCACACCCCAACATTTTTTCCCCTATTAGAAGTTTACCGACCCCAACTCCTGTAAAATTTTCAAGATCATATCTGATACGGTTTCTGAGATATAAAAATTAAATTTTTGGAAAAATTGCTGTCCCCCCACTTTCGTGCTCCACCTCCCCCTTGAAAAAATTTAGTTTCGGTAGACTCTTCTTGTGATCTTATATACAGAAACAAAATTTTATCTTCCTGTTGTAATTAGTTCGGAAGATATTGTTATCCAAAGTTTTTCACCCCCCACCCCCACACCCCACTACCCCTATTAAAAATTTTAGCCCTTGTCTAATCTTGAAGTATCCCTAAGGACAACAATAAAATTTCAATTTTCTGACATCAATTGTTCAGGAGATATCGATTTTAGAATGTTTCAATCCCGTCTTTCATGCGTTAAAGACACATTGTTTTCCCCCCCACTTCCACACCCCTTAACCAAGATCGACTATTTTTTTGCAATTGAGTCCATTATCATAGTACTATATAAGTTCCAAGTTGCAGCCTCCTAGCATAAGTGGTTCCTGAGATCTAGAAACCAAAATTGTTCGTCTAAAACGCTCCCCTCTCCTCTCCCCTTCTAGCCCCACCCCTCGAAAATATACCAGTGGTAGGGGTTCACCCAATCTACCCACCATAAAAATTTTAATTTAATATCTCAACGGGTTTGGGAGCTACGCGCCTTCAAACGATTTTGCGTACGGCGTACGGCGGACGGCGTACGGCGTCTACGGCGGACAGACGGACATTTTTTTTTCTTTTGCTTTTTTGGTGTTTACTAGTCCTAAAACGTGTAAATACAAAATTTCAGGGTAGCAAACTTTTTTGAAATTTCAGGTCGATCACAATACTTTATTATTAAAAAATAATAAAGTAAAATGAATGTGTACGAAATTTAAATAACCTACATTGAAACGTTCAAAAGATATCGGAAAATATTCTTGAATACTTGTCTTAAGGAGTTTTTGTATGCGAGCAACCCGAAGGAGTAGAATGATTTCGCCGACAAATACGCCAAACTTTATTTTCACTCAAAACTAATTTGTATAAAATGTTGGCTGCGTGGCTAAACGATTACTTGAGTTATGGTGAGATCTGTAACTTAAGTTAGGTAATTTTAACAGAATTTTTGTATGACAGCTACACGAAGGACTCATGAGATTTTTTTCGTATTCACACATTTAGCTGCAATTATTATTAAATCGCCGTATTCAAAATTTCAAAATTGTAAAGTGTTCTGAAGTTACCGTTCAATATTGAAAGTGGATTCTGTAACTTGCATACATTTTTAAAAGACTTTTGTAGGCTGCTACGCGAAGGACTCATTCGATTTGTATTATATTCGGAATTTTCGATTAAATCAATGGATTAATGTGTGCAAAATTTTATCTTCCTAACTTGAAGATTTCGACCAATAATCGTTTTAATGTCTTTTGTACGGTTCCAATAGTTGGAGCTAGCAGATTTGGGGTATCCTAAATAAATCAAATATGCGAAAAATAATAAAAAAGGAAGAAAAAAAAAGTCTTCCCGAAGATCCGAACCAGCGACACACTGATATACACCCACCGCTCACGCTCAAAGCCGGGTGTAGTCCAGTGGTAGTGTACTAGGTCTTGAAAACATTGCTACCGGGGTTCAATTCCCACTCAATGCATAATTTATTTAAATTAATTTTTCATTATCTATTGGTTTCAGAATATTAATATAAATCGTGAACAGTGCGGAATGTTTAATAGGGTCAAGGATTTAAACCTGAGCAAATGAGTTCTGTTTACATTCTTATCAGATTCACAAATACCATCAGAGCTGCCAGACAGTAGTTGATTTGCTATAGGCAACTTCGCTGTTCTGGTAGGTCGTATCACAGCCAATAGTACTGCAAAATTATGATCATTAACACCTGCTAGTACACTGCCATACTCGGCCCGATTCTTGATCTTCCTTCCCATTCCTAAAAACTGATTAAGTTCGGTATCCCCTTTCTTCTCCACAATTCCTTCCAACTTTCCTCTCCTTCGCACCAAGAAACACGGAAAATATTTGATAGAACAATACCGCGGCCAATTGGGCTCAGTTTGTTCTTGAAAATTAGCCAAAAACAGCCATCAGCTGTAGGCGCCGTGCCGTGGTGCAGTGGGATCACAACGGACCCATCTAGCGGTCTATGTGTCAGCTATCTCTGTCAATAGCTACCGACCTAACCTAACCTAACCTAACCGCTCACGCCACACGACCACCGCTTCTCGTTTTCTTGATGTTCTTGCAGCCTACTCCACTTGTGCCAGTCGCCCTCAGTCGAAGATGGGGAAGCTGACAGTAGCGCAATTTGACTCGTCACTTAGTTTTGTCCCATTGCACAAAATCGCTAAAACCGACAAGGGCCAAAACGATATGGGCGAGAAAATCGTAAAAGGCGAGTCGAGTCGCCTTTGCAAAGAATTCCACTAAAGGTCGAAAAACATCATTTTTTTAAATTTTACTTTATTATTTTTGAATAATAAAGTATTTATGTATGAAAGCATGACGTCTCAGGAATAATATCTGAAAATTTCAAGACGATCGGATTAAAACTCGCAAAGATACCGGTTATTTCGTAGTCGTGTCCGAAGTAGTCGTAATAGTGTAGTTCGAACACTTTAAACCCGTTTATCTCAAAACTAGGTTTTTGAAGTCCGTGCGTAACATAACTCAAAAACTGCTGCATCGATCTTCATAAAATTTTTTTTTTTGTTTTTTTTTAAATTTTTTTTTTTATCTTTTTGTTAAAAATGGGGAAAATTAATCAAAGAGATCTGATTTATTGTTAACGCCTTTAATTACCAATCCGTTTTGTATCAACAACCGTTAATAGGAATTCCCCAAAAAAACAATGTCCGCCTATTTGCAATCCAAAAACACCCTTTTCACCAGGAGCTAGTGATTGTTTTTATTGTCGTCCGCCCAGTTTCTCCCGGTTCGCTTCTTAGCTCGCCCAGCGCCATCTCTTTGAAACGGTCGTAACACTTTTTTGCAAGCAATAATAAACTGATTTTACTTTATTATTTTTTAATAATAAAGTATTGTGATCCGCCGTATACGCCGTACGCCGTACGCAAAATCGTTTGAAGGCGCGTAGCTCCCAAACCCGTTGAGGTATTAAGTTCAAATTTTTATGGTGGGTAGATTGGGTGAACCCCTACGGATGGTATCTTTTAAGGGGGTGGTGGTGTAAAGGGGGATGAGGGGGGAGCGTTTTAGACGAAAAATTTTGGTTTCTAGATCTCAGGAACCACTTATGCTAGGAAGCTGAAACTTGGAACTTATGTAGTACTATGATAGTGGACTCATTTGCAAAAAAATTATTGATAAGGGTTAAGGGGTGTGGAAGTGGGGGGAGAAAACAATGAGTCCAAAACGCTAAAAAGCCGGGATTGAAACATTCTAAAATCCATATCTCCTGAACGATTGATGTCAGAAGATTGAAACTTTTTGGTTGCCCTTAGTTATACTTGAAGATTAGACAAGGGCTACAATTTTAAAGGGGGGTGGTGGGGTGTGGGGTTGAGGGGTGAAAAAATTTGGATTACAATATCTTCCGAACCAATTGCACCAGGAAGATAACATTTAGTTTCTGTATATGGGATTACAAGAGGAGTCTAATGAAAGTAAATTTGTTGAGGAGGGAGGTGGGACACGAAAGTGGGGGGATAGCAATTTATCAAAAAATATCATTTTTATATCTCAAAAACCGTATCAGATATGATCTTGAAAATTTTACAGGAGTTGGGATCGGTTGATCTCTAGTAGGGAAAAAAAATTTAGTGGTGGGGTGTAGGGGGTGATGGTGAAAAGAGGTAGAAAGGAAAAAAATTCTGATTTTTATTTTTCGAAAACCGTAATGAGTGGAAAGCTAAAAATTTAGGATTATATAGAGCCACTATAGAGACATCCTAGAAAAATAAAATTGTTCATAGGCGTAGCAAGGTACGACGGTGAGGGGTGGTTTTTTATATCTCAGAAACGGCTTATGCTAGAAAGTTGAAACTTAGTACTTATATGTAGATGTGCTATTAGAGTAACTAAAGCAAAAAAAAGTTCAGATTTTTATTGGCGTTCAGAGGTTGAGTAAAAAAAATGTCCATGAATCCACATTTTCACGTATTTCGTTAAAACTTTTAGACATGTCAAACTATCAAAGCAATTTTACTTCTGCGGACTATTTATATAAGCGCCTAGTAATGTTCTTCAAATTTTTTTGATATCCAACCCCTAAGGGGGTGTAAAGTGTTTGTGTGCATATTCACGAATTCTGATATATTTCTAAGGTATATTGAGATTTGGAATTCACTTTTACTTTTATAAGCTTTAAACGTAGTCGGGGAAAAACCCGATTTAAGTGTTTTTCTCTATTAAACCCCTTGGGGGTATTGTTCAAGATTTCACTGATTCCGAAAATCTCTTATGCTTAATGTAATCGAATTCGCTTTTACTACTATGAATTATTCTATTGATAAAAAAAATAAGTAAATAAATAAAAAAAATCTGCCAACAGTCTGGGTGCAACTTTATTATTTTATGGGTAGAATCCGAAACGTGTTTAATGATGAGATGCTGTGTAGGTTACTATGCGACTGACAACCTAAGAAATAACCAGGAGGCTTTTTGGAACGTTAGAGGCTATTTGGAACGTTAGACCCCCAGCAGAAAAATGTTCATGGATAAAGAGGGTGAGGGTGGGGAGGGTGAAAAGTAAAAAGTTCCGATTCTTATATCTCGAGAACCTGTAATGATATAAAGCTGAAACTTAGTATTAAGGTAGAGCTATAGTAGTAGCATGTTGGAAAAATATAATTTTTCATAGAGGTAGTATGGTACCGGGGTGGGGGGTGTTTTTACTAACTATAGAACGGCTTATGGTAGAAAGTTGAAATTTGGTATGTATATGTAAATCAACCAGAAAAGTAATTCTAATTAAAAAAAAATTCAAATATCCATTGGCGTTCGGAAGTGGAGCAAAAAAAATTAACAATGAAAATGGAATTCACATATTTTTACAATTTTCGTCATATCTATTAGGTCTTTCCAAATATTGAATTAGAAAGTGTTTTTTAGAATTTTTTGAAATTCGACCCCCAAGGTGGTGTAAAGGCGATGTATAGATTTTCACGAATTCAGCGGTATTCCTCAGGTCTGATTAGATATCGAATAACTTTTCACTTTCACGGGCTTATTTAATAATCACCTAAAACCCGTTTTAAGGTTTTTTCCTTTTTCAACCCCTAAGATAATAAAAACGGGTTGAACACGTTTTCACGAATTCCGTCTTATCTCTTAGGAGTGATAAGACATCGGATTGGTTTTTACTTCCTCTGGCTTTCTTTATATATATCTAAAAACTCGTTTCAGGATTTTTGGATATTCAACCCCAAAGTGGCTGCAAGGGGGTTGTATTTGTTTTCACAAATTCTTACATATTTCGTAGTTCTAATGAGATATCAAATTCATTTTTACTTCCTCAGGCTTCCTACATAATCGTCAAAAAGTTGATTTCAGGATGTTTGTTATTGAACTCCAATATGACGTAAGGCTTTCGACATATTTCTCAGGATTGATGAGATATTGGATTGATTTGCACTTCCGCTGACTTTTTATATAATCGTCTACAAACGCATTTCCGATTTCATGTAATGGCCCGAAACCAAATCACGAAAAACCTTCTAATGGCGTAACAACTGATATTATACTAGGACTAGACCTCGTCCCGGAGTATGACCCAATTAAGTAATTCATATGACATATGTGGCAGCGGAGTAAGTATTCTATCGCGACCCCATTCTAACCGCTTACCGAACTTTTTTTTAGGTTTTCAGTCACATAGTAACCTACACCGCATCTCAGAATTGAACTCGTTCCGAACTTCTACCCAAAAAATAATAAAGTTGCGCCCAGACTGTTGGCAGATTTTTATACTCTAGATGAAATCATATAGAGTATTATAAGTTTAATCCAGCCGAAAAGTTTGTAACGCATAGAACCAAGCCTCGGACGAAAAAAAGTTATATATTATTTTTTGTTTATTTGTGGCCAAAAACCTCAAATCCGCCTGACGTCCGTCCGTCCGTCCGTCCGTCCGTCCGTCCGTCCGTCTGTCCGTGAACACGATAACTCAAGAACGCCTTCACCTAGGATCTTGAAATTTTGAATCTGGATGTTTGGTTGAATTTGTAAGGCTAAGTTCGTTAACGGGCAAAATCGTCCTACTCCTTCGGGTAGCTGCCATACAAAATGTCCTTAAAACACGTGTTCAAGAATATTGGTCGATAACTTCAGAAGGGTTTAAGCTACGACTTTGAAATTTTGTATCTATTATTTTTCTAATAGTTGGAGCTAAATATATGAATATGAAGAAAATCCTGTTAGTCCTTCGTGTAGCTGCCATACAAATATCCTGTCAAAATGTATTCACTTAATTTACGAAACTCACTATAACTCAAGTAATCGTTTAGCTATGAATTCGGAATTTTATACAAATTAGTTTTGAATGAAAATGAAGTTCGGGTTTACTATTCAGCGAAATCCTTTTACTCCTTCTGGTAGCTGCCATACAAAATGTCCTTGAAACACGTGTTCAAGAATATTGGCCGATAACTTCAGAAGGTTTTAAGCTACGTCTTTGAAATTTTGTATGTGTTATTTTTCCAATAGTTACAGCTAAATGTATGAATATGAAGAAAATTCTATTAGTCCTTCGTGTAGCTGCCATACAAATATCCTGTCCAAACGTCTTCAATTAATTTACGGAACTTACTATAACTCAAGTAGTCTTTTAGCTATGAATTGGAAATTTTGTACAAATTAGTTTTGAGTAAAAACGAAGTTTGAGTTTACTAATCAGCGAAATCCTTTTACTCCTTCTGGTATCTGCCATACAAAATGTCCTTAAAACACGTGTTCAACAATATTTTTCGATAACTTTTGAACGCTTCAAGCTACGAATTTCAAATTTTGTACACGTTCATTTTTAAATGGTTCCAAGGAAAAGGATAAATATGTAAGTAATCGAGTGAGTCTTTCCTGCACCTCCCATGTGAAAGTCCTTCAAAAAGGACATTTTTTTTTTATGACTTACCCAGTTCAAGATATAACATTAAACACTGAATATTGTCTTTTAGTTTTGAGTAGCAATCTAATGGCAGTCCTTAATAAAGGACATACAACATGCATACACGTAATTCTACTTTATCCCCAACTACAATATAAATCGGAGTTCAGTATTCATCTAGAGTATTATACGATTGGCTTGCAGCCGATCGTGACTGCAGTATGTTTTAAATTGTGAATGAATTTTATGTTTTTATTTATTATAATTAATGGTAATAAATAGACTTTTTCTTGTCCTGCAATTTTTATATTTTGTATTTGCCGCTTCCACTAGCCATGAAAATTATATTTTCTTATGACGAGGGGTGCATTAATTTTAGTAACCCACGGGCGCCGAATATCTTAGGACGGCCCTGCAAAGTGGGAAGTTTACTAATATTTGGAGGACATTAAAAAAGAAGTAAATTACTGGGTTGACTTTAGCTGAAAAACATACTGCAGACACGATCGGCTGCAAGCCAATAGTATGATACTCTAGATGAAATGCTGAACTCCGATTTATTTGTAGTTATTAAAGATTTGGTTGCTACTCGAAACTTACTTTAAAAGACAATATCATCTGTGTTAAGTTTCATACCTCGAACTGGGTGAGTCACCGAATTTTTTTTTCCTTTTTGAATGACTTTCACATGGGAGGTGCAGGAAGGACTCACTCGATTTATTACATATTTATCACTTTCCTTCGAACCATTTAAAAATTAATGTTTACAAAATTTCAAATTCGCCGCGGCTACGAGTTACATGGTGCATTCGATCAGTCCAATTTATGACTACTTTTTCCAATAAATCTGGCCGTATGGTGTCAATAGTGGCTTGAATATTGGCTTCCAATGCATCAAGAGTTGCTGGTTTGTCGGTATAAACGCATGACTTAATATAGCCCCATAAAAAGTAATCCAGAGGCGTTAAATCGCACGAACGAGGGACCAGTTAACAGAACCACTTCTGGAAATCAAGTTGTCACCAAATTGATTTTGCAGTAAATCGATTGTTAAGCGCGCTGTATGGCAAGTTGCGGCATCTTGTTGGAACCAAATGTCGGCGATGTTTAGCTGATTAATTTTTTGAAACAAAAATTTAGTCAGCATGGCTCGATAGCGCTGGCCATTCACCGTAACGGCAGCTCCTTCTTCATTTCGAAAGAAATAAGGACCAATGATGCCGCCAGCGTGTTAACCGCACATTTCTTTGTCTTGTTGATGGTTTTGAATCGAGAAGAGTAAAATTAGTGCGAAAACGATCAATAAATACACGAATTGCTTGCTCACGAGGCCAATTATGTTGACCGTAAAATGGACGAAGTGCTCTATGAACTTCGCGAACAGATTTATTTTTATACTCTAGATGAAATCATATAGAGTATTATAAGTTTAATCCAGCCGAAAAGTTTGTAACGCATAGAACCAAGCCTCGGACGAAAAAAAGTTATATATTATTTTTTGTTTATTTGTGCCCAAAAACCTCAAATCCACTTGACGTCCGTCCGTCCGTCCGTCCGTCCGTCCGTCTGTCCGTGAACACGATAACTCAAGAACGCCTTCACCTAGGATCTTGAAATTTTGAATCTGGATGTTTGGTTGAATTTGTAAGGCTAAGTTCGTTAACGGCCAAAATCGTCCTACTCCTTCGGGTAGCTGCCATACAAAATGTCCTTAAAACACGTGTTCAAGAATATTTACCAATAACTTCGGAACGCCTAAAGCTACGACTTTGAAATTTTGTATGTGTTACTTTTTTAATAGCTGGAGCTGAATGTATGAATATCAAGAAAATCCTGTTAGTCCTTCGTGTAGCTGCCATACAAATATCCTGTCAAAATGTCTTCACTTGATTTACGAAACTCACTATAACTCAAGTAATCTTTTAGGTACGAAATCGAAATTTTGTACAAATTAGTTTTTAGTAAAACCAAAGTTCCAGTTTACTAGTCAGCGAAATCCTTTCACTCCTTCTGGTAGCTGCCATACAAAATATCCTTAAAACTGGTGTTCAAGAATATTGGTTGATAACTTCAGAAGGGTTTAAGCTACGACATTGAAATTTTGTATGTATTATTTTTTCAATAGTTGGAGCTAAATATATAATTATGAAAAAAATCCTGTTAGTCCTTCGTGTAGCTGCCATACAAATATCCTGTCAAAATGTATTCACTTAATTTACGAAACTCACTATAACTCAAGTAATCTTTTAGCTACGAATTCGGAATTTTGTACAAATCAGTTTTTAGTAAAAACAAAGCTTGGGTTTACTTGTCAGCGAAATCCTTTTACTCCTTCTGGTAGCTGCCATACAAAATGTCCTTAAAATACGTGTTTAAGAATATTGGCCGATAACTTCAGAAGGGTTTAAGCTACGTCTTTGAAATTTTGTATTTGTTATTTTTCCAATAGTTGGAGCTAAATGTATGATTATGAAGAAAATCCTATTAGTCCTTCGTGTAGCTGCCATACAAATATCCTGTAAAAATGCCTTCACTTAATTTACGGAACTTACTATAACTCAAGTAATCTTTTAGCTATGAATTGGAAATTTTGTACAAATTAGTTTTGAGTAAAAACAAAGTTCGAGTTTACTAATCAGCGAAATCCTTTTACTCCTTCTGGTAGCTGCCATACAAAATGTCCCTAAGGCACGTGTTCAACAATATTTTCGATAACTTTTGAACGCTTTAAGCTACGATTTTGAAATTTTGTACACGTAAGAAATCGAGTGAGTCCTTCCTGCACCTCCCATGTGAAAGTCCTTCAAAAAGGACATTTTTTTTCAATGACTTACCCAGTTAAAGATATGATATTAAACACTGAATATTGTCTTTTAGGTTTGAGTAGCAATCTAATGGCAGTCCTTAATAAAGGATATACAACATGCACACACGTAATTCTACTTTATCCCCAACTACAATATAAATCGGAGTTCAGTATTCATCTAGAGTATTATACGATTGGCTTGCAGCCGATCGTGACTGCAGTATGTTTTTCAAAGTAAATTTCTACAATTTGGAAGCGTTGTTCTGGCGTTAAACGATTCATGATGGCTTGCCAAACCTTACTGAACAGAAATGTCAACACAGTGTGACATTCTCAGCTGTCAAACCACAGTTATAGATATCGATAGTTCTCATGCACCTAAAAAAATGCCCTATATAAGTTTAATTCAGCCCAAAAGTTTGTGACGCATAAAGCGGAGTCTTGGATAAAAAAACGTTATATATTATTTTCTGTTTATTTGTGGCCAAAAGCTTCAAATCCGCTTAACGTCCGTCCGTCTGTCTGTGCGCACGGTAGCTCAAGAACGCCTTGACCTAATATCTTGAAATTTTGAATCTGGATGTTCGAATTTATAACGGGCAAAATCGTCCTACTCCTTCGGGTAGTTGCCATACAGAAAGTTCTTATAACACGTGTTCATGAATATTAGCCAATAACTTCGGAACGCCTTAAGCTAGGACTATGAAACATTGGCTTTCCAACAGTTGCAGTTAAATGAATGAATATGAAAGAGTATACCATGACTCCTTCGAGTTCTGTAAAAATATCTTCACTCAATGTATGGAACTCACTATAACTCAAGAAATCGTTTGGCTACGAAGATGATTTTTTGTAGAAATTAGTTCTGAGGGAAAATGAAGTTCAAGTTTATTAGTCAGTAAAATTCGTTCACTCCTTCTAGTAGGGCCACCCTAACCACAGGGCTAAATGGGCTATAGCCCCGGGGCGCAAGCCTTTTGGGGGCGGCAATTTTACTTTATTATTTTAATAATAAAGTATTGTTATCGATTTTTAAAAAAAAAATTTGCTACCTTGAAAAATTTTTTTTACACGTTTCATGACTAATAGACACCAAAAAACAAAAAAAAATGTCAGTCCGTCTGTGCGAAGTCCGCCGTCAACCGTCCGCCATACGCAAAACGTTTGAAAGCTTATAGCTCTCAAACTCTTGAGCTAGTAAGTTGAATTTTTTGTTGTTGGTAGACTGAGCAGACTCCTTCAAGTGCCCACCTTTTGAGTGGTGGGTGTGAAAGGGGAGAGGTGGGGGATGCGTTTTAGACGAAAAAGTTTGGTTTCCAGATCTCAGTAACCGCTTAGGCTAGGAGGCTCAAACTTGGAATTTATATAGAGCATCGATAGCGGACCCTTTTGGGGGGAATAATAATGCGTCCGAAACGCTCGAAGGCCGAGATCGAGACATTCTAAAATCCATATCTCCTAAACGGTTAATATCACGAAATTAAAACTTGATGAACATCTATGGGTATACTAGGAGAATAGATCCGAAACAAATTTTTGAGTGGAGGCAGGGGCGTACGGAGGTGGGGTCGTAAAATTGTAAATTACGATATCTCACGAACCAATTTCACCAGACAAATGAAATTCGGTTTCTGTATTAAGGTGAGGGTGGGGAAGGGTGAAGAAGAAAAGCTCCGATTTTTATATCTCAAGAACCTATATTGATATAAAGCTCAAACTTGGTATTTGGATAGAACTATAGTAGTAGCATGTTGAAAAATATAAATTTTTATAATATTTATAATATATTTAGTATGGTACGAGGGTGGGGGGTGTTTTTCCTAACTGTAGAACGGCTTATGCTAGAAAGTTGAAACTCGGTATGTATATGTAAGTCAACTAGAGAAGTAATTTAGATTAAAAAAATTTCAAATATCCATTAGCGTACGGAAGGGGGACAAAAAAAATTATCAGTGCAAATGGAATGCATATATTTTTACGATTTTCGTCATATCTATTAGGTCTTTCCAAATATTGAATTCATTTTTATTGTACGGATTCTTCATATAAATACCTAAAAGGTGTTTTCAGAATTTTTGAAATTAGACCCCCACGGTTGCGCAAAAAGGTTGTATACATTTTCACGAATTCAGCCATATCCCTCAAGTCTGATTAGATATCGAATAACTTTTTACTTCCACGGGCTTGTTTAATAATCACCTAAAACCCGTTTTCAAGTATTTTCCTTTTCCAACCCCTAAGAGGGTATAAACGGGATGAACACGTTTTCACGAATTTCGTCATATCTCTTAGACATGGGATTGGTTTTCACTTCCTCGGACTTTCCTTACATATATCTAAAAACTAATTTCAGGATTTATTGATATTCAACAAGTTCCTACAAATTTCTTAGTTCTAATGAGATATCAAATTCATTCCTACATAATTGTCCAAAGTTGATGTCAGTATTTTCAGATATTCAACTCCAATAGGACGTAAGGCTTTTGACATATTTCTTAGGATTGATGAGATATCAGATTGGTTTTCACTTCCACAGACTTTTTATATAATCACCTACAAATGCATTTCCGATTTCATGTAATGGCCAAAAATCTAATCACGAAAACCCTCCTAATTGCGTTTTAACTGATATTATACTATGGCTTAGACCTCGTCCCGGAGTATGACCCAATTATGTAATTCATATGTTATATGTGACAGAGGCGTTTAAGTATTCCAGCGCGAACCCATTTTAACCGCTTCCCGAACCTATTTTTAGATTTTCAGTCACATAGTAACCTACACCGCGACTCAGAATTAAACGCGTTCCGGACTTCTGCCTGAAAATAATAAAGATGCGCCCAGACTGTTGGCAGATTTTTTATTGACGTTATATTACTTTATTATTTTAATAGTAAAGTATTTTTTAGTTATTATTAGTTATTTTTATTCATGACAGAAATAACCAATTAACCTGTTCGCGCGACGAAATAACTTTTAACCCAGTTTGTTTTTGTTTATATCGCACTTTATACTCTAGATGAAATCATATAGAGTATTATAAGTTTAATCCAGCCCAAAAGTTTGTAACGCATAGAACCAAGCCTCGGACGAAAAAAAGTTATATATTATTTTTTGTTTATTTGTGGCCAAAAACCTCAAATCAGCTTGACGTCCGTCCGTCCGTCCGTCCGTCCGTCCGTCAGTCCGTCCGTATAATACTCTAGATGAATACTGAACTCCGATTATATTGTAGTTGGGGATAAAGTTAAATTACGTGTGTGCATGTTGTATGTCCTTTATTAAGGAATGCCATTAGATTGCTACTCAAACCTAAAAGACAATATTCAGTGTTTAAATTCATATCTTGAACTGGGTAAGTCATCGAAAAAAATGTCCTTTTTGAAGGGCTTTCACATGGGTGGTGCAGGAAGGACTCACTCGATTTGTTACATATTTATCCCTTTCCTTGGTACCATTTAAAAAGGAGCGTGTACAAAATTTCAAATTCGTAGCTTGAAGCGTTCAAAAGTTATCGAAAAATATTGTTGAAGACGTGTCTTAAGGACATTTTGTATGGCAGCTACCAGAAGGAGTAAAAGGATTTCGCTGATTCCTTTTTACTCAAAACTAATTTGAACAAAATTTCCAATTCATAGCTAAAAGATTACTTAAGTTATAGTAAGTTCCGTAAATTAAGTGAATACATTTTGACAGGATATTTGTATGGCAGCTACATGAAGGACTAATAGGATTTTCTGCATAATCATACATTTAGCTCCAACTATTGGAAAAATAACACATACAAAATTTCAAAGACGTAGCTTAAACCCTTCTGAAGTTATCGGCCAATATTCTTAAACACGTGTTTTAAGGACATTTTGTATGGGAGCTACCAGAAGGAGTAAAAGGATTTCGCTGACTAGTAAAGGCGAACTTTATTTTCACTCAAAACTAGTTTGTACAAAATTCCGAATTAGTAGCTAAAAGATTACTTGAGTTATAGTGAGTTTCGTAAATTAAGTGAATACATTTTAACAGGATATTTGTATGGCAGCTACACGAAGGACTAACAGGACTTTCTTCATAATCGTATATTTAGCTCCAACCTTTGGGAAAAAACAGATACAAAATTTCAATGTCGTAGCTTAAACCCTTCTGAAGTTATCGACCAATATTTTTGACCACGTGTTTTAAGAACATTTTGTATGGCAGCTACCCGAAGGAGTAGGACGATTTTGCCCGTTAACGAACTTAGCCTTACAAATTCAACCAAACATCCAGATTCAAAATTTCAAGATGCTAGGTGAAGGCGTTCTTGAGTTATCGTGCTAACGGACAGACGGACGGACGGACGGACGGACGGATGGACGGACGGACGACAAGCGGATTTGAGGTTTTTGGCCACAAATAAACAAAAAATAACATATAACTTTTTTTCGTCCGAGGCTTGGTTCTATGCGTTACAAACTTTTGGGCTGGATTAAACTTATAATACTCTATATGATTTCATCTAGAGTATAAAAATAGCGCAGTTAAGAGAGTAATAACTATTCTTTAGCAGGATTTATTGCATTAATTTTTTAGGCAATTAAATAAAGTGATAAATATCACGTTAGAAAACATTTATTGTGGAATACATGGTAGGCTTTATGAGCAACAGCATTTTTGTGGGTCTCAAATTTAAATCCTGATGGGACTTACTTACGATACGTTCCTAATGTCCAATTCGAATAACCTTAAAGTATCGTATTGCGTAATATGTTTTTTTTAATCCACTTGTCTCTATCTAAAGATTTGATACATTTGTTGATACATTATTGTCGACAACAAACTGTAATGAAGGTAGAATTGTCCCATTTTCAACACATTTATGGTGACTGGCAAACACACTTGAATCTGGAATAAAATATTTCGGCAAGAAGCACCGTATCCAACTTGGAAGGCATTTTTCTATCAGTCTTCACCTACTTATAAGCACTAAAATTATCTAATAGATCGGATAATTGATAAAGAAGGCTTGATGGTTCCTTTGGCTTATAGCGTTCAATTTCATTGGCTGCTTGGGCCCTTGAGCTATGGTTGCTGGAGGAACCGTCAACAGTTTATCGCATATAACGACGAAGACGATTACATCCTTCCGTTTGAGGTGTGCTTATATCGTCGACAGTGGACATTGGAATAGGGCTCTAATGGGGTGTGCCCCAGTATTATGAGAGTCACTTTATGATACGAATTATGATCGTGCAACTGGACTTCAGGGATATCAACTTACATGTCATTTTCTCATCCTGACGAAGAAATCACCGGCAATTTCTAGACCGCAATTACTCGAAATTTCCTAGGGTATAATTTATAAAATGTGGTTTGGGGCAGTCATGGGGATTTGTATTTTTTCACGGTAAGCCTTACTATGTCGGTCCTTTATATGTTTCAGTGAGGGTTAATTACATGTTGTAATTAAAGTCATGGAATTTTAGTATCAGTTTGGGTTTTTACTTCGTGATAGGCCTGCCTCTTTAGAAGGACATAACTTTAATGGTCTTGGCTTTATTGAACGACGAAGTAATAAAATCTTAAGTTACTAGGCAATAACTGGAGAGTTTTAAAATGCCTACGCCATTCCAAAATGGTATAAGCCATAAGGTTTATTTTCTTTAATGCTATGAATGAGATACTACACGGTCTATAGCGATAATACTTTAGCTTTAATGGTTTAAGTTTATTGAATAAAGTTTATTATTTAAAAACGTAGCAAAATTTTTATAATTTTTTGTTCTTAGAATTATGAGCTTTAAAATAATTACTCCCTGCGTTAACTCTTTATTTCTGGTGACTTGGTGGATATAAAAGCACGTGAGTGTAGATTTAACCAAAGAAAATTCTATGCACTTCAATTACTTTTAGAATATACTTAACGACATTCAATGATTTTTTCTTGATACTATTCTCGTTTCGTTTATTTTACCTACGAAATGAACAAAAATATAAAGAGAGTTGTTGGTAAAGTTAGCGATGTACTCTAATTGAAATCTGAGAGTATTAGAAGATTAATCCGCCCCAAAAGTTTTCATATCATAAAATCGAGCCCTGGACGAAATAAAGGAATATATTACTGTTTGTTCAGTTGTGACCAAAAACGCTAAATCTGCTCGCTATCCGTATTTGTAAAAATATTCAAACTCAATTTACGGAACACACTATAAGTCAAGAAATCGTTTAGCCACGAAGTCGAAATTTTATAGAAATTAGTTCTGAGTGAGTTTATTAGGCAGCTAAATCCTTCTACTCCTTCCGGGAAATCTCATACAAGACGTGTTCAAGAATATTGGCCGATAACTTCAGAACTCTTTAAGGTAGAAATTTAAAATGTTGTATACTCTGATTTTCCAACAATTGCTGGTATATCCAGAAAATCCCATGAGTCCTCCGATTAGCTGTCATACAAATGTCGTAGAAAAATGATTTCACTGACTATAACACAAGAAATCATTTATCCACGAAGACGAAATTTTGTACAAATTAGTTTTGAGTGAAAATTAAGTTCGCTCTTATTGGTATATTTCTACTATGTACTTATACACGTGATCAAGAATATTGGCCGATAACTTCAGACAGAACGCTGAAAGCTTGAAATTTTAAATATTGCGCAATTTAATATGTTATTGGTTACATATAGAAGAATTTGTTTGAAGAAAATCGTGTGTGAAATTCGTATAGCTGCCGTTCAAAGATCTAAGGAAAATATGTGTATTCATATTTGCAAAACCCACTATACCTCGACAAATCGTAGAGCTAGCAAGTCGGAATCATATAAAAATTAGTTTTGAACAAAAAGTAGTTTAGGCTTTTCCAAATCCCCTCTCTGCTTTAATTGGTTTCCACACAAAAGTCCTTAAGACACGTGCCTACGAATGTTGGCCGATAACTTCAGAATGCTTGAAATATTGTACACATTGATTTTTATATGGTACCCGATAAAGAGAAAAATATTCTAGAAATGGAGTAAGTGATTCCTACAGATCCCCATGTGAAAGTTCATGAAAAAAGAAAAATTGGCTTTCGGTGATTGACATAAGTTTCAGATATGAAATTCAAATGAAATATATTGAATTCCTAGAAAAAGGATAACCACAGTCGTAATATTCATTCTTCTTAATCGCCAACTACAATATAAATCGGAATTCAGAATTTCATCTAGAGTATTAAACTATTGGCTTGCAGCATATCGTGACTGCGGTATATTTTATTCATAAAGTGAAATATACTGCAGTCACGATCGGCTGCAAGCCAATCGTATAATACTCTAGATGAATACTGAACTCCGATTTATATTGTAGTTGGGGATAAAGTAGAATTTCGTGTGTGCATGTTGTATGTCCTTTATTGAGGACTGCCATTAGATTGCTACTCAAACCAAAAAGACAATATTCAGTGTTTAATTTCATATCTTGAACTGAGTAAGTCACAGAAAAAAATGTCCTTTTTGAAGGACTTTCACATAGAAGGTTCAGGAAGGACTCACTCGATTTCTTACATATATACCCTTTTCCTTGGAACCATTTAAAAATGAACGTGTACAAAATTTCAAATTCGTAGCTTGAAGCGTTCAAAAGTTATCGAAAAATACTATGACGTATTTTTATACTCTGGATGAAATCATATAGAGTATTATAAGTTTAATCCAGCCCAAAAGTTTGTAACACATAGAACCAAGCCTCGGACGAAAAAAAGTTATATATTATTTTTTGTTTATTTGTGGGCAAAAACCTCAAATCCGCTTGACGTCCGCCCGTCCGTCCGTCCGTCCGTCTGTCCGTTAGCACGATAACTCAAGAACGCCTTCACCTAGGATCTTGATTCTCCATAATAAAGGACATACAACATGCACACACGTAATTCTACTTTATCCCCAACTACAATATAAATCGGAGTTCAGTATTCATCTAGAGTATTATACGATTGGCTTGCAGCCGATCGTGACTGCAGTATGTTTGGCAATTGATTTGCACACTTATGTGTAAATTTCCGCATTAATAGTAAGAACTGCCAACAGTCTGGGCGCAACTTTATTATTTTATAGCTAGAATTCCGAAACGTGTTTAATGATCAGATGCGGTGTAGGTTACTATGCGACTGACAACCTAAAAAATAACGTTCCAAATAGCCTCCTGGTTATTTCTTAGGTTGTCAGTCGCATAGTAACCTACACCGCATCTCATCATTAAACACGTTTCGGACTTCTACCCATAAAATAATAAGGTTGCGCCCAGACTGTTGGCAGATTTTTATACTCTAGATGAAATCATATAGAGTATTATAAGTTTAATCCAGCCCAAAAGTTTGTAACGCATAGAACCAAGCCTCGGACGAAAAAAAGTTATACATTATTTTTTGTTTATTTGTGGCCAAAACCGTCAAATCCAATTGACGTCTGTCCGTCCGTCCGTCCGTCCGTCCGTCCGTGAGCACGATAACTCAAGAACGCTTTCACCTAGGATATTGAAATTTTGAATCTGGATGTTTGGCTGAATTTGTAAGGCTAAGTTCGTTAACGGTCAAAATCGTCCTACTCCTTCTGGTAGCTGCCATACAAAATGTCCTTAAAACACGTGTTCAAGAATATTGGACGATAACTTCAGAAGGGTTTAAGCTACCACTTTGAAATTTTGTACGTGTTATTTTTCTAATAGGTGGGGCTAAATATATGATTAAGAAGAAAATCCTGTCAGTCCTTCGTGTAGCTGCCATACAAATATATTGTTAAAATGTATTCACTTAATTTACGAAACTCACTATAACTCAAGTAATCTTTTAGCAACGAATTCAGAATTTTTTACAAATTAGTTTTGAGTAAAAATAAAGTTCGAGTTTACGAATCAGCGAAATCCTTTTACTCCTTCTGGTAGCTCCCATACAAAATGTCCTTAAAACACGTGTTTAAGAATATTGTTCGATAGCTTCAGAAGGGTTTAAGCTACGACATTGAAATTTTGTATGTGCTATTTTTCCAATAGTTGGAGCTAAATGTGTGATTATGAAGAAAATCCTATTAGTCCTTCGTGTAGCTGCCATACAAATATCCTGTCAAAACGTCTTCACTTAATTTACGGAACTTACTACAACTCAAGTGTTCTTTTGGCTATGAATTGGAAATTTTGTTCAAATTAGTTTTGAGTAAAAAGGAAGTTCGAGTTTACGAATCAGCGAAATCCTTTTACTACTTCTGGTAGCTGCCATACAAAATGTCCTTAAGACACGTGTTCAACAATATTTTTCGATAACTTTTGAACGCTTCAAGCTACGAATTTCAAATTTTGTACACGTTCATTTTTAAATGGTTCCAAGGAAAAGGATAAATATGTAAGAAATCGAGTGAGTCCTTCCTGCACCTCCCATGTGAAAGTCCTTCAAAAAGGACTTTTTTTTCGATGACTTAATCAGTTCAAGATAAGAAATTAAACACTGAATATTGTCTTTTAGTTTTGAGTAGCAATCTAATGGCATTCCTTAAGAAAGGACATACAACATAAACACACGTAATTCTACTTTATCCCCAACTACAATATAAATCGAAGTTCAGTATTCATCTAGAGTATTATACGATTGGCTTGCTGCCGATCGTGACTGCAGTATGTTTTTATACTCTAGATGAAATCATATAGAGTATTATAAGTTTAATCCAGCCCAAAAGTTTGTAACGCATAGAACCAAGCCTAGGACGAAAAAAAGTTATATATTATTTTTTGTTTATTTGTGGCCAAAAACCTCAAATCCGCCTGACGTCCGTCCGTCCGTCCGTCCGTCCGTCCGTCCGTCCGTCCGTCCGTCCGTCCGTCCGTCCGTCCGTCTGTCCGTTAGCACGATAACTCAAGAACGCCTTCACCTAGGACCTTGAAATTTTGAATCTGGATGTTTGGTTGAATTTGTAAGGCTAAGTTCGTTAACGGGCCAAATCGTCCTACTCCTTCGGGTAGCTGCCATACAAAATGTCCTTAAAACACGTGTTCAAGAATATCGGTCAATAACTTCAGAAGGGTTTAAGCTACGACATTGAAATTTTGTATGTGTTATTTTTCCAATAGTTGGAACTAAATATATGATTATGAAGAAAATCCTGTTAGTCCTTCGTGTAGCTGTCATACAAATATCCTGTCAAAATGTATTCACTTAATTTACGAAACTCACTATAACTCAAGTAATCTTTTAGCTACGAATTCGGAATTTTGCACAAATTAGTTTTGAGTGAAAAGGAAGTTCGAGTTTACTAATCAGCGAAATCCTTTTACTCCTTCTGATAGCTGCCATACAAAATGTCCCTAAAACACGTGTTCAAGAATATTAGTCGATAGCTTCAGAAGGGTTTAAGCTACGACTTTGAAATTTTGTATGTGTTATTTTTCCAATAGTTGAAACTAAACATATGATTATGAAGAAAATCCTGTTAATCCTTCGTGTAGCTGCTATACAAATATCCTGCCAAAATGAATTCACTTAATTTACGAAACTGACTATAACTCAAGTAATCTTTTAGCTATGAATTGGAAATTTTGTACAAATTAGTTTTGAGTAAAAACGAATTTCGGGTTTACTAATCAGCGAAATCCTTTTACTCCTTCTGGTAGCTGCCATACAAAATGTCCTTAAGACACGTGTTCAAGAATATTGGTCAATAACTTTAGAAGGGTTTAAGCTACGACATTGAAATTTTGTATGTGTTACTTTTTCAATAGTTGGAGCTAAATATATGATTATAAAGGAAATGCTGTTAGTCCTTCGTGTAGCTGCCATACAAATATCCTGTCAAAATGTATTCACTTAATTTACGAAACTCACTATAACTCAAGTAATCTTTTAGCTACGAATTCGGAATTTCGTACAAGTTAGTTTTGAGTGAAAAGGAAGTTCGAGTTTACGAATCAGCGAAATCCTTTTACTCCTTTTGGTAGCTGCCATACAACATATCCTTAAAACACGTGTTCAACAATATTTTCCGATAACTTTTGAACGCTTCATGCTACGAATTTGAAATTTTGTACTCGTTAATTTTTGAATGGTTCCAAGGAAAAGGATAAATATGTAAGAAATCGAGTGAGTCCTTCCTGCACCTCCCATGTGAAAGTCCTTTAAAAAGGACATTTTTTTTCGATGACTTACCCAGTTCAAGGTATGAAGTTAAACACTGAATATCTTCTTTTAGTTTTGAGTAGCAATCTAATAGCAGTCCTTAATAAAGGACATACAACCTGCACACACGTAATTCTACTTTATCCCCAACTACAATATAAATCGGAGTTCAGTATTCATCTAGAGTATTATACGATTGGCTTGCAGCCGATCGTGACTGCAGTATGTTTATTTACTTACGTATTTTTATACTCTAGATGAAATCATATAGAGTATTATAAGTTTAATCCAGCCGAAAAGTTTGTAACGCATAGAACCAAGCCTCGGACGAAAAAAAGTTATATATTATTTTTTCTTTATTTGTGGCCAAAAACCTCAAATTCGCCTGATGTCCGTCCGTATGTCCGTCCGTCCGTCCGTCCGTCCGTCCGTCCGTCCGTCCGTCTGTCCGTGAACACGATAACTCAAGAACGCCTTCACCTAGGATCTTGAAATTTTGAATCTGGATGTTTGGTTGAATTTGTAAGGCTAAGTTCGTTAACGGGCAAAATCGTCCTATTCCTTCGGGTAGCTGCCATACAAAATATCCTTAAAACACGTTTTCAAGAATATTGGTCGATAACTTCAGAAGGATTAAAGCTACGACTTTGAAATTTTGTATGTGTTATTTTTCCAATAGTTGTAGCTAAATATATGATTATGAAGAAAATCCTGTTAGTCCTTCGTGTAGCTGCCATACAAATATCCTGTCAAAATGTATTCACTTAATTTACGAAACTCACTATAACTCAAGTAATCTTTTAGCGACGAATTCGGAATTTTGTACAAGTTAATTTTGAATGAAAAGAAAGTTCGAGTTTACGAATCAGCGAAATCCTTTTACTCCTTCTGGTAGCTGCCATACAAAATATCCTTAAAACACGTGTTCAACAATATTTTCCGATAACTTCTGAACGCTTCAAGCTACGAATTTGAAATTTTGTACACATTAATTTTTGAATGGTTCCAAGGAAAAGGATAAATATGTAAGAAATCGAGTGAGTCCTTCCTGCACCTCCCATGTGAAAGTCCTTCAAAAAGGACATTTTTTTTCGATGACTTACCCAGTTCAAGATATGAAGTTAAACACTGAATATTGTCTTTTAGGTTTGAGTAGCAATCTAATAGCAGTCCTTAATAAAGGACATACAACATGCACACACGTAATTCTACTTTATCCCCAGCTACAATATAAATCGGAGTTCAGTATTCATCTAGAGTATTATACGATGGGCTTACAGCCGATCGTGACTGCAGTATGTTTTTATCAATAGAATAATTCATAGTAGTAAAAGCGAATTCGATCACATTAAACCTAAGAGATTTTCGGAATCAGTGAAAACTTGAACAATACCCCAGGGGGTTTAATTGAGAAAAATACTTAAATCGGTTTTTCCCCGATTACGTTTAAAGCTTATAGAAGTAAAAGTGAATTCCAAATCTCAATATACCTTAGAAATATATCAGAATTCGTAAATATGTACACAACCACTTTACACCCCCTTAGGGGTTGAATATCAAAAAATTTTGAAGATCGTTACTAGGCGCTTATATAAATATCCCGCAGAAGTAAAATTGCTTTGATAGCGCGACATGTCTAAAAGTTTTAACGAAGTTTGTGAAAATGTGGATTCACGGACATTTTTTTTACTCAACCTCTGAACGCCAATAAAAATCTGAACTTTTTTTTTGCTTTAATTACTCTAATAGTACATCTACATATACGTACTAAATTTCAACTTTCTAGCATAAGCCGTTTCTGAGATATAAAAAAGCACCCTTCTCCCCCGTACCATGATACTCCTATCAAAAATTTTATTTTTCTAAGATGTCTCCATAGTGGCTCTATATAATCCTAAATTGTTAGCTTTCTATTCATTATGGCTTTCGAGAAATAAAAATCGGAATGTTTTCCTTTCTACCCCCTTTTACCATCACCCCCAACACCCACACCACCAAATTTTTTTCCCTACTAGAAGTTTACCGACCCCAACTCCTGTAAAATTTTCAAGATCATATCTGATACGGTTTCTGAGATATAAAAATTACATTTTTTGAAAAATTGCTGTCCCCCCACTTTCGTGCTCCACCTCTTCCCTCAAAAAATTTAGTTTAGGTAGACTCCTCTTGTGATCCCATATTCGGAAACTAAATTTTATCTTCCTGGTGTAATTGGTTCGGAAGTTTTTTACCCCTCACCCCCACACCCTACCACCCCTCTTAAAAATTTTAGCCCTTGTCTAATCTTGAAGTATCCCTAAGGACATCAACAAAGTTTCAATCTTCTGACATCAATTGTTCAGGAGATATCGATTTTATAATGTTTCAATCCCGTCTTTCATGCGTGAAAGACTCATTGTTTCCCCCCCCCCCCCCACTTCCACACCCCTTAACCAATATCGACAATTTTTTTGCAATTGAGTCCATTATCATAGTACTATATAAGTTCCAAGTTTCAGCCTCCTAGCATAAGTGGTTCCTGAGATCTAGAAACCAAAATTTTTCGTCTAAAACGCTCCCCTCTCCTCTCCCCTTGTACCATCATCCCTCGAAAATATACCAGTCGTAGGGGTTCATCCAATCTACCCACCATAAAAATTTCACTTTAATATCTCAACGGGTTTGGGAGCTACGCGCCTTCAAACGATTTTGCGTACGGCGTACGGCGGATGGCGGACGGCGTACGGGGTACGGCGGACGGCGGACGGCGTACGGCGTCTACGGCGGACAGACGCTTTTTTGGGCTTTACTAGTCCTAAAACGTAAAAATACAAAATTTCAGGGTAGCAAATTTTTTTGAAATTTCAGGTCGATCACAATACTTTATTATTAAAAAATAATAAAGTAAAATCACAAGAGTGCGTAAAGAAATTTTACAATAGTAATTTTATTGCTCTCAGAGTAGGCACTAAATTGCCTACTCTGAGAGTAGTAAATTTTTTTTATTGTGTATGCACATTTTTCTGTTGTTGCTGTGGGAAATTACAGAGATACGTATTGAACCTCGAGACTCAAAATTTATTTTTTAATTACAATCATACACAATATATTGTAATTTATGATGGCAAATAAAAGGTTTGTATCAAACATTATAAAAAAATATCTAATAGACAATGGAAATAATTGGTGAAATAAAAAAATGCCTTTAACTGAATTTAAATGCCGACCACAGAGTTTCCCAGAAGACAGATGGTCTTAAAAAGGAACAAAAATACCATATGAAACTGAAATAATATGCCGGTGATTGCGGATCTGAAAGGCTCTTAAGAGCGTGAAGTTATAAATCGTTATAACCATCTCAGCATGAGTCTGTTGTGATGAAATGTAACTTAAAGTGTTGTCCGTAGCTACTTGCCCTCATAATTTTTCAATTTTTCAGTAATCCACTTCTTAAAAGTCAGGACATCATATTTCATCATAGGTTGGGTGGACCTAAGAAATCACTCTTCTGGCGTCAGTTTTTTATTCCAGATCGAGAGTAAAAATTATTTCAGGATTAATATCACCGGCCTCATATTTTGGTTTAGTTCGAGTGTGAGCAATGATGCAAGTCGTCACTTATGCTTATTAAGATAGGGTGCCACGGATATGATTTGTTTTTGGCTTCAACAGAAATATCCCGGCTAATATCATAAGCTAAAGGACGGTTCGTACTCATATGGAATGTGAGCAGACTTCAATAAAGACCTCAGACATTTGTGACAGGGATGATTTCAGCAACGACTCCCCTACGAGACATCAATCAAATTTGAACGAGCCGGATTAATTGACAATGTCAACTATAATTTTCGATAGTCATAATATTCGTTGTCATGGATATGAATTCCAACTGTAGTAATTATATCGTTCAGGCTTCATTTCGTCTTATTTCGTATATTGAAGCGTCTTTTGCTTCTTATTTTTCAAATCATTCAATAAACAATACCTTAAACCAATCTTTTATTCATTTCTTTAGAACTGTTTCTTTATTTCAACAATATGTTCGTGCTACTCGCACTAGAGTCTTGTTTCTCTTCATATTCCTTCAGGTTTAGAAAACAAGGTAAACCAATTTGTTTTCTATTATCCTGGAAGTCGGGACTCAAGTTGTTCCTTAAATTTCTTGCTCCTTTTTTTCATTCCTTACGCGTATCCCTTTCAAACAATTCTAATGCCTGAGAATACGATCTCTAAGGGATAACATTTTGTTAAGTCATTCGATTTTAATATACTCGTACATGTAGTTGTCTAGGGGTTTGAAACATTTCAACCTTCGCCAGAAATGAAAAATGTTCTGCTGAACTCAGACTTTTGTGATGTTTTCCTTTTTTGTTGGCTGTCTAAATTTTGTTACCTAGAAAGAGTATACCGCACCTATCATCTGCACCTCTGACTTCATTTTGCTGTTGGGGAATAATGCTTCTATTATTTCTGTTCGTGGTAGAAGAGGATGGCAAACGTTCCGACTCTCGACTAACAACAACTGCTAAAACTTATTGTAGAATTGAGAAAAACTTCATTTCTGCGATATAGCATTTCGTTGCTTTGTGGGTTATATGTAGACGCTCGAAACACGGTTAGTCCTGGATAAAATGACTGTACAGATAGCTCGTGAGTTTCGAAATGAATAGGCCACAACTGCAGGCGCTTTAGCCATTTAATTAAAGATCCTCTCATCATTGATGCCAACATTTGAACTTTGCACCACAATAATATCCCAATACACATTACTGAGTTCTTTCACATGCTTCCCTGTTATAATTATTGCAGTTTCTACGACGCCAGTTATAATCGCTAGTCGGTTTCTATAAAAAAATATGACGACAATGTGGGCGCATCTTTACTATTTGTTGGGTAAAAATCCAGAACGCGTTCAATGCTGAGATGCGGTATAGGTTTCTAGGTATGTGATTTACAGCCCACAAAATAACGTTCCAAATAGCCTCTGGCTATTCTTTAGGTAGTCAGTTGCGTTCACCGCATTAGTATACACGCATTCCGGACTTCTACACAAAAAATAATAAAGTTGAACCCAGACTGTTGGCAGATTTTTACTTTATTATTCTGAAAAATGACTGAAACTAACTACTGGGCAGAAAAAAAGAGAAAAAAATCTGCCAACAGTCTAGTCGCAACTTTATTATTTTATGGGTAGAAGTCCGAAACTTGTTTAATGCTGAGATGCGGTGTAGATTACTATGAGACTAACAACCTAAAAAATAAAGTTCCAAATAGCCTCCTGGTTATTCCTTAGGTTGTGAGTCTAATAGTAACCTACACCGCATCTCAGCATTAAACATTATTAAGTTATATACCTCCGTAAGACCCCGTCAAAATTTATGTGACAATATGAAGGTCAAATATTCATTCTTAAGGAGCCACAAAAATTTTCTGCAAATATCTGCATATTTAGATTTTATAACAGTTTATGTTAATGACGGAAATTCGAAATGTTCGTACTTTGAATTTTAGTTCTGCTACAATTTTTTTCTCGTTCCTTATAGGATCATCTGGAGTTACCATTGGCGGATACAGGGGGGGGAGGGGGCGGCCGCACCCCCCAAGATCAATTCCGGATTTTCTAAACATACATACTTCAACCGTTCTCCGATTTTTTTTACTCCACTGCAATGTGGACTGTAATTAGCATTTACTGTTGTTCTACGGTGCACACAACAGAACGATGATGGTGGATCTACCATACACTCAACGTTTGAGTCGCGCCTCTATCCCCACCATAACATCAACCAATCAGATGGCTCGTGCAGTCGCAAGAGTCTAACATTCTTCAACTTTTTCTCCGACGCACGTTTCCATATGTGTACACACATGCAATGAACTGTGTTACCCCACAATTCGGAGCTTATCGTATTTCTGTCGTTTCGCACTTATAGGCAAGTTGCGCCGCAAAGGTATGTTGAGTGTAAATTGCTTTCAACACAGCAAAGAGCACAGCCGACGAAAACCGTTATGCAATAGCCTGACGGGAGTAGAGGCTCGCCTCGAGGCGAGCCTCAATAGTGAGTGTAAACGCACTATGATAAAAAGACTACAAGACAACATATTGCGTAGGTAATAGGGTCATTCCATCAAGAACCGACAAGAATGACGAAATTTGTGACCTTACCATCTCCGATTCTTTTGAAAATTTATACTTTTAAACTTTATACTTTATGCTTTATACTTTAAGAACTAGTGAAAAAATAATTGAAATTCAATTTTTTGTTTCATTTTTTTTGTTAGTCATAGTATGTTAAAGTTTTCGCAAAAATAGTGTCCGAGTCCTCTTTGAAAATTCATGTCTCTGGTAATTTTTATCCTGGAATAATAAAATATGGCTTATTTTAAAGGGGAAGGTTGTCGCAATAAAAATTATCCTTGAAATTTTTTTCAAGGATAATGATTTTGTCCTTTATCCTTGAATATCTCAAAATGGTTTTTTTTTATTTTTTTTATTTTATTATATTTTGTATGTTATACTGTTTTTCGGGGTCAAAAAAATCGAAGAACATTATAGTCGTTCTCAATTATTTTATAGAAAAAGGGTCATTTAATCAAAAATAGCCAAAAATGTGACCTTATCATCGTCGATTCTTTTGAAAATTTGTGAACTCGAAGAATTAGTGTTAAAAAACTATGATTTCAAGTTTTTGTTTCTATCTCATTTTTTTTGTTAGTTATAGTATGTTAAAGATTTCCCAAAAAAGATGTCCGAGTCCTCTTTGAAAATTCATATCTCTTGTAATTTTTATCCTTAAATAATAAAGTAGGGTTTATTTTAAAGATTGTTGTTGTTTTTGTTAGTTAAAAAATGGAGATAGAAACAAAAACTTGAATTTCAATTATTTTTTTCACTAGTTCTTCAAGTACAAACATTTTCAAAGAATTGGAGATGGTAAGGTCACAACTTTGGTGATTGCTACCCTATGACCCTATGACCCATAATAAGATGAAAACAATATGATCCCGTTTTTGCTAGGTGCAGTTTATGTAGCTAAATTCACACAGAACTTGATCAAACAAAATAGCCAAATGAAAAAAATTTCCGCCCCCCCAACAGCAAAGTCTGGATCCGCCACTGGGAGTTACACTAATGACAAGGCATTATTTATACGGAGTGATGGAAGAAAGCGAATACCGCGACTTTAACAAAAAGTTGGAATTTTTGGAAAATTACTTATTTTTCAACGTGCGAGTTTAGCGGAAAATTTGCTGAGTGCATTTAAGAAGAATGTGCAGAGTTTAAAGGCAAAGTTCTAAAGTAAATGGGTAGCTGCAAGCAGGATGGATAGTAGTGTTGAGTTGTCTCGTCTCAAAATTGCGTCGTCCCTGCTGGGCGGTTGCGAGTGCGTTCATAACTCTGCATTTCACTGACATCTGATCGCGCTCGCAACTGCCACCAACCTAGCCGCAAGAACGACGGGAAAAGTCCAGCTAATCGGTAGAAGCCGGCATTCTAACGGGGACTGGAAGGGAAAAAAGGAAAAAAGAATTGACATGGCGGTTGGTGGCACGTTTTTTTGAGACAGATTTCGTGCAGTTGAGTGTCGAGCTGAGTTTTCAATTGCTGCAAATCCTTAAAGTTACGAGGGATAAAACACTATGAAAAAGTGACAAAACAAATACATAAAACAGTTAAAAATGTTGCGTGACTATTGAAACCATCGGTTTCGCACAAAGCTACCAACTCGATGATATTTCGATCGGCTCGTAGAACACGTCCAAAAAAATGTATCGCGAGAACCGAGCACGATTTTGGTTTTTTTGTTTTGGTTGTTTTTTATTACGAGTCGTTGTCGCCGATGCCCTGCCGCGAAGCATCCGCAATTCCTATCCGATCTTTATATGAATCAAATTGTGTAATAGTTCGTTCCGACTAATAAATCGAAGGGGAAAAATGAAGTGTGGGTGGAATAAACGCGAATTTCTTGTTTGGAACCTTCGTGACTATCCTCGAAATTAAATTCTTTCTTGGATTGAGATTAAACGAAGCGCAGATCAGAAAAGCCAGTCAATTCGAAATAAAATACGGAAGATTGCAGTCCAGTTCGCAAAGTGCTGACCGTTTGTGGCTACTTACGAGCATCCGTTTCTCCTTGGGCGCTTTAATAATTGCGCAATTGTATTTTTGGTGCTGTGTGTGCTACACAATTAAAAATATCGCATGTACCTGTAGTCGCTTTATATACCAAACTTAGTTAACGAAATAAATAAACCCAGAAGTGAAGTTTTTAATTTAATATAATATAAATCTAATAAATTATTGTGCAATATTCATAAATTATTACAAAAGAAAGAAAAAAAAATAGTTTATATTTTACCTGTCACTGTCACATATAACATATGAATTACATAATTGGGTTATACTCCGGGAAGAGTTAATACGCGATTAGGAGGTTTTTCGTGATTAGGATTTTGACCATTACATGAAATCGGAAATGCATTTGTAGGCGATTATATAAAAAGTATGTGGAAGTGAAAACTATCTAATATCTCATCAATCCTAAGAAATATGTCGAAAGCCTAACGTCCTATTGGAGTTGAATATCTAAAAATACTGAAATCAACTTTTGACGATTATGTAGGAAGCTTTAGGAAGTAAAAATGAATTTGATATCTCATTAGAACTAAGAAATATGTAGGAATTTGTCCCTTGCACCCACTTTGGGGTTGAATATCAAAAAATCCAGAAATTGGTTTTTAGATATATGTAAAGAAAGCCCGAAGAAGTGAAAACCAATCCCATGTCTTATCACTCCTAAGAGATATGACGGAATTCGTGAAAACGTTTCAACCCGTTTATACACTCTTAGTGGTTGAAAAAGGAAAATAACTTGAAAACGAGTTTTAGGTGATTATTGAACAAGCCCGTGAAAGTAAAAAGTTATTCGATTTCTAATCAGACCTGAGGGATATGCCTGAATTCATGAAAATGTATACAACCCCTTTACACAACCGTGGAGGTCGAATTTCAAAAAATCCTGAAAAAGCTTTCTAGGTATTTATATGAAGAATCCGTACAATAAAAATGAAATCAATATTTGAAAGGAACTAATAGATATGAGGAAAATCGTGAAAATACATATATGCATTCCATTTTCATTGATCATTTTTTTTGCCCCTCTTCCGTATGCCAATGGATATCTGAAATATTATTTAATCTAAATTACTTTTATAGTTGACTTACATATACATACCGAGTTTCAAATTTTTAGCATAAGCCATTCTATAGTTAGGAAAACACCCGCCACCCCCGTACCATACTACTCCTATAAAAAATTATATTTTTTCAACATGCTACTACTATAGTTCTATCCAAATACCAAGTTTAACTTTATATCGTTATAGGTTCTCGAGATATAAAAATCTGAACTTTTTCTTCTTCACCCTTCCCCACCCTCACTCTCTACACTCTCACCACAAACATTTTTTTTTCTGCTAGAGGTCTATTGTGCCTACTTCTGGTAAAAATTCTAAGTATCTATCATACACTGTTCTTGAGATATGAGACGTGATTTTTTAGAAAAATTCTTATCCCCTCCACTTCCATACTCCACCGCCCCCTTAAAAATTTTTACTTTCAGCATACTTTATTTGTCAACCTTAATACAGAAACCGAATTTTATTTGTCTAGTGTAATTGGTTCGTGAGATATCGTAATCTAAAAATTTTCGACCCCCACCTCCGCACGCCCCTGCCCCCACTCAAAAATTTGTTTCCGATCAATTCTCCTAGTATACCAACAGATGTTCATCAAGTTTTAATTTCGTGACATTAACCGTTTAGGAGATATGGATTTTGGAATGTCTTGATCTCGGCTTTCGAGCGTTTCGGACGCATTATTATTCCCCCCACTTCCATACCCCTTCACCAATATTACCAATTTTTTTGCAAATGGGTCCACTATCGATGCTCAATATAAATTCCAAGTTTCAGCCTCCTAGCCTAAGCGGTTACTGAGATCTAGAAACCAAATTTTTCGTCTAAAACGCTTCCCCAACCTCCCCCCTCACACTCCAACCTCTCAAAAGGTGGGTACTTGAAGGAGTCTGCACAATCTACCAACAAAAAAAAATTCAAGCTTTCGAAAGTTTTGCGTACGGCGGATGGCGCACAGGCGGACTGAAATTTTTTTTCCTTAATAAAGGACATACAACATGCACACACGTAATTCTACTTTATCCCCAACTACAATATAAATCGGAGTTCAGTATTCATATAGAGTATTATACGATTGGCTTGCAGCCGATCGTGACTGCGTTATGTGTTTTTTATTACGGCGCGGCTTGAGTTATATTCCGTCGTGTAGTAGAGTACTGGGTCTCTTATCAGACTCGAGCGAGTGATCTCATAATAATAATAATAATATTCTTCTTCGCCTGCATTTCTCTCATTTTAAAATCTCCCCAAAAAATCGTTCACGTAGTGGCCGACCTCTCGTCTTCGATTATAACGGTTCCAGCCTCGCAATAAATCTGGGAACACGTCATCTTTCAATCTAGAGGTCGTCCCAAAAGTTAGAGCTAGAGGTCGTCCTAAAAGTTCGATTTACAGGTCGTCCCAGAAGTTGCTGTTTCATTGTTATACTCTAGATGAAATCATATAGAGTATTATAAGTTTAATCCAGCCCAAAAGTTTGCAACGCATAGAACCAAGCCTCGGACGAAAAAAAGTTAAATATTATTTTTTGTTTATTTGTGGCCAAAAACCTCAAATCCGCTTGACGTCCGTCCGTCCGTCCGTCTGTCCGTCCGTCCGTCCGTCCGTCCGTCTGTCTGTCCGTCCGTCCGTCCGTCCGTCTGTCCGTGAACACGATAACTCAAGAACGCCTTCACCTAGGATCTTGAAATTTTGAATCTGGGTGTTTGGTTAAATTTGTAAGCCTAACTTCGTTAACGGGCAAAATCGTCCTACTCCTTCGGGTAGCTGCCATACAAAATGTCCTTAAAACACGTGTTCAAGAATATTTGTCGATAACTTCAGAAGAGACTAAGCTACGATATTGAAATTTTGTATGTTTTATTTTTCCAATACTTGGAGCTAAATATATGATTATGAAGAAAATCCTGTAAGTCCTTCGTGTAACTGCCATACAAATATCCTGTCAAAATGTTTTCACTTAATTTACGAAACTCTCTATAACTCAAGTCATCTTTTAGCTACAAATTCGGAATTTTGTACAAATTAGTTTTGAGTGAAAACAAAGTTCGAGTTTACTAGTCAGCGAAATCCTTGCACTCCTTCTGGTAGCTCCCATACAAAATGTCCCTAAAACACGTATTCAAGAATATTGGCCAATAACTTCAGAAGGGTTTAAGCTACGACTTTGAAATTTTGTATGTGTTATTTTTCCTATAGTTGGAGCTAAATGTATGATTATCAAGAAAATCCTATTAGTCCTTCGTGTAGCTGCCATACAAATATCCTGTCAAAACGTCTTCACTTAATTTACGGAACTTACTATAACTCAAGTAATCTTTTAGCTATGATTTATATTGTAGTTGGGAATAAAGTAGAATTACGTGTGTGCATGTTATATGTATTTTATTAAGAACTGCCATTAGATTGCTACTCAAAACTAAAAGACAATATTCAGTGTTTAATTTCATATCTTGAACTGGATAAGTCATCGAAAAAAAATTTCATTTTTGAAGGACTTTCACATGGGAGGTGCAGGAAAGACTACCTCGATTTCTTACATATTTATCCTTTTCCTTGGAACCATTTAAAAATGAACGTGTACAAAATTTCAAATTCGTAGCTTGAAGCGTTCAAAAGTTATCGAAAAAAATTTCAAATTCGTAGCTTCAAGCGTTCAAAAGGTATCGAAAAATATTGTTGAACACGTGTCTTAAGGACATTTTGTATGGCACCTACCAGAAGTAGTAAAAGGATTTCGCTGATTAGTAAACCCAAACTTTGTTTTTACTCAACACTAATTTGTACAAAATTTCCAATTCATAGCTAAAAGATTACTTGATTTATAGTAAGTTCCGTAAATTAAGTGAAGACGTTTTGACAGGATATTTGTATGGCAATAGGATTTTCTTCATAATCATACATTTAGCTCCAACTATTGGAAAAATAACACATACAAAATTTCAAAGTCGTAGCTTAAACCCTTCTGAAGTTATCGGCCAATATTCATAAACACGTGTTTTAAGGACATTCTGTATAGCAGCTACCAGAAGGAGTAAAAGGATTTCGCTGACCAGTAAAGCCAAACTTTCTTTTTACTCAAAACTAATTTGTGCAAAATTTCGAATTCGTAGCTAAAAGACTACTTGAGTTATAGTGAGTTTCGTAAATTAAGTGAAGACATTTTGACAGGATATTTGTATGGCAGCTACACGAAGGACTAACAGGATTTTCTTCATAATCATATATTTATCTCCAACTATTGGAAAAATAACACATACAAAATTTCAATGTCGTAGCTTAAACCGTTCTAAAGTTATCGACCAATATTCTTGAACACGTGTTTTAAGGACATTTTGTATGGCAGCTACCCGAAGGAGTAGGACGATTTTGTCCGTTAACGAACTTAGCCTTACAAATTCAACCAAACATCGAGATTCAAAATTTCAATATCCTAGGTGAAAGCGTTCTTGAGTTATCGTGCTAACGGACAGACGGACGGACGGACGGACGGACGGACATCAAGCGGATTTGAGGTTTTTGGCCACAAATAAACAAAAAATAACATATTACTTTTTTTCGTCCGAGGCTTGGTTCTATGCGTTACAAACTTTTGGGCTGGATTAAACTTATAATACTCTATATGATTTCATCTAGAGTATTAAAACGTAATACAGTGACGATAGGCTGCAACCCAATCGTATGATACTCTAAATGAAATACTGAACTTTGATTTCAATTGTGGTTGGGAATAAAGTAGAATAAGGAGTGGGCATGTGGTTTGTCCTTCAATAAAGACTCTCATTTGGGTGCTACTCACAAGTAAAAGACAATACATTCATTATTCAATTTCAAATCTGGGATCTTGGAAAATCACCGAAAGTAATATTTCCCTTTTTCAAGAGCTATCACATGAGATGTGCATGAAGAACTCACCATTTAAAAATTAATGTGTACAATATTTAAATAACCTAGCCTGAAGCGTTCAAAAGATATCGGAAAATATTATTAAATACTTGTCTTATGGAGTTTTTGTATGCAAACTACCCGAAGGAGTAGAATGATTTCGCCGACAAGTAAGCTCAAACTTTATTTTCACTCAAAACTAATTTGAACAAAATTTTGACTGCGTTTCTAAACCATTACTTGAGTTATAGTGAGATCCTTAAATTAAGTTAGGAAATTTTTACAGGATTTTTGTATGATAGTTACACGAAGAACCCATGGGATTTTTTTTCATATTCATACCTTTAGCTGCAATTATTATTATATCACCGTATACAATATTTCAAAATTTTAGCTTAAAGTATTCAGAAGTTACCATTCAATATCGGTAAACACGTGTTTTAAGGACTTTTCTGTGACAGCTGCCCGAAGGAGTTAACGGATGTTACTAATTAATGAACTTAATCTTGCTTATGACTTAAGATTAATTCCTGCAAAATTTATATTTCCTACTTTAACGCATTCTTCAGTTATAGTGAATTCTGTAATTTGCATACAATTTTGAAAGACATTTGTATGCTGCTACGCGAAGAACTCATTCGATTTGCATTATATTCGGAATTTTTGCTTAAAACATTGGACCGTTATTGGTACAAAATATTAGTCGAATTCATGAAGTTAGGAGAATTCGACCAATAATCGTGAATACGTGTTTTAAGGACTCTTGAACGGGAGGTACACTCCTTCGGGTATCGCCCATTAACGAACTTAGACTTAATTTTCCATTTTACAGGTGGTGACAAAATTTCAACTTTCATGCAAATGGATGGACGACGGACAGATAGCGGTTTTCGGGTATTCCAAATAACTCAAATAAGCGAAAAGTAATATATAACTTTTTTTTGTCCGAGGCTCGGTTTTATGAAGTACAAACTTTTTTGGGCTGGATTAAACTTATTATACTCTACGATTTCATCTAGAGTAGTATAAAAATGTTACAGCAAAATTATCTATTTTCATGTTTTGTGTTGCAAAGAAACAAAAATAAATGGCCTCAGTTCACGTCCTCAAACGCCTTTAAAGCCTAAATTATAACTCATGCAGTTTGAGATATAAAGCTTAAATTTTGCATGTAGTTAAACTAGAGGAACCCTTTTGAGGGTCATGTTTGTTATCGGGATGGAAGCATGGCAGAAAGAATACGACTATTGCTCATATCGTCAAGAAAAAAAATTTTTTCTTGAAGATTCGAACCAGAGACACGCTGGTATAAATTCAGCGCCACACGACCACCGGTTCTTCATTTTTTAATATTCTTGCAGCCTAGTCCACTTGTTCCAGTCGCGCTCAGTCAAAGATGGGAAGTTGACAGCAGCTCAATTTTACTTGCCATTTACTTTTGTCCCATTGCACAAGATCGCTAAAAGCGACGAGGACGGAAACAATATGGGCGAGAAAATCGTGAAAGGCGAGTCGAGTCGCTTTTGCACAGAATTCCACTACTGGGCATTATTTTATGTACATACATATATGAATATGACAGAATCTTATTCGCCTTAATGGTACGACATTGTATTAAATTGATGAAGCCCATTTTCACCTTTGCTTGAAAATAGGTCCAAACTTTTCGTTTGGGAACTGTAATCTTAAAGTGATAGAAATCATTTCAAAAATGAAAAGGAATTATAAAAGCATTACTTTTGCACCCCTACACATATTTGAGAGACTTTGAAGTCCAATTTCTCAAAATGATATCTAACCAATAATATCCATCATAGGCAGAACTAAAAGAGCTACCACCCTGCATTAATAAATTTGATGTGACTGATCGTATTTACTTTGATGACTCAAGCAGCCTGTAGGAATAGATAGATGTACATCAGATATTCCCTTCACAAAAATCTCGACCCACATCATATAAATTGAGTGCTCGGATTGATTATGTTTTCGTACCACATACGAGTATCTACTTGTACATGTACGTATATTTATTTAGTATGTTATAAAATGCTACTATGGAGTTTTCCCCTAAAATTTTGATTTAAACTCATGAGACAGTAAAGTTTGGACTATGGCTGTACCTTAAATTTTTTTTCTGATTCATGATTCACTATACAATTGTTCGATAGTCCAGCTGGTTCGCAGAATGGACTGTATTACTTGCCTTGTTAAATTAATAATACAACAATTTTATGGTTTTCTAATGCACTGCACCTTTATTATTAATTCGATATCGACACACAAAAACGATCCGTTCAACTTGAATAACTGCCAGAAAGTGCAGAAATGTTCTTCGACCAAAAACAAAGACATGGTCCCGTCCTCATTTGTCCGCTATTGCATCGGCCCGTGCCCGTGCGGCGTCGCTGCCGATTATTGTGCTTTCTTCAAGAACAATTTTATAAATTACTTTATTATTTTAATAATACAGTATTGTTATCAATTTTTAAAAAAAAATTTGGTACCCTGAAAAATTTTTTTTCCACCTTTCGTGAATTATAGACACAAAAAAAGCAAAAAAAAATTTTCAGTTCGTCTGTGCACTGTCCACCGTACGCAAAACGTTTGAAAGCTTATAGCTCTCAAACTCTTTGAGTTATTAAGTTGAATTTTTTTTTGTTAGTAGACTGAGCAGATTCCTTTAAGTGCCCACCTTTTGAGTGGTAGGGGTGTGAGGTAGGAGGTGGGGGAAGCATTTAAGACGGCAAATTTTGGTTTCTAGATCTCAGTAACCCCTTACGCTATGAAGCTGAAACTTGAACCCATTTATCGTGTGTGATAAATTAAGCACGATTTAAAATTATTATAGTAACATATAATTTAATTAATTAATATTATAATTAGTTTCACCGAATACAAGTATTGCATTATTTTAAATAAATATTAGACATACATTTCTTTTGACCGACTTTCAATAAATCTATTTTTCAACAGAACTTCTCTTCTCAATGCTTTTAATTGAACTGACTTATTTTCAAAAACTATTTTTATTTTTCATATTTAATGAATACTAGAGCGATACTTGAGCGATTTGTGTGGAGTGTTTGCAACTGTGTTGCCCACAAGTAGCCGACACCCACACACCCCCTTCCTAGAGAAGAGTTAGTTATCCTTCTCGATATCGTTTCGTTTTGAACCCTTTTTCGACCTGGTTTGCATTATGTGTGCTGACGTTGCACCCTGTGCAAAATGTACGTGTTTGGACAAATTCGCGGAGTCTTGAGACGGATGATGAAGAGACTTGAAAGATGGTTTTAGGCGTTTAAACGTTCTTCTCTTTGCCATTTAAAGCCAGTGTGAAAAACTTTTCATATCGTTTTAATACCCTGAACGGACCTTCATAAGGCGGTTACAGAGATTTCCTCACTTGGTCCTGACGTACAAACACATGATCACAGTCTTTAAGCGAGTTAAAGACAAATGTGTTCGTAGATGTGTGTGAAGAAGGTGATTGTGGTTTCACCGAACGCATGACCTCCCGCAGCCTTTGCACATAGTCACTAGGTGGTATTGTGTGAGTGGTGTTTGTGTCCGAATGTATGAGTTCGTACGGCAAACGAAGATTTTGGCCATAAACCAGTTCAGCTGGAGTGGCATCAGCGTTTCCTCTGATGATGGAGCGAAGCCCGAGAAGGATGAATGGTAGTTCGCGAGTCCATCCCTCTGATGCTTTGCAGATCAAAGAGTCTTTGAGTACCCGATGCCATCGTTCTAGCATACCATTTGCTTTGGGGTTGTAAGCAGTCGTTCTGCTTCGTTTGAACCCCAAAACCCTGCCCAACTCTGCGAATAGCTGAGCTTCGAATTGCGCTCCTTGGTCAGTCACAATTGTGAGTGGAGTTCTGTATCGCGGAATGTATTCCCTGACCAGCGAGGTAGCAACAGTGGATGCACGAATGTCCGCAATTGGATATGCTTTCGGCCATCTAGTAAATCGATCGATGACAGTTAGACAGTAACTGAAGCCTTCCGAAGTTGGAAGCGGTCCAACCAAGTCGATGTGAATGTTGGTGAACTTTGCAGTTACTGGCTCGAAGGAGCCGAGAGGACTCTTCACATGTCGCGAGATTTTAGATTTTCCACACGCTATGCATTGTCTGCACCAAGTGTGGGAATCTTTGTTAATAGATGGCCAGACGAACTTTCCAGCCAAAAGCCTAGTTGTTGCTTTGGCACCTGGATGAGCCGTATCATGTACCACATCAAAAATCTTCCTGCGCAACGTCGCAGGTATGTATGGTCGCAAAGTCTTTTGCGATGCGTCACACCATAGTTGCTGGGAGGAATTTTCAATGTTAATTGGTAACATTTTGAGACTAGTTGAATTTTTTACGGAAGTTAACTCCTCATTTATCAGTTGCGCATCCGCTATCTGAGCATAATCCACCGTCGATGGGATTATGAGCTCGTTGATGCGGGACAATGCGTCAGCGACAACGTTATCCACACCAGATATGTGACGTATATCCGTCGTGAACTGACCGATGAGTCCCAGATGCCTAAGTTGGAGTGGAGACGCCTTTTCTGCATTTTGCTTGAAAGCGAAGATAAGTGGTTTGTGATCTGTGAATAGCGTAAAAGTTCTGCCTTCCAGCATGAACTTGAAGTGCTTTATGGCCACGTAAGCTGCCAAAAGCTCGCGATCATATGCACTATATTTCCGCTGTGTTGCAGAAAGTTTTTTCAAAAAAAAATGCCAAAGGCTGCGAGGCATTCGATACTTTCTGCTGTAACACAGCCCCGATGGCTGTGTCCGAACCATCAACCACAAGCGAAAGTGCTGCCGAGGAAGATGGATAAGCAAGGGTCGCAGCTTGCGCTAATTGCTTTTTACAGCAATCGAAGGCTTCCAAAGACTCAGGGCTCCATTGAAGTTCCGACTTATCGCGTTTCTTTTTACTACCTTCCGTGAACTTATCTAAAATAGATTGAGACGAGGCAGCGTGCGGTATGAACCTTCGGTCGAAGTTCATCATACCGAGAAAACGCCTCATCTCGTGAACGGTAGTTAGTTGCGGATAGGAGACTATGGCTTCGACTTTTGAAGCAATTGGACGAATTCCATTTGCGTCAATGGTGTGTCCCAAGAAATCTACCTGAGTTTTAACGAAGTGGCATTTCGCGAAGTTTATCACTAAACCGTGCATTTCAAGTCGCTGAAAAAGCGTTTCGAGATGAACGAAATGCTCTTCCTCTGACTTTGAGGTGATCAAGATGTCGTCAATGTAGACGAAACAAAAATCTAGAAAAAATAAACCTTTGAAAGGTTTGTGCAGCATTGCGTAAACCAAACGTCATTTGCACGAACTCGTACAAACCGAAAGGTGTCGTGATCGCCGTCTTTGGAACGTCATCCTCGTTCAGAGGTATCTGATGATACGCACGTTCCAAATCGACTGTGGAGAAAACTGAACAGCCATGAAGTTGCTGGGCAAAATCCTGAATGTGCGGGATCGGATATTTATCCGGGACTGTTTGAGCGTTAAGTGCCCGGTAGTCACCGCAAGGTCTCCAACTTCCATCCTTTTTACAGGCCATGTGAAGTGGAGAGGCCCATGGACTGTCTGACGGTCTGCAAATACCACGGTCAACCATTTTACCAAACTTAGCCTTCGCAATCGCAAAGCGAGTGGGTGAGAGGCGTCGCGGTTTCGAGAAGGTTGGTCGCCCTTCTGCGACGATAAAATGGCGGACCGTGTGCATTTTCGACGTGTTTTCTGTGTTAGCGTGTAAAATGTTTTTATGTTTGTTAAGTAGTGCTGCAACCCGAGGGTTCTCGTGCTTGGCCGCTAGGACAGATAATTCTGTGGAAGGTCCCTTCAAAACCTGACCGATGGCTGAACTGACGTTCGTAAGCGGATCGATCAGACAGCGTTGCCTGAGATCGACAACCAGACCAAAATGTCGTAGGAAATCGGCTCCTAGAATTGGTCGGTCAACGTCAGCGAAGATAAAATTCCACTCAAAATTCCGTCGAAGTTTGAGTGAAACTTTAAGAGTCTTAAGACCATATGTCTTAATTTTGGTGCAGTTCGCTGCAGCCAGAACCAAGTTTGGATTCGCGTTGCGGCGATCGTCATGATGTCTGGGGACAACCGGAATATCGGCACCGGTATCAATAAGAAAATGTAATTTAGATGTCGCGTCCAAAATAATAAGGCGACTCGTGTTTGAACAGGTGCTGGAAGTCGCCGTTCCCAATACCAGCTTTAGTTTTTTGCATGCGGAAATTTACATGGCTTGCGACACTTCCTTGCTTTGTCCCCGAAACGTTCGTGATAAAAGCAATAACCATTCATAGAATGTGACGCGCTTTTGGATCGGTCGCGTGATTTGCTTTTATAACCGCGTTGAAAGCCAGACTGCCGTTCAGAGTTTCTACTCTGCCTATTGAATTGAGCGAGATCGCTGAAAGTGCTCGTTAACGCCGCAATTTGCTTTTGAAGTTCTTCAAAACCAAAGTGCTGCGTGTTTGACGATGAGGTGGCAGAAGTACTAGCAATCTGCGGGTGAGCTGTCGCGATAGTTATTCTATCAGCGATCTCACTCAACTCATCGAGGGGGCCCGTGGACACCGTTAGAATCGCCTGTGTTTGTGATGGAAGAAGTTGTAACCAGAATTTTTTTAACAAATCGTTTGAAAAGTTGCTTCCGGCAAGCGAACGCATTTGACCTAGCAGTTGCGATGGTTTGGAATCGCCCAAATCTAAACCACTAATCAAACGTTTCAATTTGGTGTCCTCGGATTCCTCGAATCTCCGAATCATCGAGTCTTTAAAGAAACTGTATGGAGTGTTTGGCGGAATGTTATCGATGATGTCCATCGCCTGCTCGCATTCCGCCGCACTCAACATGCTCAACGCGTGATTAAATTTCGTAAGTTCCGTGTTTATGCCCGCAGCAGTAAATTGAGCATCCATTATGCGAAACCATGCGGCTGGGTTCGAGGTCCAAAAGGGCAACTTTTGAATCGCGACCGCAGCCAGTCGCGGTAAAGGATTAACTGACGCACCGATATCAAGTTGGATTGCTGAATTGTCGTTGGCCCGTGTCAACGGATTTATTATGTCTTCGTTAGACATGTTTCTTACTAGGGTAACGAAAAGGTGGATAAAAGCGAGAAAGCACCAAAAGATACAACTCAATTAAAAGCGAAGAGAAAACACTAAAGTAAAATCACGAAATCACCGTAGCAGAAAGTTAAATAATAATGTGGTAGTACACCTCAGCTAATTCTTGATAGCACAATTCACATAAATTTTTGAAATATATACCTAATTTATTTAAATACTTATGCTTATTTATGATGTGAATGGTGAGTTCGTTGCTGTAGATGATGATATTAATGCTGTTGAGGATGAACTTGTCTTGATGATAAACTGCAGTTATCGTGCATTAATCTTGAAGTGATGTGCGTGCAGTAATCTTGAATTACTTCAATTGTGCATGCAGTAATCTTGTCTGTTGTCTCTGCTGTTGTTTGAGCGTTGCGGCAGAACCCTTAAAAATTGCTAATATGCGAAATTTGATTTTAAAATCAATTAATTTTTATTATGATATCGGTTTTAGTGCGGTTGCTTTCTTGTTCGGAGTCGTGGGTCACCATTTATCGTGTGTGATAAATTAAACACGATTTAAAATTATTATAGTAACATATAATTTAATTAATTAATATTATAATTAGTTTCACCGAATACAAGTATTGCATTATTTTAAATAAATATTAGACATACATTTCTTTTGACCGACTTTCAATAAATTTATTTATCAACAGAACTTCTCTTCTCAATGCTTTTAATTGAACTGACTTATTTTCAAAAACTATTTTTATTTTTCATATTTAATGAATACTAGAGCGATACTTGAGCGATTTGTGTGGAGTGTTTGCAACTGTGTTGCCCACAAGTAGCCGACACCCACACATTTTCAAAAATATTGCTGATATGGGTAAAGGGGTCTGGGAGTGGGGGGAATAATAATGCGTCCGAAACGCTCGAAAGCCGGGATCGAGACATTCTAAAATCCATATCTCCTAAACGGTTAATGTGACGAAATTAAAATTTGAAGAACGTCTGCTGGTACGATTTTCATCATATCTATTAGGTCTTTCCAAATATTGAATTCATTTTTATTCTACGGGTTCATCATATAAATACCTAAAAAGCGTTTTCAGGTTTTTTTTAAATTTGATCCCCACGGTTGTGTTTGCACGAATTCAGCCGTATCCCTCCGGTCCGATTAGATATCGAATAACTTTTTACTTTCACTGGCTTGTTTAATAATCACCTAAAACTTCTTTTCAAGTTTTTTCTTTTTCAACCCCTAAGAGAGTATAAACGGGTTGAAACGTTTTCACGAATTTCGTCATATCTCTTAGTGATAAGACATGGGATTGGTTTTCACTTCCTCGGGCTTTCTTTACATATATCTAAAAACCCATTTCAGGATTTTTTGATGTGGGTGCCAGGGGGTTGTATATGTTTTCACAAATTCCTACATATTTCTTAGTTCTAATGAGATATCAAATTCATTTTTACTTAATAAGGCTTCCTACATAATCGTCAAAAGTTGATTTCAGTATTAGATATTCAACTCCAATAGGACGTAAGGCTTTCGACATATTTCTTAGGATTGATGAGATATCTGATTGGCTTTCACTTCCACAGACTTTTTATATAATCGCCTACAAATGCATTTCCGATTTCATGTAATGGCCCAAAACCTAATCACGAAAAACCTCCTAATCGCGTATTAACTGATATTATACTATGGTATAACCCAATTATGTAATTCAAATGTTATATGTGACAGCGACGTTTAAGTATTCTAGCGCGACTACATTCTAACCGCTTCCCGAACCTTTTTTAGGTTTTCAGTCACATTGTAACCTACACCGTGTCTCAGAATTAAACACGTTCCCAGACTGTTGGCAGATTTTTTTATTTTATTATTTGAATAATACAGTTTTGTGATCGACTTAAAAAAGAATTGGTTACCTCAAAATGTTGTCTGGTCGCAACTTTATTATTTTTTGGGTAGAAGTCCGGAACGAGTTTAATTCTGAGATGCGGTGTAGGTAACTATGCAACTGACAACGTCAGAATAGCCAGAACGCTATTTGGAACATTATTTATTAGTTTGTCAGTCGCATAGTAACCTACACCTCATCTCAACATTAAACGCGTTCCGGACTTCTACCCATAAAATAATAAAGTTTTACGCAGACTGTTCGCTGATCTTTTTATTGACGTTCATATTGCACTGCCCGTAGTCGAATGCAAATGTAATATTCTATTTTCTACTGAAACGAAAACTCGAAACAAATCGGAAACAATTTTATGACTTTGAAAAACGATATTGCGTTTTTGAACTGAGATACTAAGTTCATATATATATAGTTTTTAAGTACGTACCGACACAGTTTATATTTTCATAGTAGACTCAATATGGCAATCCCATCATGGGCAACAGTCTCATTAATATCACTTTGGGTTCCGTGCAATTTTTTCTGACAGTTTGCTTACTAAATCGATATCGGCATCGTTTGGCGAGGCACAGTGGATTCCACATGAATTACCCTTTAAATCGAGTGCCAACTACCACCCCTTCGGGGGATTATTTCGTTTCAAGTAGACTCTAAAAAAGGAGTTATTCCAACACGATGGGGTCCTTTTCGTTATATAAATCTTCCTATTGGCATTGTTTATAGCTTGCCTTTTTTCAAATAAAGTAGAGCTGCAACTTTAATATGAGCTTTTCAAGTGGAATATTTGTTTTAATTATTCCCTAATTAGAGGCTTGCAGTATTTCATTTGTTGAGTGCAGCTGCATTAACGTGTCACCATTTGCTGCTATATGTGAAATTAATATTCGAACTGCTGATAATTGAACATAAATCTCTTCACGACAATTGCAATTAATGGACCGTAGTATTGCACAATCTTGTCGTAATGACCTCATTATTGATTTCTGATCTGCTAATTAACTCTATATATTCTATTTTATATTGTAATTATTAACATATGCCTACATTTATATACAACAATGGTAATTAATACAAATATACTCACTCGTGAAAATGTTAAACTTTCTTATCTTTATAGTCTAGATAAAATCTGAGAGTAATGAGTTTAATCCAGCCCAAAATTTTGTAACGCATAAAACCATGCCGCAGACGAAAAAAGTTATATATTATTTAATGATTATATGTGACCAAAAACTCCAAATCCACTTGACGTACGTCTGTCTGTCAGTCATTCTGTCCGTCCGCCTGTCTGTCTGTACGCACAATAACTCAATAACTCTTTGACATAGGATCTTGAAATTTTGATCGAATTCGTAAGGCTAAGTTCGTTAACGTCCTACTCCTTCGGGTAGCAGCCATACAAAATGTCCATAAAGAACGTGTTCAAGAAATATGGCCGACAACTTCAGAAGGGTTTCAGATATGACTTTGAAGTTTTGTATGTGTTAATTTTCCAATGGTTGGAGTTTAATGTATAATAATGAAAAAAAAACCTATTAGTCCTTTGTGTAGCTGACAAATATCCTTTCAAAATATCTTCACTTAATTTACGAAACTCACTATAATTCAAGTAATCGTTTAGCTACGAATTCGAAATTTTGTATAATACAAATTAGTTTTGGGTATAAACGAAGTTTGAGTTTACTAGTTAGCTAAATCCTTTTACTCCTTCTGGTAGCTTCCATACAAAAAAAAACCATAAGACACGTGTTCAACAATATTTTCCGATAACTTTGAAACGCTTCAAGGAATTTGAAATTTTGTACACATTAAATTTAAAACAGAATCCAACAGTGATCCAAAAAAGACGGTCAATCCGAGACCTTCCATTTTTCAACTTTTAGGCCCGTTCCTACTATGTTCAGTCTTTACGTTCTAACTGGAACTTTAACTGACAAATTTCCATAAAAAACTTCCAGTTAAAGTTCCGGTTAGAGTTAAACTGAAGATCGTAATAATGGCCCTTAGGGCCGTTCTTACAATCTTCAGTCAAGCTACAGTTAAACTTCCAGTAAAATAACTGGAAGTTAGGCTAAGTGTGACAGTTAACTATCGGTTAGAATCAATGCGTTCCTACCATCCTTCAGTTATATTACTTACAGTTTAGCCGAATTAAACGAAAAATGTACAAGATCCTCCTTTGAGTTTAGTCTATCTATCTATTTAGTCTATCTCCGCCTACTTCTTCATATATAGTATATCGTATTGTCAATACTTGTCAATTGTTTAGTTTGTCAGATTTACGTTTTTAAAAAAATGTACCATATATTGTTGTTAAAAAAAGCTATCGAAATAAGTTTCAAAACACAACGCGAACCTAATTTCTCAATTAAGGAGGCGGAAATACTTCTAACGCTTTTAGAAAAATACTCCTCCATAATTAAGAAAGAAAAAAAATGCGTTGGAAAAAAACGCCACCGCATTTGAAGCACTTTGTGCGTTGCATTAAAATATTAAAATTAATCATTTTCCCAAGAAACTCGATAATCGCTCGTCCTATGGCAAAAAGATGATGTGCAAAGTTTACTTTTTGGTTGATTTTAATCTGGAAAATTTGGGGGGTGATATTTCTCCGAGCGATTATCGGGTTTCTTGGGAAAATATGTATCACAAATTTGTATACAAGCGTAAGTGGAAATATCACAAATTTGTATACAAACGTAAGTGGAAATATTAATAGAAAGAAAACCGACTCTGTGAATATCATCCCTTTTTGTTGGACCCAACACCTTTTACTTTATTATTTTTTAATAATATTACTTTATTATTTTTTAATAATAAAGTATTGTGATCGACCTGAAATTTCAAAAAAGTTTGCTACCCTGAAATTTTGTATTTACACGTTTTAGGACTAGTAAACCCCAAAAAAGCAAAAAAAAAAAAATGTCCGTCTGTCCGCCGTAGACGCCGTACGCCGTACGCCGTCCGCCGTACGCCGTACGCAAAATCGTTTGAAGGCGCGTAGCTCCCAAACCTGTTGAGATATTAAATTGAAATTTGTATGGTGGGTAGATTGGGTGAACCTCTATGACTGGTATATTTTTTTTGGGTGGCGGTACAAGGGGAGAGGAGAGGGGAGCGTTTTAGACGAAAAATTTTGGTTTCTAGATCTCAGGAACCACTTATGCTAGGAGGCTGAAACTAGGAACTTATATAGTACTATGATAATGGACTCAATTGCAAAAAAATTGTCGATATTGGTTAAGGGGTGTGGAAGTGGGGGGGAAAACAATGAGTCTTTAACGCATGAAAGACGGGATTGAAACATTCTAAAATCGATATCTCCTGAACCATTGATGTCAGAAAATTGAAACTTTGTTGTTGTCCTAAGGGATACTTCAAGATTAGACAAGGGCTAACATTTTTAAGAGGGGAGGTGGGGTGTGGGGATGGGGGGTGAAAAACTTTGGATTACAATATCTTTCGAACCAATTACACCAGGAAGATAAAATTTAGTTTCTGTATATGGGATTACAAGTGGAGTCTACCAAAACTAAATTTGTTTAGGGGGGAGGTAGAGCACGAAAGTGGGGGGATAGCAATTTCTCAAAAAATGTCATTTTTATATCTCAGAAACCGTATCAGATATGATCTTGAAAATTTTACAGGAGTTGGGGTCGGTAAACTTCTAGTAGAATAAAAATTTTGGTAGTGTGGGTGTTGGGGGTAATGGTGAAAGGGGGTAGAAAGGAAAACATTCTGATTTTTATTTCTCGAAAACCATAATGAATCGAAAGCTAAAAATTTAGGATTATATAGAGCCACCATGGAGACATCCTAGAAAAATACAATTTTTGATAGGGGTATCAAGGTACGGGGGAGAGGGGTGGTTTCTTATATCTCAGAAACAGCTTATGCTAGAAAGTTGAAACTTAGTACGTATATGTAGATGTACTATTAGAGTAATTAAAGCAAAAAAAAAGTTTATATTTTCATTGGCGTTCAGAGGTTGAGTAAAAAAAATGTCCGTGAAACCACACTTTCACAAATTTCGTTAAAACTTTTAGACATGTCGCGCTATCAAAGCAATTTTACTTCTGCGGGCTATTTATATAAGCGCCTACTAACGATTTTCAAAATTTTTCGATATTCAACCCCTAAAGGGGTGTAAAGTGGTTGTGTACATATTTACGAATTCTGATATATTCCTAAGGTATATTGAGACTTGGAATTCACGTTTACTTCTATAAGCTTTAAACGTAGTCGAGGAAAACCCTGATTTAAGTATTTTTCTCTATTAAACCCGCTGGGGGTATTGTTCAAGTTTTCACTGATTCCGAAAATCTCTTAGGTTTAAAACAAGTGATCGAATTCGCTTTTACTACTATGAATTATTCTATTGATAAAAAAATACGTAAATAAATAAACAAAATCTGCCAACAGTCTGGGAGCAACTTTATTATTTTATGGGTAGAAGTCCGAAACGTGTTTAATGATGAGATGCGGTGTAGGTTACTATGCGACTGACAACCAAAAAAATAACCAGGAGGCTATTTGGAACGTTATTTTACTTTATTATTTTAATAATAAAGTATTGTTATCGATTTTTAAAAAAAAAAAATTTGCTACCCTGAAATTTTTTTTTATGCGTTTTATGACTAATAAGCACCAAAAAAGCAAAAAAAATTTTCAGTCCGTCTGTGCGCCGTCCGCCGTCCGCCGTCCGCCGTCCGCCGTACGCAAAACGTTTGAAGGCTTATAACTCCTAAACCCTATGAGCTATTAAATTGAAATTTTTTTTATTAATAGACTGGGTAGGTTCCTTGAAATGACCACTTTTTGGGTGGTCGGAGTATGAGGGGGGAGGTGGGGGAAGCGTTTTAGACGAAAAATTTTGGTTTCTAGATCTCAGCAACCGCAGAGGCTAGGAGGCTGAAACTTGGAATTTATATAGAGCATCGATAGTGGACCCATTTGCAAAAAAAAATTATAATATGGGTAAAGGGGTGTGGGAGTGGGGGGAATAATAATGCGTCCGAAACGCTCGAAAGCCGAGATCGAGACATTCTAAAATCCAGATCTCCTAATCGGCTAATGTCTCGAAATTAAAACTTAATGAACATCTGTGGGTATACTAGGAGAATAGATTCGAAACAAATTTTTGAGAGGGGGCAGTGACGTACGGGGGTGGGGATTGAAAAACTTTAGATTACGATATCTCACGAACTAATTGCACTAGAGAAATAAAATTTGGTTTCTGTATAAATGTTGACAAATAAAGTTTGCTGAAAGTACAATTTTTTAAGAGGGCGGTGGAGCATGGAAGTGGAGGGGGTAAGCAATTTTTAAAAAAATCACGTCTTATATCTCAAGCACAATGTAAGATAGATGCTTAAAATTTTTACCAGAAGTAGGCCTAATAGACCCCCGGCAGAAAAAAAAATTTTGAAGGTGTGGGTGGAGAGGGTGAGGCTGGGGGAGGGTGAAAAGGAAAAAATTCCGATTTTTATATCTCGAGAACCTATAACAATATAAAGCTGAAACGTAGTATTTAGATAGAACTATAGTAGTAGCATGTTGGAAAAATATAATTTTTTATAGGGGTAGTATGGTACGGGGGTGGGGGGTGCTTTTCCTAACTATAGAACGGCTTATGCTAGAAAGTTGAAATTCGGTACGTATATGTAAATCAACTAGAAAAGTAATTTTGATTAAAAAAAAATTCAAATATCTATTGGCGTTCGGAAGTGGGGCAAAAAAAATTATCAGTGAAAATGGAATGCATATATTTTCACGATTTTTGTCATATCTATTAGGTCTTTCCAAATATTGAATTAATTTTTTTTCTACGGGTTCTTCATAGAAATACCTAGAAAATATTTTCAGGATTTTTTAAAATTAGACCCCCAAGGTGGTGTAAAGGGGATTATACATTTTCACGAATTCAGCCGTATCCCTCAGGTCTGATTAGATATCGCATAACTTTTTACTTCCACGGGCTTATTTAATAATCACCTAAAACTTGTTTTCAAGGTTTTTCCGTTTTCAACCCCTAAGAGGGTAAAAACGGGTTGAACTCTTTTTCACGAATTCCGTCATATCTCTTAGGAGTGATAAGACATCGGATTGGTTTTCACTTCCTCGGGCTTTTTTTATATATATCTAAAAACTCATTTCAGGATTTTTGGATATTCAACCTCAAAGTGGGTGCAAGGGGGTTGTATATGTTTTCACAAATTCTTACATTTTTCTAGTTCTAATGAGATATCGAATTCATTTTTACTTCCAAAGGCTTCCTACATAATCGTCAAAAAGTTGATTTCGGGATGTTTGTTATTCAACTCCAATAGGACGTAAGGCTTTCGACATATTTCTCAGGATTGATGAGATATTAGATTGGTTTGCACTCCCACAGACTTTTTATATAATCGTCTTCAAACGCATTTCCGATTTCATGTAATGGCCCGAAACCAAGTCACGAAAAACCTTCTAATGGCGTAACAGCTGATATTATACAAGGACTAGATCTCGTCCCGGTGTATGAACCAATTATGTAATTAATATGTTATATGAGGCAGCGGCGTAAGTATTCTAGCGCGACCCCATTTTAACCGCTTTCCGATTTTTTTTTTGTTTTCAGTCACATAGTAACCTACACCGCATCTTAGAATTAAACTCGTTCCGAACTTCTACTGAAAAAATAATAAAGTTGCGCCCAGACTGTTGGCAGATTTTTTTAGGTTGTCAGTCGCATAGTACCCAACACCGTATCTCATCATTAAACACGTTTCGGACTTCTACCCATAAAATAATAAAGTTGCGCCCAGACTGTTGGCAGATTTTTTTTTACATTTTTAAAATGTTTTTTTTTATATATCACGACTTTTTGTTATATCTATCTTACACCGTTCTTGAGATATGAGACGTGATTTATTAAAAAAATGCTTATCCTCTCCACTCCCATGCTCCACCATCTCCTTCAAAAATTTTACTTTCACCAAACTTTGTTTATCGACCTTTATACAGAAACCTAATTTTATTTCTCTAGTGCAATTGCTTCGTGAGCTTTCGTAATCTAAAGTTTTTCACCCCCATCTTCGTACGTCACTGCCCCCTCTCAAAAATTTGTTTTCAGTCTATTCTCCTAGTATACCTACAGATGATCATTATGTTGTAATTTCGTGACATTAACCGTTTAGGAGATATGGATTTTAGAATGTCTCGATCTCGCCTTTTGAACGTGTCGTACGCATTATTTTTCCACTCCCACTCCCACACCCCTTCACCAATATCAACAATATTCTTGCAAATGGGTCCACTATCGAAGATCTATATAAATTCCAAGTTTCAGCCTCCTAACATAAGCGGTTGTTGAAATCTAGAAACCAAAATTTTTCGTCTAAAATCTATCTTACACCGTTCTTGAGATATAAGACGTGATTTTTAAGGGGGTTGGTGCAAAAAATATGAAAAAAAATTGATTTTTTTTTAGATGTATTATTATTTTACACTCATTTCTGCACATCACACAAAAAACCGTACCTCTTTCGAGTAACGGGAAGGGACTCAAATTTTACTCTGAAGTGGGGGAAGTCGAATATAGGTGTGTTTTTTTCAATTGGATCAGATCACAATTGAAAAACATACTGCAGTCACGATCGGCTGCAAGCCAATCGTATAATACTCTAGATGAATACTGAACTCCGATTTATATTGTAGTTGGGGATAAAGTAGAATTACGTGTGTGCATGTTGTATGTCCTTTATTAAGGACTGCTATTAGATTGCTACTCAAAACTAAAAGACAATGTTCAGTGTTTAACTTCATACCTTGAACTAGGTAAGTCATCGAAAAAAAAGTCCTTTTTAAAGGACTTTCACATGGGAGGTGCAGGAAGGACTCACTCGATTTCTTACATATTTATCCTTTTCCCTGGAACTATTCAAAAATTAATGGGTACAAAATTTCAAATTCGTAGCTTGAAGCGTTCAAAAATTATCGGAAAATATTGTTGAACACGTGTTTTAAGGATATTCTGTTAACTACCAGAAGGAGTAAAAGGATTTCGCTGATAAGTAAACTCGAACTTCCTTTTTACTCAAAACTAATTTGTACAAAATTCCGAATTCGTAGCTAAAAGATTACTTGAGTTATAGTGAGTTTCGTAAATTAAGTGAATACATTTTGACAGGATATTTGTATGGCAGCTACACGAAGGACTAACAGGATTTCTTTCATAATCATATATTTAGCTCAAACTATTGGAAAAATAACACATACAAAATTTGAATGACGTAGCTTAAACCCTTCTGAAGTTATCGACCAATATTCTTGAAGACGTGTTTTAAGGACATTTTGTATGGCAGCTACCAGAAGGAGTAAAAGGATTTCGCTGATTAGTAAACTCCGACTTCCTTTTCACTCAAAACTAACTTGTACAAAATTCCGAATTCGTGGCTAAAAGATTACTTGAGTTATTGTGAGTTTTGTAAATTAAGTGAATACATTTTGACAGGATATTTGTATGGCAGCTACACGAAGGACTAAAAGGATTTCCTTCATAATCATATATTTAGCTCCAACTATTGGAAAAATAACACATACAAAATTTCAAAGACGTAGCTTAAACCCTTCTGAAGTTATCGACCAATATTCTTGAACACGTGTTTTAAGGACATTTTGTATGGCAGCTACCCGAAGGAACAGGACGATTTTGCCCGTTAACGAACTTAGCCTTACAAATTCAACCAAACATCCAGATTCAAAATTTCAAGATCCTAGGTGAAGGCGTTCTTGAGTTATCGTGCTAACGGACAGACGGACGGACGGACGGACGGACGGACGGACGGACGGACGGACGTCAGGCGGATTTGAGGTTTTTGGGCACAAATAAACAAAAAATAATATATAACTTTTTTTCGTCCGAGGCTTGGTTCTATGCGTTACAAACTTTTGGGCTGGATTAAACTTATAATACTCTATATGATTTCATCTAGAGTATAAACATACTGCAGTCGGCTGCAAGCCAATCGTATAATACTCTAGATGAATACTGAACTCCGATTTATATTGTAGTTGGGGATAAAGTAGAATTACGTGTGTGCAGGTTGTATGTCCTTTATTAAGGACTGCTATTAGATTGCTACTCAAAACTAAAAGAAGATATTCAGTGTTTAACTTCATACCTTGAACTGGGTAAGTCATCGAAAAAAAATGTCCTTTTTAAAGGACTTTCACATGGGAGGTGCAGGAAGGACTCACTTGATTTCTTACATATTTATCCTTTTCCTTGGAACCATTCAAAAATTAACGAGTACAAAATTTCAAATTCGTAGCATGAAGCGTTCAAAAGTTATCGGAAAATATTGCTGAACACGTGTTTTAAGGATATGTTGTATGGCAGCTACCAAAAGGAGTAAAAGGATTTCGCTGATTCGTAAACTCGAACTTCCTTTTCACTCAAAACTAACTTGTACGAAATTCCGAATTCGTAGCTAAAAGATTACTTGAGTTATAGTGAGTTTCGTAAATTAAGTGAATACATTTTGACAGGATATTTGTATGGCAGCTACACGAAGGACTAACAGCATTTCCTTTATAATCATATATTTAGCTCCAACTATTGAAAAAGTAACACATACAAAATTTCAATGTCGTAGCTTAAACCCTTCTAAAGTTATTGACCAATATTCTTGAACACGTGTCTTAAGGACATTTTGTATGGCAGCTACCAGAAGGAGTAAAAGGATTTCGCTGATTAGTAAACCCGAAATTCGTTTTTACTCAAAACTAATTTGTACAAAATTTCCAATTCATAGCTAAAAGATTACTTGAGTTATAGTCAGTTTCGTAAATTAAGTGAATTCATTTTGGCAGGATATTTGTATAGCAGCTACACGAAGGATTAACAGGATTTTCTTCATAATCATATGTTTAGTTCCAACTATTGGAAAAATAACACATACAAAATTTCAAAGTCGTAGCTTAAACCCTTCTGAAGCTATCGACTAATATTCTTGAACACGTGTTTTAGGGACATTTTGTATGGCAGCTATCAGAAGGAGTAAAAGGATTTCGCTGATTAGTAAACTCGAACTTCCTTTTCACTCAAAACTAATTTGTGCAAAATTCCGAATTCGTAGCTAAAAGATTACTTGAGTTATAGTGAGTTTCGTAAATTAAGTGAATACATTTTGACAGGATATTTGTATGACAGCTACACGAAGGACTAACAGGATTTTCTTCATAATCATATATTTAGTTCCAACTATTGGAAAAATAACACATACAAAATTTCAATGTCGTAGCTTAAACCCTTCTGAAGTTATTGACCGATATTCTTGAACACGTGTTTTAAGGACATTTTGTATGGCAGCTACCCGAAGGAGTAGAACGATTTGGCCCGTTAACGAACTTAGCCTTACAAATTCAACCAAACATCCAGATTCAAAATTTCAAGGTCCTAGGTGAAGGCGTTCTTGAGTTATCGTGCTAACGGACAGACGGACGGACGGACGGACGGACGGACGGACGGACGGACGGACGGACGGACGGACGGACGGACGGACGGACGGACGGACGGACGGACGGACGGACGGACGGACGGACGGACGTCAGGCGGATTTGAGGTTTTTGGCCACAAATAAACAAAAAATAATATATAACTTTTTTTCGTCCTAGGCTTGGTTCTATGCGTTACAAACTTTTGGGCTGGATTAAACTTATAATACTCTATATGATTTCATCTAGAGTATAAAAACGATGTGGATCATCCCAAAAGCTAATTTAGCAAGGTTAACAATCCTGTTGGTAAATACCTTGGAAAAACTGTCAGCTGCCCTGGAGGCAAAGTTTCGTATAAAATACGACGAAACAGCACTGTATAAAGGTCATATACATAAACACAGACTTTCAATAATTTTGTACATTCTGTCTCTATCTTACACATGGACTTGCATTTCCGTACAAAATGTATTGAGTTTCCACGACTTTTCGACGAGCATGTTCTGCCTGTTAGGTGCAAATACCTGCAACAAATTGAATTTACTGGTCATTACTGCTGAATCGCGTGACGCCATCTGTGAAAATGCTTGACATTTAAATAAGCTTTAAAAGCGCAAAACTGATCCAACTATGATCCCATTATGATTTTGGATCATCTCTTTGTCGTTGTTTTCAATGTAAAACGAATGATTTTGATCTTAATCCAGTTGAAAAAGACACAGCTTATGTCATTGCATGTACTTTTTATACTCTAGATGAAATCATATAGAGTATTATAAGTTTAATCCAGCCGAAAAGTTTGTAACGCATAGAACCAAGCCTCGGACGAAAAAAAGATATATATTATTTTTTGTTTATTTGTGCCCAAAAACCTCAAATCCGCTTGACGTCCGTCCGTCCGTCCGTCCGTCCGTCCGTCCGTCCGTCCGTCCGTCCGTCCGTCCGTCCGTCCGTCTGTCCGTTAGCACGATAACTCAAGAACGCCTTCACCTAGGAACTTGAAATTTTGAATCTGGATGTTTGGTTGAATTTGTAAGGCTAAGTTCGTTAACGGGCAAAATCGTCCTACTCCTTCGGGTAGCTGCCATACAAAATGTCCTTAAAACACGTGTTCAAGAATATTGACCAATAACTTCGGAACGCCTAAAGCTACGACTTTGAAATTTTGTATGTGTTACTTTTCCAATAGTTGGAGCTAAATATATGATTATGAAGAAAATCCTGTTAGTCCTTCGTGTAGCTGCCATACAAATACTCTGCCAAAATGTCTTCACTTAATTTACGAAACTCACTATAACTAAAGTAATCTTTTAGCTACGAAATCGAAATTTTGTACAAATTAGTTTTGAGTGAAAACAAAGTCCGAGTTTACTAGTCAGCGAAATCCTTTTACTCCTTTTGGTAGCTGCCATACAAAATATCCTTAAAATACGTCTTCAAGAATATTGGCCGATAACGTCAGAAGGGTTTAAGGTACGTCTTTGAAATTTTGTACGTAGTATTTTTTCAATAGTTGGAGCTAAATGTATGATTATGAAGAAAATCCTATTAGTCCTTCGTGTAGCTGCCATACAAATATCCTGTCAAACCGTTTTCTTTTAATTTACGGAACTCACTATAACTCAAGTAATCTTTTAGCTATGAATTGGAAATTTTGTACAAATTAGTTATGAGTAAAACCAAAGTTCGAGTTTACTTATCAGCGAAATCCTTTTACTCCTTCTGGTAGCTGCCGTACAAAATGTCCTTAAGACACGTGTTCAACAATATTTTTCGATAACTTTTGAACGCTTCAAACTATGAATTTGAAATTTTGTACACGTTCATTTTTGAATGGTTCCAAGGAAAAGGATAAATATGTAAGAAATCGAGTGAGTCCTTCCTGCACCTCCCATGTGAAAGTCCTTCAAAAAGGACTTTTTTTTCGATGACTTAACCAGTTCAAGATATGAAATTAAACACTGAATATTGTCTTTTAGGTTTGAGTAGCAATCTAATGGCAGTCCTTAATAAAGGACATACAACATGCACACACGTAATTCTACTTTATCCCCAACTACAATATAAATCGGAGTTCAGTATTCATCTAGAGTATTATACGATTGGCTTGCAGCCGATCGTGACTGCAGTATGTTTTGTTTTTAGGCTCTCCTGAAAAGTAGTTCTTTTTCAACTTTCGGTACACGTTTCTCAGTAAACACACACAGTAGCGCCTTAATTTTTTTTTTTAATTTTTTTGTGGTAATATTGACTAGCTTCGTTTCATACATGATCAAATTAAAATATCTCATGAAAAACTATAATTTTTTCAAATATGAAAGAAGAAAAAAAATCTGCCAATGGTCTGGGCGAAACTTTATTATTTTTCGGGTCAAAGTTCGAAAGCGGTCAAAGTCGGAGTGTATCATGAGTTGCTTCGAGATTATTAGATTTCTTGGAAAATTATTTTTGTTCTTAATATAAAAATATTTAAAATAGAGATTTTTAGCCGATTAAACATTGAAAAAGTCCGTGTAGACTATTCGAATTTCAGTATATTATGTACACTAAAAGCCCATAGAAGGAAAAACGAATTTGTTGCCTTATCAGAATTAAGAGATATGACGAATTGTTAAAACGTATACAAACCCATTACTTGGGGTTTGAATTTCGAAATAATTGTGAAACACGTTTTTAGACGATTTCATAAGAAGCAACTTGATATCTCATGAGACAAGACGGATTTTAAAAAATTTGTGAAAACTTAAGCAAACCCTTCACACCTCCTTGATTCTGGAAATTCGAAAAATCGTGAATTGGTTGGCCGTAATAATCAATTTTATATCTCATCAGAACTAAGGAATGGCGAAAATTGTGAAAAAATATACAAACCCTTGGGGGTTGAATATCGAAAAATTGAGAAATGGGTTTGTAGGCGATTATATAAAAAGTCTGTGGAAATGAAAAGCGATCTAATATCTCATCGAACCTAAGAAATATGTCGAAACTTTGAAAAGCATACAACCCCCTTACACCCATTAGGATTGAATATCTAAAATACTGAATTTGACTTTTTGGCTTTTTTATCTAGGAAACCTTAGAAAGTAAAAATGAATTCGATATATCACCAGATATGCAACCTCCTTACAACCTCCTTTGAATATCCAAAAATCCTGAAAGGAGTTAATAAATAAATATAAAGACAGCACGAGAAAGTAGGAACCAATTCAATTTCTTATCACTTCTAAAAGAAATGACGGAAGTCGTGAAAACGTGTTCAACCCGTTTATACCCTCTTAGGGGCTGAAAAAGGAAAAAACTTAAAAACAAGTTTTAGGCGATTATTACGCAAGCACGTGAAAGTGAAAAGATATTCGATATCTGATCACACCTGAGGGATATGGCTGAATTCGTGAAAAAGTTTACAACCCCCTTTGCACCCTCTTAGGGGTCGAATTTTAAAAAATCTTAAAAACGCTTTCTAGGTATTTACATAAAGAAGCCGTAGAATAAAAATGAATTAAATATTTGGGAAGACCTAATAGATATGACGAAAACCGTGAAAATATGTGCATTCCATTTTCACTGATAATTTTTTTTGCCCCCCCTCCGAACGTCAATGGCTATTTGAAATTTTTTTTTATCTAAATTAGTTTTCTAGTTGATTTACATAAGCGTACCGAGTTTCAACTTTGTAGCATCAGCTGTTCTATAGATAGGAAAAACACCCCCACTTCCGTACCATACTACCCCTATAAAAAATTATATTTTTCCAATGCTACTAATGCTACTAATATAGCTCTATCTAAATACCAAGTTTCAGCTTCATATCATTATAGGTTGTCGAGATTTTAAAATCGGAACTTTTTCCTTTTCACCCTCCCCCACCCTCACCCTCTACACCCACACTTCCAAAATTTTGTTTTCTGCTAGGGGTCTATTAGGCCTACTTCTGGTAGAAATTTGAAGCATCTATCTTACACTGTTCTTGAGATATGAGACGTGATTTTTTTGAAAAATTCTTATCTCCTCCACTTTCATGCTCCACCGCCCCCTTCAAAAATTTTGCGTTCATCAAACTTCATTTGTTAACCTTTATACACAAACCAAATTTTATTTGTCTAGTGTAATTGGTTCGTGAGATATCGTAATCTAAAGTTTTTCACCCCCCACCCCGGTACGCCACTGCCCCCACTCAAATTTTTGTTTCCGATCTATTCTCCTAGTATACCTACAGATATTTATTAAGTTTCAATTTTGTGACATTGACCGTTTAGGAGATATGGATTTTAGAATGTGTCGATCTCACCTTTTTTGCGTTTCGGACGCATTATTTTTCACCCCACTCCCAAATCCCTTCACCTATATCGGTCCACTACTGAAGCTCTATATAAATTCCAAATTTCAGCCTCCTAGCATAAGCGGTTGCTGAGATCTGGAAACCAAAATTTCCCGTCTAAAACACTTCCCCCTCCTCCCCCCCTCACACCACCACCCCTCCAAATTTGACCACTTCAAGGGACCTCCCCATTCTATTCATAAAAAAATTTGCAATTTAATAGCTTAAAGGGTTTGAGAGCTACGAGCCTTCAAACGATTTTGCGTACAGCGGTCGACGTACGGCGTACGGCGTACGGCGTACGGCGGACGGCGTACGGCGGACAGACGGACTGAAATTTTTTTTTGCTTTTTTCGTGTCTACTCGTCATGAAACATGAAAAAAAAAATTTTGAGGGTAGCAAATTTTTTTTTTTTAAAAATCGAAAACAATACTGTATTATTAAAATAATAAAGTAAAAGGAAAAAGTTTTATTCGTTCTCTTTTTCTTAAATATCTCGACTTTTAGTGAACATTTTTTAATTTACTCATGTACTAAGCTTTTAAATACACCGAAACATAACGCGTTTCGCCATACAAAATGTATGGCAGCTAGATATTTGCAACGACCCCCTTAAAAAGTTTCTTACCCTCTCCACTCCCATGCTCCACCTTCCATTTCAAAAATTTTACTTTCAGCAAACTTTGTTTACCGACCTTTATACGGAAACCGTATTTTATTTCTCTAGTCAATTGCTTCGTGATCGTAATCTAAAGTTTAGCATATACAAGTAGTAAGTATACCCCTTTCGTATCAAGTTTTAGCAGGTGCGATAGGGACAGGACACCCAAAGTGGGTAAGCGCTGACAGTTCAAAATGGGTGTAGAAAATTGCATAGAAAAACCAGTTTGGATTCCTGAAAGTGGGTATACACGTGGCCTGAGGGCCGGCTGCTGGGGCATGGAACCATGAGCGTGGTGGCTGGAACCGGTCTTGGTTTGCGCTAATTGGTCGGGAGCTGGCTTGACGTAATCGAAGTGAAGAGTCCGAGTACTGTATTCGGAAAGAGAGGAGTATACGTGTGTTTCTATCGAAAGTGAGAAAACTGCCATGTGTTTACGTTGAAAGTGTCTTAAAAAAAGGGCACGTATATGCGAAGACGATTTAAAAAAAAAGTAGCGTGTTCGTCTTCTTGATGCAACTATAATGCGGTTTTCATTTTATTTGATGCGATCTTCTCTGAATTTGATCGGCGGACAGCTGACGTACGGGTATACTTATACGTCGGATGATATGCCTTTGGTGTGATAACGAGATTTTCGATTGTAAGAGGTCAGGTTTGCGGTAATCTCGTATTCCGTTTAGGGTCTGGTCTTCTTTGTAGTGAAGGTGTATTATGATCGAACTAGAGTCAAGTTCAATGAGATACATACGTGTATATATGGGAGGTTATTGTTGACTTCAGATTTCGTGTGGCGGCAATTATTTCGCGTCGTTTTATGGTTATTGTATGGTAATGTAGCCGGTCTTTGGACGATGTGCGTAAGTTTGCGAGGTGATTTTTTATATGGGTGAATTGCCGTGGGAATTTTAAGAACAAGTTTCATTCGAGGCGATCGTTTTGTTGTTGTGATTATTCTCATGACTGATAATATGGGTGAGGTGTTGGGTGATAAGGATGGGAATTAAAGTACTAGTTTTCATTTGCTATTCTTTATTCAATTTGATATAGAATTTACATACAGTGAACAGTTTGATACAATTATTATGCAAGAGTTTTAACTTTATTTTGATTACAGAATAGATTGTTTCTTAAGTAAAATAGGCTTTAGTAATTCTTCCATTTTTAAAATCCTACGTTGAAATCTTATGCGGTCTAATGCGTCGGATTGCCAAGTGCTCTTTCTACTAGATCTATATGCATACCCCCAGGCAACCATGTATTTAACAGAAACCTGATCACAAAAACGGACATGTTTATAGTCAAGCGAAGGCATTGCACAGATTGAGTAATTCGACGATCAAGAAAAATATCGCAATTATCAGAAGAAGATATTTCAGCACTGTAGGTAATGATGACGACCAACGTGATTTTTTGACCGGTTTGTTATACGGTCCACAAACGTCTTTGCCGTTAGCGAAAACACAATCAGGAGACAGGCGTAGATGTTCAGTTTCCACATCAGAAGGGGTAGAGAATGCACTCATTATTAGAGAGCAGAAGAAGCACCTGACGTAATCCTGCAAGTTGGTGTAAAAGAAGCCGCTTTTTACCAGCTTAAGAATTTTCCTCTCATCGAGATCCAAATTTTTGAATGTCTTTAGACGGTCGTATTCGTGTCTTAAGTTCAGCATGTTGACTAAAATCCGCACGTTATAGCACGTCTTTCATATCAATCCAGGAATTATGAGCTGATGGAAAACCAAGCCATTTTACGTAAACTTGATTGCCCCTTCTTTTTAGAATCTCTTCTACAAGGTATACATCGGGGTGTTTGACTCTTATTAACTCTAGTTCGTAGAACCCTCCTTGTATTATGTTCCCCTGGTAGTCTTTGAGTATGTAAGTACGCGGCTCTGTATTCTTTACTTCGTTTATCTGAAATATTTCGGTGGACCAGTTGGGGGTATATCCTTTCTCGAATACATGCTTGTATTTGCTTACACGTACATGATCACCTTTCCTGTACTTGGGGGTAGACGAGACCTTCGCCTTACGGTAGACTTCTCCAAGAAGCTGAGCCTCATTCGATGGCCCAACATCTATAGGACGCATTTTTATGGTACGACGCTTTGTTCTATTGTATTTGTTTATTAACCCTTTTAGTAACCCAGTCCACTTATAGCTGCCGTTCATACTAAATTCTTTCCACATCATGTTTTTTAGTGTTCGGTTGAACCGTTCTACAATAGAGGCTTTCAATTGGCTAAAAGTAGAGTAGTGGTTGATTTCAAATTTTTTCATCAAATTGCGAAATGCCTTATTAAAAAACTCTTTTCCATCATCTGTCTGCAAATTTTTTGGGAAACGTCGTTCATTAAAAATTGACTGTATTGCCTTGATAATCTCCCCAGCACTTTTATTTTTAAGGGGCAAGGCCCACGCATATTTGGAGAATGTGTCTATTACTGTTAGAAGGAAATTAAAGCCCTTATTCTTAGTTGAATAAGAGCTCATATCCACTAAATCCGCCTGCCATAAGTCATCTATTCCACGAATGGTCACACGACGACGCATAAAATTTCTACGAGCTGTCTTATGCAGTTCGTTAATAACCTGTCTTCTACTCATTTCATCATGTGTATAAATAGTGGACTTGTTTGCACATGTTTTATATAGAAAACAGTGTAGAAGATGATGCAGTTTGATCATCCGTTTACGATGATGGTTGCGGGACCGTCAAGAAGTGGTAAGACGACATTTATTGAATCATTCCTGAAAAATACATCGCTAGTTAACACTCAGATAAAAAAGATTATCTGGTGTAATGCTGAGCAGCGAGCGATACCGTCACAGCTAGCATTTAAAAATATAGAATATTTAGGCTCCATACCCGAGGAATTTATAAACGAAACCAATGAGCCTACATTAATCGTACTAGATGATATGATGCTAAATGCATTTTCAAAGCAGGTTTGTGAACTTTTTACAAAAGGGTCACATCATAGGAATTTTTCAGTAATACTTGTAACACAGAACGTCTTCCATCAGGGTAAGTTTTGTCGAGATATTTCGCTTAACTGTAAATATATGGTGGTTTTCAAAAACCCCCGCGATAAAAGCCAGTTCCTCCATTTAGCCAAGCAGATTTACCCTGAAAATAGTGCAGAGCTGGTGAGAATATATAAAGATATAACTCAGGCTCCACACGGGTATTTGTTAATAGATCCGACTCAGTCTACTAACGATTTATTTAGATTCAGAACAGATATCTTTAATAAAAGATTTGTGACGTGCTACTGTGCAGCGACTGATTTAAACAGTAAAAATGGTGTCACGAATGAAACGATTGAGGGACAACAAACATATGCTATATGTTCTCAAAAATGCTAGTCCATGTTTAAGAAAGGCTATCATGAAAAAGGCAAATCCTGAAGTGGTTAAGACTATTTGTGAAATTACATTAAACACGTTGAAGGGGAATCATGTGCCAGGCCGTAAAATCTTGAACGGTCTATGTAAGTATAAAAAGAGCATGCGAAGGTTAGTTGAAGCAAGACGATCTGTTCCTAGACAGCGTAAAATCTTAGTACAGCAAGGTGGTTTTCTACCAATCCTGATAGGAAGTGCACTTTCAGGTGTTATTGGGTCGTTGATTGAAAAATATGCATAGAAGGAGCGCTCTTAATAAAATGCTACTTCTTTCACCAGAAGTGTATGAACAGTTAAAGGGTCAGATAGAAGGTGGAGATGGCCTGTCTATATTCGATAAGACGATACACACCATTTTGAGGAATAAAAAGCTGTCTGACGACGACAAATGGTATAATTATAGGAACACGCTGATAAAGTTTCTTAATGCTAATCGTAAAGGAAGACAGTCTCGTGAAGAAAAATCTCTCGCGTTTACGCCACAAGTAAAGTTAGGAAGTCAGAAAAATTTACGAGACAATGCGACACAGACAAGGATTGCATTCAAAGAGGAGATGTCAACGCAAACCTCCCCGATGAAGAACCCCGACCCATTTTACAGTACGGCCGAAGATGTCTTTGAGACAGGCGACGTGAGTTTACCGAAGTATCATAGTTCCAGTGCCGAAGAGATAACACCGCCAAGACGATCGCTAACGCCTCGGTTCAAAAGACGATTATCTGTAAGCGGTATAGCAAAAACATTGAAACCGGCTGCAAAGTTTCGCAAAACTACGCCTGAAGTCAAGAACATGGAAAAAGAATATAGAATTATAACGGCTGATGACGGTATAACTCAGTATACTATACCAAATGAGATGGATGTTGATGAAGCGGCACAGCTTATAGAAGAACTAGAGCAGGGAGAAGGGGTGGATAAAACCGAACAGAGAACCCCTACCAAACAAACTATATTAAAGCCTTCACGGCTAGAATATCTTTCAGTAAGCACAGAGGATCGGTACCCGATACCTGGACGCTTAAAAAGAAGAACGGAACGGGCCGGAAGTGCACCAAATATTTTCTGGGAAAGAGTTTAAAAATGCCTGTAAACATAAGAGAAAATGATTTTTACATATGCCTTCTAAGCAACAATTCCATGCGCATATACACTGAAAATACACTGTCAGCCTTCACGAATATGCTTCCTAGTGCCTGTAAGTTGGACGGCGGGTGGAGTGTCGGAATGACTGAAATTGCATTAGCAAATCGTGAAACGAAATCAGTTGGGAAAAAAGATGGAAAACGTGTGAAAGATGATGAAAAAGTGAAAGGTACTACTAAAAAGGTGAAGAGAGCTGCTACAGATGTACTAAAGATTAAAGTTTATGTAAAAAAAGTACATGATATTTCCATTTATCTTAAATGGAGTTACCAACAGTTATTAAAATTATGTTACAATAAACATGATATGAACTTTTCTACTTTCTTGTCTTCGTTCAACGACGCAGTTGATCCCTATTGGTATGTTGATGCTCATCCGGATTTTAAAGAGATGTTATACGCCATCTTAGAATCTGATGAAATTCGTAAAGATATCCCTGACACGAGTAAAGACGAACGACTTACAAGAGCCGAAGATTTCTATTTACACATTTATCAGGATAGCGAAGTTGCGGATATTGTAACTTTAGGAGCTTTCGAATATAATTCTTTATATTATCTTTTCAGTAGTATAATTGGGCAGATTCCTAGAGAAAAACGTGATTATAAAGCACTAAAACGCATGATAGACTATTACATACCTCCAGCGCTCAGTATAAGTGAAAAGCTCGGGGAAAGTGCCCCGAAGAAGCTTGACTCTTTAGATTTAGAGATAAAGGACTTGAAGATTAAAATAAAGATAAAGTACCCGCTGCCAACGCCAATTAATATTAATGATTTAGTCGGGCTTTTTGTTGCGAATATACAGTTTGATGACGAAACTGAATCTGTTGCAGCTCGGAGGAAAAAATCAGGTCAAATTAGGCAAAAAATTATTCAAACTCTAACTGATTTGGATGCAGAGGCCTCTACCTTTGAGATACCAAACAGGCGTATAATTACGGATAAAAGTATAAAATTGAAAGTTCCCTATGAAAAACGACCCGATGGTACCCTATTAACTAGAGAAGTGCCTATAGATTTGAAAAAGAAAGACTTATCGGGATTCATTATCGATATATTCTTTCAAAAGCCTGTGAAGGAGCGTAATGCTAAACTCCTTACCGTGGAGGTGGACAAGTCGTTTGATAAGATTTCAGTAGAAGCGAAGAAGGATACTTTAGACAGAATAGCCGTATTAGAAGATACCATTATCGAAATAAAGAGCAGATTTCCGCGAGAACAAACAGCTGTAGTTGCAGAGGAATGTAAGGCTATAGGAATAATACACATTTACACTGATATCATTCGCCCCCAAATAGTAGGAAACAAATTAGTGAGGAATCTGCGTATGATTCCATTGAAAGAATGCGATAATATATTCAGCTTTGAGCATGTAGAATACTACCCTCTGGAAAATACCTACATTGAAAGTATCTCCATAAAGATAACCGATGATCAAGGCGAATTAATCGACTTCATTCCAGGCTATACCCCAACATTTGTGAAGCTTCACTTCAAAAGACAATAAAGTATAAATATTCAGACGCGTATAAGGGATCTTCATAACTAGTGTACATTCAAATCGAAATGAATTCATATTACACAAGGTATTATTTAATCCAAAGCGGCGCTGGTTTGTCGGATATAGGTGATATTTATCGATCGCCACTTATATACCAGCGTGGAAGAGGTATCGGCAGCTTCTTCAGTGCATTACTGCGTTATTTACGGCCTTTAGTCTCCTCAGGAGTAAAAACTATAAAGGAGCAAGCTATAAAGACTGGAAAAACAATATTATCAGAGGCGGGGAGTAAACCTCTCAAAAACATTTTAAAAGAGCAAGGACAAGCCGCTACTCAAGAGCTGATGCAAAAAGGCGTGAAAAAACTCTTTGATAGTATGGGTGGTGAGGGTATGAAAAGGCGCATGGCTATAAAAAGGGCTCCTAAACGAGGAAAACGTACCAAATCAAAGAGAAAATCTATTAAGAAAAGACCAGCAACCAGTAAAAATAAAAGAGTTAAGAACAATAAGCGTAAGCGTGTATTGGATATATTCGATAAGTAAGGAGAATGGCCTCGTACAGAGAATGTATGAAATCTGAATTAGATTTATTTAAAGCACCACCGATACAGGCCAATATTTTAAAAACAGAAGAAGTATCATACAAACCAATAGCTTCTCTTGATAACTCTTCAGTTCTGGAATTCGTCTCGCTAGGACATGGGGACACGTACCGCGATTTATCCAGTATCTACCTTCGCTTAAAAGTTCAGCTAATTAAGGCAAAAGGTGGGAAAGAAGAATTCTACACCGGAAAAGAAAAAACCAGAGTTAAAGCTGGTGACCCTGAAGAGGAAAGTGATCCAATCGGCGTAGTTAACAACCTGATGCATTCACTTTTTAGACAATGTACAATACAATTAAATGGCAGACCGATTGCTCAAACTGACAACAACTACCATTACAGAGCTTACATTGAAAACTTATTGAATTACGGTAGAGATGCATCAACAACACATTTAGAATCTGTAGGATGGTACCTCGACCAAGATGGTATGGAAATGATTGAAGATGGAAGCAAAAGCGGGGGTCCTAGTAAATTTAATGCAGGATATCTCAAACGATCTGAATTGCTTTCGAAAAGTAATGTGGTAGAGTTTATGGGAAAGATTCATGGTGATTTACTTAATCAGGATAAGTTACTTCTGAATGGGGTAGATTTTAGACTCTCACTATCCCTGGAAAAACCCGAATTTTATCTATACTCAAAAGAAGACGGACACTCACCGCAAATTAAAAATATAGATGCAGCAATGTATATGAATCATGTAACTGTTAATCCCAATATTTTAATGGCACATGAAACTATTCTTCAGCGCTCCAACGTGATATACCCGTACAAGCGTGTCGAAGTAAAAAGTTATACATTACCAGCTAACAGTTCAACACTATCTTTAGATAATGTCATAATCGGACAGCTACCGAACTTGTTAATTTTCGGCATGGTAGATAATGATGCCTACAGCGGTAAACAGACGAAGAATCCATTTGACTTTAAACACAATAATATCACACGATTCAATTTATCCGTCAATGGAGTACAAGTTCCGAACCAGGCTTTAGAGTTTGATTACTCTCAGGAAAAACCTATAAGTACACGGGGATACCTTTCACTATTTAAGGGAACAGGCATTCATTACTTCGACAAAGGCAATCAAATATCTAAGGAATTCTTCGATAATGGATGCTTTTTAATGGCGTTCGATTTAACTGCAGACAATTCATACGGATCATCTTGTGGCAGTTTATTGAATCAAGGAACAGTGAGGATCGAGGGAAGGTTTAAGAAAGCGCTGGAAAAAAGTGTAACTTGTATAGTATATGCCGAGTATGATGGAAGTCTTGAAATAGACAAACTTCGTGGAGTTCATACTGATTTTCGAAAAGTATAAATATAGCCTTTTCACCTCGCATTCTTCATATTACTCAGCGGACGAGGAAGAACAACAAAGATGGCATATTGTGTTGTAAATGTCGAATATTTTAATGAAGGTAATCTAACCTTCTTTAAAAAGGTTTCGTTTGCCGGTTTCTCATCACAAAATAAATTATTCTCGAAGGAAATAACGTATAAATATCCCACATCATCGGCTACCACAACAGATCAGACAGGGGCATTTGGGAATTTGGAACTTAAACGTTTGGATGAAAATCTTATTATGACGCTAGCAAAATTTACAACCGTTTTTGTTTATAGCGCTACAACAAAGGAATTCTTAGAAAGTTACGCCACCAGTCACACCAAGATCATTGACATTGACGCTATCGCTTCGAAAGAGCAGATATGAACACGATCGAACTTGTTAAAACATTAAGGAAAAACACAACCACAAGGAGATTTTTCAAAGGCGTATTCCCATGCAATCGTTTACCTTATAAAATTAAAAAGCCAGCATGTGTTATTGCAAATACCGACCCCGCAGACAAAAAAGGCGTTCATTGGGTAGCATTTTATTTCCCGAGGACAGGCCCTACTGAATTTTTTGACTCCTTTGGCAGATACCCTAACAATAAATATTTTAAAAGGTTTCTGCATACCAACTCTAAGGTTTTCATAAATAACAAAAAACGATTACAGAGTGTATACTCTTCGACATGCGGAAACTACTGCTGTGTATACATATATTCTCGCTGCAAGGGGAAGGATCTAAAGCTATTTCTTAAGCACTTTTCGTCAAAAGACTTCCCAGATAATGACGCCAAGGTAGTTAATTTATACCACCATATATTTTCATCGAGCGCTACACAGAATGGTGGGGTTTATTCCAGCCAAAGTTGTAGATCAGAACTTGAAGGTATAAAAGCACCACTCTAAAACAAGCACGTTTCAGTTTTCATTTTAAAACCTTCTAACGAATATGTTGTCAGCTAATGTAAAAGCAGAGTGTGATAAGTCTAGCAAAAGAAAAAAGTCAGACGATCTCGGTGAAAATACTAATAAGAAGCAAAAAAAGTCTATGAATCGCGGCGAAAACGCACTACTGAACTACACCTACCATCTGGATGACGCTCAAAATCGAAAAGTTGTTCTTGGATTTGACCCGCTCACGTTCGAGGGGAAAATAATATTCAGTTATCCTGGACGGTTTCCTGTGTCAACGGGATATACCGGGTGGATTTCAGTCTTCAATTACCTCACCCAGTTAAAGAATGAAGTTGAGGAAGTACCAGGTAACCAACTCGGACTGCTGAAGAAATACAGAATACCTGTAGGAGAAAGCAGTATCAAATTGAAACATCTCGAGCTATTCCGTTTGTTTGAAATGATGGAATTCTTCAATATCGTCATGTACCATAATAACAACGCTTCTGAAAGTGTAAGGGATTATTTCAGCCAATACACCACTAAATGCAAGGAAAAAGATGTATTACAATTATCGAGTGCCGACTTTTTTATACCAGTCCGCACTTCATATGTGCATATCAACTATTCTCGACTTTTTTATGAAATTCCGTGGTTTTGTAGTGCAAGAATTATCTTTAATATAACGATTTGCTAATAAAAATATTATTCTAAAGTATTTGTTTTCTTTTATAAATAAACTTTATTCATCAGCATATATAGGTAAATGTTGATACAGTTTTGTACAGCACATCTGTCGGTTAATGCCTCGCCGTGTACTTTACAGAATGCTTGAAATTTGTTTAGATCACTTAATCTTGGTATTTGAAGTTGTTTTATCTCAGCGGCTGGTATGTATTTCCTGAGAAACTTTTCTTTCGTATCACCCTTAATATATATTTTACAGTCTGTATAATTCCTCAATATCTCCGGAAGAGTGTTGTAACTGGAGTCCCCATCATCCCACTTTAAACCGTTTATATTCTCCACATCGAATTGATTTTGTCTGCAAGCCCTCGGCATCATCTCCTGATATGGGTACGGAGGGGCGAAGTGATAAAGCAATGGGCAGACTGATCCGAAAGGTAAGATAGCAAGTTCCTTAATAAAGTATTGGCAGTTATTTCCACACACAAATTGAATATCAATTATTATCTCGCTCATGTTCACTGTCAGACCGTCTTGAATAAAAGAGAAGCGAATGATTTTACTTTGATTATTTATACATTTTTCAGAACTGCTTTTCTTACATACAAATAAAAAATACATGTAATAATATTTCACAATCCTTTCAAATTACTTAAGCAGGTCATTGAGCTAGACCAAAAAACATAAAACACATCCCTTACTACATTTACATGCTGGTTGACAACTACATCTGGTCACAAATCACAAAAGCAAAAGTGACCCCACATCCATAGTCCGGTAGTATATGCACAAAAAAGCAAAAAACCCATCGATTGTGTACGAATATGATTTGTACTTTAATTCTCATCCTTATCACCCAACACCTCACCCATATTATCAGTCATGAGAATAATCACAACAACAAAACGATCGCCTCGAATGAAACTTGTTCTTAAAATTCCCACGGCAATTCACCCATATAAAAAATCACCTCGCAAACTTACGCACATCGTCCAAAGACCGGCTACATTACCATACAATAACCATAAAACGACGCGAAATTATTGCCGCCACACGAAATCTGGTGCATAAAGCAAGTCAACAATAACCTCCCATATATACACGTATGTATCACATTGAACTTGACTCTAGTTCGATCATAATACACCTTCACTAAAAAGAAGACCAGACCCTAAACGGAATACGAGATTACCGCTAACCTGATCTCTCGCAATCAAAAATCTCGTTATCACACCAAGGCATATCATCCGACGTATAAGTATACCCGTACGTCAGCTGTCCGCCGATAACTTCACACACAAGATCAGGGGCGATGACGTCGCGGCGGTCTGGGCGAAAATAAACCCGACAATAGCCCCTGATATACCCCACACAGACCGGAAAAATGCAAGTGTAAAAACTCATGTCGTCTTACAAGTTCAGAGAAGATCGCATCAAATAAAATGAAAACCGCATTATAGTTGCATCGAGAAGACCCACACGCTATTTTTTTTTTAGTTCGTCTTCGCATATACGTGCCCTTTTTTTAAGACACTTTCAACGTAAACACATGGCAGTTTTCTCACTTTCGATAGAAACACACGTATACTCCTCTCTTTCCGAATACAGTACTCGGACTCTTCACTTCGATTACGTCAAGCCAGCTCCCGACCAATTAGCGCAAACCAAGACCGGTTCCAGCCACCACGTTCATGGTTCCATGCCCAAGCAGCCGGCCCTCAGGCCACGTGTATACCCACTTTCAGGAATCCAAACTGGTTTTTCTATGCAATTTTCTACACCCACTTTGAACTGTCAGCGCTTACCCACTTTGGGTGTCCTGTCCCTATCGCACCTGCTAAAACTTGATACGAAAGGGGTATACTTACTACTTATACACATTAGCATATACACACTTTAATCGCGTGTACTGCCATCTGGTGGTATTAATTTCAAACGGAGATTCTGTGCATAGTGACGTCATCGACGTCTGACTTGAAAATGATCAATGAAAGTATAAATTCATCAGTTTTCACGCATACACATGCGTGAAATGTATGGCGAGTATCTAGAAAGCTCTCATGTACACAGCATACAGATAAAGCCGCCGTGTACATGTGAGTTCTGTGCAGTAAAGAACGTTGGTGGGGGGTGGGGTTTTGAACCCGGCAAGCACATTCGACCGAACGTCCTGATTCGCACGCCAAGGCATATAATCGGAAATCGTCGCTTCCAAACTCCGAATAGACGTTCCACAACGTTTCTAGTTCGAATTTGCGACTCATTTTAGAGAGTTTCTGCTGGCGTTTGCGGATTGCTTATCATGTCATCATGTATGAGCTAACTGCATACCCACTGTCTCCCAATATGAAGCAATCCTTTATTTCATCACCATCCCTACAAGCTCTGAGTCTACTGTTGTTGAAGATATTGCTATCGTGAGCGGACCCTGGCCATCTGCTAACAATATTTAAGGTTTCTAGATTTGCATTCCATAGAACCTGGACATTGAACGAGAAGTATGACTTTCTGTTACGAAATATTTCACCATTTTACCCCCAGGCGACGTGATTCGAATGTGTGTACAGTCAATTGCTCCTATAACTTTTGGACAATGGGCGATTGAAAAAAAATTCTCTTTTTTAATTTTTCAAGCTCTGCTATGCAGGATGGCAATTTAACATGAGTTGTTGCCAGATCTGCGATAGCGTTACTTTTTTTTAGTTACTTTTTTAACTATTGAACTTTCTGATGTAACGCTCACGCTGCTAAAGTTAGCTACAGTTAATAGTATGTTACCCGAGGCATAGCAACGCAGGGTTAATAATAGCATTAATAGCGGCAAGATTACTTGATTTCTATGGAAATTAACAAAATTAGAACCTAAGCATTCTTGCTCACAAAATGTTTACCTTTCAGTTTTTGCACTAATTTTGTTCTTGACCAATCCTAAAATATAAATAACGCAGTCCTTTGATAAACCGAATCTTTTTACAAATTCTTCGCCATTGTAGAACTGAAGAAAGTTCACTTTCTGCCTAAATCGCTTTTTCTGTCTAGTGAGTAATATATCCTCGTCTTCACTATTAGTTTCATTAAAAACCCATAATCGAACAAAATTTCTTGCCATTCTTTATTTAAATTCTAACGACACAATTAATTACAACTATCAGTCAGCCAGTTACATTGACTGACAGATTCCAAACACTTAACTGGCAGTTAAGGGTTAACCAAACATTGTAAAAATAATCTATCAGTTAACTTCAAGTTAAAGTATCAGGCAAGAGTTGTTGAGTTGTCAATCGACAACTCATGAATTTCCGCTGAGCGGTTACGGGTGCGCTCAGAACTCAGTTTTTCGATGAGTTTTGATCGCACCCGCAACTGCCACCAACTTAGCCGCGAGAATCCCTTTTACAGTTATTCGGTAAATGCCGGAAGCGGGATAGCGGTCAAGAAAAAAACGAGTTGGGGTGCGGAGTCTCGCCGCGAGTGCTGAAGAGTGGAGATTTGTGCGAGTTTTGTTGGGATTTCGTCGAGCGAGTCGTTTACCAGTCGGACCGAGTTTTTTTTTGATTTTTACCTGAGAAGTCGCGCGACTATTCAAAAATCCCGTTTAGATTTCACCTTTTTACGACGGTCACGGCCGGTATTTTGTGCATTTTTGGTGACAGCATCCCTCACCCTTTGGTCTGATCGAAAAATTGCAACAGACCGAACAACAAGGCCGGGATCCGCTGTATCCCATTTTCCTTTCCGAGACAAATTGTGGCGAATAAACGAGTGCTCCAAAGATCTTGCCCGGGGGAATAAAATGAAAAGTTTAAAGTTAAAATAAAAAAATACGAAAAAAAATGTCCAAGTGAACCTCACTTTCCACCGCGCGACGTGCGTTCGACGGGAGCCCGAGCTGTGCGAAGAAGGGACTGCGTGAAAATTGCGAATTCCACAGTGAAAAAAGTTGAAAATCGGTGGAAAAATTTAGCGTTCCCGAAAAACGGTGAAACGTAGCGCGACCGTGTAAAAATGCCGAAAAGTGGGTGAAGTGAGCGAGCAGAAAACCTGTGAAAAAAAAAAATTAACAAAAAGAAAAAAAAATTTTTTGAATTGAAAATTGAATCGAGCGTAAAAGTGAAGCTTGCAATTTTGTTCCGTTTGCTGCCGAATTTCTAAGTGCTGTTTCGTTTGTACCCTGCTGCGTGCAATTTGAGCATTACATTCGCGAAACCGAATCTCTCGGGAATTCTTCCGATCCGGGTGGATTTACACATTTATTATGGTGTAATTTGGAAATTGTGATGGAAATGTAGAAAAAAAATGAATCGAAAGGTTAAGTTTAATTTAATTAAAACAAAGTAAATATCGCGGAAGGGTAAAGTAAAAGAAAAACGTACAAGTGCCAAGAGTAGTATTTTAATGTCGCGGTTTTAAAATAGCTAAATAAAATAATAAATTTAAATAATTATAAAATAAAAATAACATGACTGACAAGGACAGGACGGACTGAACAATTAAATAAAATAAAAAGTTAATAAAAGAGAAGGTTATTGGACGAGAAAAAGAAAAAGACAAATGGGGTGAGTTTCCTTTTTTTTTTCTATACCTTTTCTATATTTTTTTTCCTTTCCTTTTTTCAATATTTTTTTTTGTTGTATTTTTTTTTTGTTGTCGTTTTTCCAGATTTTTTTTGTAGGGGCCTTTTATGGCTGTTTTTTTTTGCTGCTTCTCGTAATGATGCTTAGAGGCTAAAGGCCAATAAAATAATGAACCCGAGCGTTTGAGCTCCGCCCTGAACCTCAATAAGGGGCCAAGACAAAGTTGTATTTTTGGACAGTCATGGCTGAGGTAGGGTGGGCAGGCAGGGCGCTATAACACCTAAGCGCCCTGACAAATCACTCCACCGCTTCTTGGTCTTTCACGACCTATTGGGAAAATAGTCCCATTTTAAATCCCTGGAGTAAGCCGACACGAAATTTTTTGTTGTACAGGCCAAGGGTTTATGGACTGAAATCTGGGCAAGAACCCCCCCACAACTGCCGTAGCTAGTCCCGGCCGCCAGCAAGCGTGTCGCTTCCGCTCGGATTTCAGCCACCAATTCAGACGTAGGAATTGGCCCACTCTTTCCTAAACCTTCCTTTCCTTCGAATATTTTGACTTTTTTAAGTCGAAATATTCACTCCAAGGCCTCCGTTCACAACAGAGTTAACTGAACATTGTAGGAACGGCCCTAGGAATCGCCTCCTCGATATTTGGAGGTCTTACCATGATCCTGCCCAGTCAAAACCGCACCATACATTTGCACTCCTCCAGGTATGGAAGCGAATTCCTGCTGAGGGCCAGAAGGAGGTGTCGGCCAAACTCCTGATTCGGTCCCACCGTAAATACCTTCCAACTGTCCCTCTTCTGTTCCTTATTCTGGAATTTCTGGAATTTGCCAATTTCCAAGAAGAGACCGCCTTCAGCCTGGAACCCTTACATATCCCACACTGGGCTCCTGCTCGGTAACTAGACCGATGTGGAGCTTATCTTCAAGGACGTAGAAGCCTTGGTCTTATTCGCCTGCCTCGCAGCCACCGTATTTTCAGATCTGAGCCGCTTCACTCTAAGGCCCTCTTTCTTATCCTCCACTTTAGACGTCGAGAGTCTAGCCACATCCTAGGCTGTGCCGCCGAAGTTTCCGCTTCGGGTATCCTTATTATGTGTTGATCTTGTGTAGGTGATGATCCCTTCAACTACACCCTCCTTTCCTCTTCCAGGTCTTATTCAGGAGCGGAAAGGGATGAATGGAAGCGGTCAGAGGAGTTCAACGGGGGTCGCGTCGGCTGAGGGGCCCCGAAGTCACGTGTTACATCACCTTTGTGCTTGTGGCGATATTTTATGCTGTCTAAAATGAAAAAAAAAAAGAAAATAATGTTATGATTTTTAGTTCTGATATTTGTTCTCAATACCGAATTTCAGCTGGTCCCAGCCCTGTTTTGGTTGGAAATGGGTCCTTCCACGTCTTATCGCGATTCGGATTGAGCGGTGTAGCCGTAGTACGACCTGGGAGGGAGAGGAATATGCCGCATAGTTCGCGAACGACAGCAATTTCACATCCCATACTCCGACACCGCCGTTCACGCTGTCCTTAATATACCAGCAGATAGGATATTGAACTCCGCGTAAATTCTGTCAAGCAGGCAGCCGATTCCCCACAACGTCCGCTACCGTACGTGAATCCCGGTAGCAGACGGGGAAAAATTGGAGCACTTTTGGGCGGAGAAGGACCGGCCGGGATTCCACTACAACAACACTTGACGAGCATTTGTTCGACGTCGACTTCGGTGCAGGACGACCCGAAACTATGAAGAGGCTTAACCAGATCGTTCCTGCCCAACAGACCGATCTGTCATGATAAACATGTCTGTGGACGTTTCGCCAAAAATACCGGGAACGCTGAATTCGGACCGGAAGAGTGTTACCAGACGCGAAGTCTGTAAAGTATGGAGTTGCCATGCGGACAGAGGTTTGAAGGAGCGAAAAAAGATTTTAGCGGGGGAGTTTGGTGTCGATCGTTGTGGCGGTTGGAGAGTGGTACCGGAGTTGGTTTTCGACGGATTGAGATTTTTGAGTTTTTGGATGTCGGAGGAGTCTACGGAGAAGGAAGATAATACCGGGAAGGTGTAAACGAGGAGTCCTGAAGAGTTGGTCCGGGACGAACGGAGCAAGGCGTAGGCGGTGGTGACGGAGTGCGCGGACGAAATTTTACGAGTTCAAGTGGGTACATTTTCCCTTCTCTTTTAGGTCCTACGGAAGAACGCGGAGAATTTACGTAACCGTGGCGTGGAGACACCCAATAGTGGGACCCGTTGGGCTATATTCTACCCGAAATACAGAATTCTCTTTTATAACGTACGCCAAGTTGAGTTTTAATTTTTCGACATACCGGAGGTTTCCTAATCGTCCTCCAAAAATTCAGATTAGGTGGCGCCCAGCAACGACGAAAGTAGTTCCCGAATCCCCCTTACTTCGGCGGAGCGTAGCCGGCTCTATAAATCGACTGCACGGAAGTCGTCGGAATTAAGAAGTGCCATAGCCGAGTGGTGGAGCGAATAGCCTTCAACCGGGGAATCCCGGGTTCAAGACACCGCGGAGGTTTTCTTTTTTTCTTTTTTTTGGTTCGTGCGGCCGATTTATTTATAGCGCAAAAATACAGGTAATAACTGGCGCCCAACGTGCTGTTTGGAAGTCAAGAGTTTAAAGGTCGTTGAATTGTTAAGTGTTAAGTGCAGTGAAAATTTGGTGATAAGTTGAATAATAAATTCCGAGCGAAGTGCAACGGCTGAAATTGCGGGAGTGTGGAACCTTACGGGAGTGTGATATTATTCCGGGATAGTGTACTGCAATTACGGGAGCGCATGGTTCATTAGCTTTGTCGCGGATAAATTGGTCCGTTAATTGCGGGTTGTACAGACCGGACAGTTTTTTCATGTTCGTTATTCGAAATACTCACGAAATAAATTATTATTTTCATACCACTAGTAGCGGGACAGGTTATTTAAATTTGTATGCGGTATTACTCGCGATTTTAAATTATTGATAAATTTTTCCTTGTGTTGTGTTCGGTTAGCATTGTTCGAATAAAGACTATAAGATTAAGCTTAAGAAATCGTATACAGCGCAGTGGTTAGATCTTTACAGTTTGGGATCGTATAGATCACGGTTCTAGCTCGGTGAATGATACTTTTTTTTCTTCTCCTTTTAGTGTTTTCTTAGCTGAAGTTTTTCTTTTAGTGGATTGCAGCACAGAATTGGACCATTTCACCCAAATACGAGTGAGGGCTGCTACCGGCGCGATCGGGACGTTAATTCGAATTTGAGAAAATTGTTACAATAGGTTTTAGCTTGCTGCATAAATAATTATACATCAATTTCTCTCATTGTTATGTTCAATATTATTAGTTTAGCTTTCTTCTAAATAAACGATTGTATTTTGATCTGTTGTTGTTTTGTTGGCATAATAATGGACATAAACCGATTATCCTCAGAAGAATTGAAGTACGAGTTGGCTGTACTCGGCTTGCCAGAGGGGTCCGTAGAGAGGAGTATACGTGGGTTTATATCGAAAGTGAGAAAACTGCCATGTGTTTACGTTGAATGTGTCTTAAAAAAAGGGCACGTATATGCGAAGACGAATTAAAAAAAAAATAGCGTGTGCGTCTGCTTGATGCAACTATAATGCGGTTTTCATTTTATTTGATGCGATCTTCTCTGAACTTGTAAGACGACATGAGTTTTTACACTTGCATTTTTCCGGTCTGTGTGGGGTATATCAGGGGCTATTGTCGGGTTTGTTTTCGCCCAGACCGCCGCGACCTCATCGCCCCTGATCTTGTGTGTGAAGCTATCGGCGGACAGCTGGCGTACGGGTATACTTCTACGTCGGATGATATGCCTTTGGTGTGATAATGAGATTTTTGATTGCGAGAGATAATTTTTGCGGTAATCTCGTATTCCGTTTAGGGTCTGGTCTTCTTTGTAGTGAAGGTGTATTATGATCGAACTAGAGTCAAGTTCAATGTGATACATACGTGTATATATGGGAGGTTATTGTTGACTTGCTTTATGCACCAGATTTCGTGTGGCGGCAATTATTTCGCGTCGCTTTATGGTTATTGTATGGTAATGTAGCCGGTCTTTGGACGATGTGCGTAAGTTTGCGAGGTGATTTTTTATATGGGTGAATTGCCGTGGGAATTTTAAGAACAAGTTTCGTTCGAGGCGATCGTTTTGTTGTTGTGATTATTCTCATGACTGATAATATGGGTTAGGTGTTGGGTGATGCGGCAATGAAACAATTTTATGTTTTTAGATTTTGTTAAAAGTGATAAGGTTCTGCACATTACACAAATTTATTTTTTTAAAAAGCGTAAATTTAAACAGCCGCCGCGTGACTCGTCCACCCCATCGAACATCAGATATTGGTCTGACGATTGATTTAGGTCATCCACCTGACGCTGGGTTTTAACCCTTTCGGAGAAACGGGGCGGGAGAAAACAGAAAATTCCATCTTCGAGATGGACCGCTAGCCTGACTCCATACTTGGTCTTTACCAAGCGGAAAAACTTGATGTGATGCTCCTTGGCAACTTCCAGGGAGCTAACGGATGTCATAGTGTCTCCATCACCCCCCAACAGCCGAGGCTAATAGTTCAAAAGTGTTCTGAAATGTAACAAGTTATAATTAGTGACAAGAAGTAAAAGCGGATATTATAAAACTCACCATATTTGACGCGATGGAATCGTAAGGAGATTATGATTTTGGAGGCTCACCGGCTTATATACCAGTCGCGAGATAGTAAAAACAGGTAAGAATTGGAATTATCCAGAGTGAGATAAGGTAAAACCCTCGCATAGCCTTGGAGTGATTAAAAATACAGAGTAAAGATATAAATTAAAATTAATCGGCCTATAAAGCCAAGAGTCTAGGATTTCAACAAAGTTGGTAATAGAGGATTAAGCTATATAGATGAGAGTAATAGGAATGATGCAGATAGGCTGTCGAGTGGTGACTTAGGGAAAACAATTTTAACTTGACACGTACGTGTTCTGAGAAGATAATCCGATTCTTAATAAGTGCAACATTGTAGATGCCTGTATCATGGGGCATGTCTTTCTATAACTATCGTGGATAGTTCAGTGGACTTTTAATGAGATTTGTATTATCCAGATAGGTGACTGAGCGAGGTTATAGCCATAAATTTATTAAAATGGGACATGCGCGTACTGCATAGGCTTAGTAGATAACGTCTGTGGAAAATAATCATGCACTTAATAAATGTAACATTGTAGATGTCGGTATCATAGGACATGTCTTTCTATAAATATCGCGGCTAGTTCAATGGACCGAAAAAAAGGAAAAATGTTAAGAATATGCAGAATAGCCTTGGCAACTAGTATAAAAGTCGCGAGTGCTAGTGCTAAAGAATATTATCATCCGGGCTTTTAAGCCAGATCGAGGTTTGCGTTTATGGGTAAGTGAAAATTCCTCACATTGAAATATAATTTTTTGATAGAATTTTTTACAGAGAGCAGAACAGAAATTGGAATTCGCAAGGCGTTTCTGAAGATAAGTGAACAGCTAGCCGTAATTTCAAATGCGCTGGATGAAGATAGGGACCGCAGCCTAGTCATAGATCCTGCTTCCTCGAGGCCAAAGGACGATAGGGAGGACCGAAAAAGCAGCCTTAATAACGCAAATCCTGACAGCTTGGTGTCTAAGCGTGTTAAAGGCTCTGGAGGTCACAGCTTTGCCTTAGCTGAACCTGCACCCGCAGCATCAAAGTGCGATAGAGAAGCCCGAGGTAGCGGTCTTAATAACGCATATCCTAACACCTTGGTGTCTAAGCGTGTTAAAGGCTCTGGAGGCCATAGCTTCGCCTTAGCTGAACCTGCACCCGCAGCATCAAAGTGCGATAGAGAAGCCCGAGGTAGCTGTAACGCTTTTACAGACTCTGATTCCATAGCATCTAAGCGCAGTAAAAAGGTCGGAGGTCGCTGCTTTACCACTACCGAACCTACAACATCGAGTCAGCCGTGCGGCTCTCCAAGATCAGCAAAAATCGTCGTTCCGAAAAGGAGGAGCGGAGGGGTAAGGTTCCATCCAATTAGCCCACTATGGCAACGAATATACCCCACACTGACAGGGTATAATAAAAAAACTAAATAAAATTAATAGATTATTTTCTGTCCGATTCTTAGTTATAGCAAGTAGTTTTAAGTGTTTTTTTTTTTTATTTTCTAAATTTTTTTAATCTAAGTACTTAGAATGAAAAATGGATAGTTTAAGTATCATTAATCATTTAAATAGCACTCTAAGTCTAGGTTACCGTTTATTTGTATCGACTTTAAATATTTTAGTTGACGAGATGAAGTTGAAAAAGATCTCTTTCGACTCGGCGGAAAAATTCCGGTTCATCGAGCTGTTAACTCGATTTTCAGCAATACATAATGTTCCCTTTTCGGACAAAGGGCTGAGAGATGCTGTTGCTTTTCTAAAAAATGAAGAAGCTACTAATGACAATTCTTCTGGGCGTGGAGGCGAAATGGGGGTTATCTGCGAAAGATCGAGCGATAACAGGTCAACCACTTGTGTTGGAATTGTAATAGAAGAGGAACGAGATGGTAGTTTAAATCAGCATGGCGGTGGGTCAGATACTGCTATAGAAATTTTATCAAGACAATAGATTTTTTATAAAAAATTTAATTTGAATGGTGTTAAGATGATTTTCCGTTTTAAAGAATTCAGTGAGAATGTTGAGGACCCCGTTAAGGAGCTTGAAAATATGGTTGATAGGTTGGTAAAAGAGTTAGTTTCTAATTCGATTCAGGGAAGCAAAATTAGTTTATCTATCGAACTTCCGGAATCACCAGAGGTCAAGGCTATTTGGTGTAGTTTAAGACCTGTAACTGAGCTGAGTGGCGCAACTATTATTGAGCTAATCTCGAATGTGAATCAGTCCAACACAACTTTTCTCTCGGATGGAATTATGCAGATAAAGGCAGATATTGTAAATTTTCCATTCATTGGCGGGAGGGTGGATCCTAAAAATTCGACAGAAAAAGAGACTCTAGCACGAAAGTATAGTGTGGTAGATGTCGGTAAAGACGATGACCTAAATTGCCTCGCACGAAGTTTATGTTATGCAATTGAGATGAATTCGGGGAGATTGAATTGTAAAAATAAAACTACGAATACTAATAAATTAGATAGGTTATCTAAGAAACTGGGTAGAGAAGCAAACGTTGCGATTGGTAAAAAAGGCTGTGTCTTGCCTGACCTATACAAATTTCAATGTTTTTTAAAAAAGTACCAAATTATCGTTTTTGACGATATGAAGAATTCAGAATCTTTTATGTTCAGACAGCCATGTGAAGACAGCTCTGTAAAGAAGCTATACTTCTATTATTCTAAAGAATTGGAACACATTTATGTAATAAAATCTCTTACCGCTTTTTTTAACAGAAAATATGCATGCTCCCTTTGTGATAGAGTATTGCATTTGAAAGAGCATAAATGTGAAAAGAAATGTCCGTATTGTCTTTCATTTCCGGCATGTCCGTTTGTGGAAAAGCTTAGAGAATGTAAAAGTTGTAATCGTGTGTTCAGAGGGGAAAACTGCTTTGAGAGCCATTTACAGAATAAATTTGGAAAAAAAGGCGTTTGTGAAAGTTTCAGGATATGTGAACGGTGTGGAAAATTTATTGTTCTCGATAAAAGGCGAAGTGGCGAACACACATGTAACGAATTTCTTTGTCAGATCTGCTGGAAAATTGTACCATCAGACCATCTATGTTATATTAAGCCTCTGAAGAAGAGGGTTGATAACAACTTTATGTTAATATTCTTTGATTGCGAAACTACTCAGAATACTTCCTACGAGAATAACTCTAATACTTTTCTTCATATTGTTAACTTAATTGTTGCTCAGCAGTTATGCTATAACTGTTATGAAAATTCTGATATTAAGGAAGAATGTAGAGTCTGCGGTGTAAGGGAACATATTTTTCAATACCGAGAAAATGATAATGTCGTGGGGAGGTTTTTAGATTACTGCTTCAAAGTACAATCATCTATTTCCAATATTTATTGTATACCGCACAATTTACAAGGTTACGATGGTCACTTTGTGATTTCAGAGCTAATGAACAGAAAGATGAAGATCGAACCTATAATGAACTGTACTAAGATAATGAAGTTAACTTGTGGTAGAGTATCTTTTATTGACTCTTTGAATTATCTGGCATTCCCGCTTGTGCAGTTCCCAAAGGTTTTTGAAATTAAGGATCATACAAAGGGTTATTACCCATATTACTTCAACACAATGGAGAATATTGACTATGTGGGTAAATATCCACCACCTGAGTTATATGGCTATACGACGATGAAGGAGGTAGAAAAAGATAAGTTCTTTGCCTGGTATAAAACTAATGCATCAGGAATTTTTGATAACCGTGAAGAGATGTTGCGATATTGCATAAACGATGTCAATATCTTGCGATTGGGGTGTATTCGATTCATGAGGGAGTTTCTTAATATCACTAGTGTAAATCCCTTTACGGAAGCTAGTAGTAAGACATACACTTTTGTTCTGAATTGTTGGGGGCCAAAGTGTGCTACTACACTTTGAGCAGGTGCAAAGTGTGCTAGTCCCTAAGTAGTAAGACATACACTTTTGTTCTGAATTGTTGGGGGCCAAAGTGTGCTACTACACTTTGAGCAGGTGCAAAGTGTGCTAGTCCCTAAGTAGTAAGACATACACTTTTGTTCTGAATTGTTGGGGGCCAAAGTGTGCTACTACACTTTGAGCAGGTGCAAAGTGTGCTAGTCCCTAAGTAGTAAGACATACACTTTTGTTCTGAATTGTTGGGGGCCAAAGGGTGTGAGTTTTTGCTACGAGGTCCAAAGTGTGTGACTCCGGCGGCCGGCTTCTGTATGGGGAAAAAGGCTGAAAGTGTAGTGCGTTTGGCGTTTGAGAAGCTGAAAGTGTGTGGCTTGTGGGCTGGCTGCTTGGGCATGGAATCATGGGCCTGGGTTGTGGAACTGAGCCGATTGGCTGGGAGCTGGATTTGGTATGAGATGACGTGATCGATGTGAAGAGTTTGAGGGTTTTTAACATGGGCGCCTGTCGTATCTTTTGCATTACGTTCGTATATGCAAGATTATTGCATATGATGAAATAACTGTGTCGCACGTTTTGTAAATTCGTATTAAGAAGACAAAAAAGGGTACTGCAGGTATCTTTGTACTTTATTGTTATTGCTGTTATCTGTGTACTTTATTTTGATTTCCGATATTCTTGAATGCGTTGCGCGGCACTTCAGCCAGACAGTCGGGAAAAAGTGTGTATTGTAGGTCTTCTTTAATCTTTAAGATGTAGATTGCGAAATTTTTGTGATAATTATTTCGATGCGTTGTGTAAATCGGATGAGTATGTGGTGTAGTATAATGAACCTAAATGTGGGCATTTCATGATATTGGAGGGAATGAAACAAATTCTCAGTTTTTATTTTTTATTGTTTTTATTGAAATGAAAGTTCATGCAGATAACATTATTCTAGTCACATAATTGATTTTCTTAATTAAAATAGGTTTTAGTAGTTCCTCCATTTGTAAAATCCTACGTCGAAACCTGAGTCGGTCTAACACATTTTTTTGCCAAATACTCTGCCTACTACTTCTATATGCATACTCCCAGGCAATCATGTATTTGACCGAAACATGATCGGAAAAGTGGACATGTTTATCGTCCGTAGATGACATCGTAGAGGTTGATGAATTCAATCGCCAGCAAAAATATCAGAATTAACAGAGCAAACACTTGCATTACAGTAGAAAGTGATGGAAGGCAGGATTTGTATGATTTTTTAATCGGCTTGTCATATGGTCCGCAAACGTCCTTACCGCTAACAAACACACAATCTGGAGACAGGCGTAAATGTTCAGCTTCTACATCAGTTGGTGAAGAAGATGCGCTCATTATCAGAGAACAGAAGAAACACTTGACGTAATCCTTCAGGTTGGTGTAAAAGAAGCCGCTTTTCACAAGTTTAAGCACTTTCCTCTCCTCTAGATCCAGATTCTTGAACGTTTTTAGACGATCGTATTCATGTCTTAAGTTCATCATGGCGACTGATAATCTGAATGTTACAGAACATCTTTTATATCAATCCAGGAGTTATGAGATGATGGGAAACCAAGCCATTTTACAAGCACGCGATCTTTTCTTCGTTTTAAAACCTTCTCTACGAGAAATACATCGGGATGCTTGACCTTTGTCAATTCTGTCTCATAGAAGCCCCCCTGGATAATGTTGCCTTGATAATCCTCAATTGAATATGTCCGTGGCTGCGTTTTTCTTACTTGCTTTATCTTGAATATCTCTGTCGACCAGTTCGGTGTGTAGCCTTTTTCAAAGACATGTTTGTGCTTGCTTATTCGAACATGATTACCTATTTTATATTTAGGTTTTGAAATAACCTTAACTTTCCTATAGAAGGAAGACAATAAATGAATCTCGTTTGATGTTTTGACATCTATAGGCCTCATTTTAATAGTACGGTGTTTTGTCTTGTTGTAATTAATAAGTAGCTTAGGTAATATATCGACCCAGTGATAATTTCCCTTCATGCTGAATTCTTTCCACATGATATTTTTCAATGTTCGATTAAACCTCTCGACAATGGAGGCTTTCAACGCACTGAATGTAGAGTAATGGTTTATCTCATAATGTTTCATCATCTGACGAAATACTTTGTTAAAAAACTCTGTACCGTCATCGGTTTGTAAGTTTCTAGGCACACGTCTTTGTTTGAAAATTTTTTCCATAGCCTTTGCTACAACATCTGCACTCTTATTATACTCTAGATGAAATCATATAGAGTATTATAAGTTTAATCCAGCCCAAAAGTTTGTAACGCATAGAACCAAGCCTCGGACGAAAAAAAGTTATATATTATTTTTTGTTTATTTGTGCCCAAAAACCTCAAATCCGCCTGACGTCCGTCCGTCCGTCCGTCCGTCCGTCCGTCCGTCCGTCCGTCCGTCCGTCCGTCCGTCCGTCCGTCCGTCCGTCCGTCCGTCCGTCTGTCCGTTAGCACGATAACTCAAGAACGCCTTCACCTAGGATCTTGAAATTTTGAATCTGGATGTTTGGTTGAATTTGTAAGGCTAAGTTCGTTAACGGGCAAAATCGTCCTACTCCTTCGGGTAGCTGCCATACAAAATGTCCTTAAAACACGTGTTCAAGAATATTGGTCGATAACTTCAGAAGGGTTTAAGCTACGTCTTTGAAATTTTGTATGTGTTATTTTTCCAATAGTTGAAGCTAAATATATGATTATGAAGAAAATCCTTTTAGTCCTTCGTGTAGCTGCCATACAAATATCCTGTCAAAATGTATTCACTTAATTTACGAAGCTCACTATAACTCAAGTAATCTTTCAGCTACGAATTCGGAATTTTGTACAAGTCAGTTTTGAGTAAAAACAAAGTCGGAGTTTACTAATAAGCGAAATCCTTTTACTCCTTCTGGTAGCTGCCATACAAAATATCCTTAAAACACGTGTTCAACAATATTTTCCAATAACTTTTGAACGCTTCAAGCTACGAATTTGAAATTTTGTTCACGTTCGTTTTTAAATGGTTCCAAGGAAAAGGATAAATATGTAGGAAATCGAGTGAGTCCTTCCTGCTCCTCCCATGTAAAAGTCCTTTAAAAAGGACATTTTTTTCGATGACTTACCCAGTTCAAGGTATGAAATTAAACACTGAATATTGTCTTTTAGTTTTGAGTAGCAATCTAATAGCAGTCCTTAATAAAGGACATACAACATGCACACACGTAATTCTACTTTATCCCCAACTACAATATAAATCGGAGTTCAGTATTCATCTAGAGTATTATACGATTGGCTTGCAGCCGATCGTGACTGCAGTATGTTTTTTAATGGGGAAAGCCCATGCATATTTAGAAAAGGTATCGATCACTGTCAAAAGAAACTTTAAACCTTGATTTTGAGATGAGAATGCACTCATGTCAACCAGATCCGCTTGCCATAAATCATCTATGCCCCTGATGGTAACCCGTCGACGAGTGAATCGTCTACGTGCGGGTCTGTGCAGTTCATTAACAACTTGTCGTCTACTCATCTTGCTAAAGTTATAAATATTCCTCACGGCATTATATAGAATATCGATATCAACTCAGAGACATGATACAATTTAGGCACCCGTTCACAATGATGATTGCAGGCCCTTCCTGGTGTGGTAAAACAACCTTTATAGAAAATCTTCTTACGAGCGGTGCAATGATTCATCCGCAGGTGAAAAAAATCATGTGGTGTAATGCGGAGCAGCATGCTATACCTGCATTGAAGTCACTAAAAAATATAGAGTACTTAAGCTCAATTCCTGAAGAATTCCCAAACGATTCTAATGAACCAATATTAATAGTGCTGGATGATATGATGCTAAATGCGTTTTCAAGACAAGTATGCGAACTGTTTACAAAGGGTTCCCATCATCGCAATCTTTCTGTTATTTTAGTAACACAGAATGTATTTCATCAAGGGAAATTTTGTCGTGATATATCGCTAAATTGTAAATACATGGTGTGTTTCAAAAATCCCCGCGACAAAAGCCAATTTCATCATCTGGCTAAACAAATATATCCTGAAGACAGTTCCGAGCTTATGCGAATATATAAAGGAATTACGCAACGGCCACATAGTTATTTAATGGTCGACTTAACACAAGATATAAATGATATATTGAGATTTAGGACGGATATATTTAATAAAAATTTTTTAACGTGTTACTGTTCGACTGATAGTCTAAGAGAAGAGAATGGTGTGTCGAATGAAAACATTGAAGGACAACAGGCATATGTTGTACGTGCTTAAAAACGCCAGTCCTTGTCTGAGGAAAGCTATATTAAAGTCAGCCGATCCGGAGGTGATTAAAACTCTTTGTGAGGTCACTCTGAATACATTAAACGGGAATCATTCGCCTCACCGGAAAATATATTCTCAGCTTTGTAAATATAAAAAGAGCATGCGCAAGTTGGTAGATGCTAAACAGTCTGTGCCACGACAGCGTAAAGTATTAATTCAAAACGGAGGATTTCTGCCAATACTCTTAGGAAGTGTTCTATCAGGAGTTATAGGATCGCTAATTGAAAAATATGCGTAGAGCCAATCATCTAAATAAAATGCTTCTGCTCCCCCCAGAAGTGTATGAAAATCTAAAAGATACGATTGAAGATACAAAGAGTCAAAGTTTGTTTGATAAAGCTATTAACAAGATATTGAGAAGTAAGAATACTGACGATAAAAACAAATGGTATCAATACCGGAACGAGCTTATAAAATTTTTTAATACACGACGCGGGAATAACATCTTTCTAGATATAAAGTCAAAAACTAATCCACTCTTTGATCAGTCAAACCGACGGCGTTATAGAAATATGCCTGACAATACTACTCAAACGAAAATCAAATTTAGCGATGAAAAATCAACACAATCTTCACCTATGCGGGGAGAGGAGATATTTGAATCAATGATAGATTTAACCCCACCAAAAGAAGAAATGACATCCAGATTCAAGAGACGACTATCGGCAAGTGGTATTGCAAAAACTCTTAAGCCACCACCAAAATTCTTGAAAAGAGTGAATGTAGAAGATCATGCGCCGGAAAAAGATTATAAGGTTATAACTGGTGATGACGGAATAACTCAATATACAGTTCCGTTTGACATGAGTGTTGACGAGCTGGATGAGGTTTTCAATAAATATGATAGGGAGAGCGGTAATACTGGAGCCGATGTGCTAGTTGAAGATACAGCACATGGTGAAGAAAGTCCACAGGCTGAAGAAATCTTAAAGATGGAAACCCAGCCTATATTAGGACGTGCGGCGATTAACCTTCCCATTAGACGAGTTGCTAGACAGAGTGAAAGGCTTAGGAATAAGTCAGAGAGTAGTACGAACAGGCCTAAACCGAATTGGGATAGACTTTAAAATGCCTATGACAATAACAGATAAAGAGTTCTACATATGCCTGCTAAGCAACAGTTCTCTAGATACTTATCCGGAAAATACCCTATCCTCATTTGAGAATATACTACCCAGTACATGCAAGTTTGGCAGCGATTGGAGTGTTGGAATAACTGAAATCGCATTACCAAGACGAAAAATAGAGAAGAGTGTATCAGTTAGTCGGCCTAAACGTTCCACCCGATATAAAGATGAAGAAGGTGGACAGAGAAATAAGCGTTTTCGTCGCTCAGACAAATCGGAAAAGAAATCAGATCCTCATTCCAGAGAAATAAGGGTTTCATTATGGGGGCCTGATAACACGAAATTAATTTGGTCTGATATCGATTTACAAAAGTTGTGCTATGCGGGCAACGATATTAATTTCTCGACGTTCTTAACATCATTTTTAACGGCGTTCCAGCCTAAATACAAAAAACCATACATGACATATATTAAACAGGATATTTACAGACGTATTAAAAATGATAAGGACAGAGGGGATATCCCTGATAATAGTGAAAAAAAAATAGCCGGAGAGTTTTGTTTACATATTTACCAATGGGAGAAAGTTGCGGTAAAGGTTTATTTGGAGATGGGTACACATTTCAGATCATGGGTAACCTTTTTTAATTACATAATCGGACAGATTCCGAGATCGCGCAGAAAACACGATGCATTACTAGAAATGCTTGATGATTTTATATTGCCTGAGGTACCAGGAGATCGTCATAAAGTTCCACCCCCAACATCTCATACATTTCATCTAAAAGATCACGGTGTGGTGCTTAAACTGAAACTACCGATTACATATCCGATTAACGTTTCAGACTTCATTGCTTTATTATTGAGTGGTATAGAATACGATAAGGATATCCTTACGGAAAAGGCTAAATCTTTACACATACCCGAAGATATGGCAAAAAAGCAGATATTTAACGATGTGCTGGCGTCAATTCGACAATCAATAAAAGATGCCGCGAAAGAAGTAGCCGCAGATATATTACCTGACACTTGGGTTACGTTAGAAGGAACAGCTCTAAAAATGCCTTATAGAGAAGCTAACGGCACTACAGACACAACATCGGTAACCGTTGATCTGAGTACAACCGACAAAATTGGTGACTTCTTCGTAGAGACATTTTTAAAAACACCAGTTGATAAACGTGATCCAGAATTGATTGACGAGACAATAAAGGAATCAAAAGCAATTACGACTATTATCAAGGAAAAGGGAACACCTGGTCCTGAAGCAGAAAAGGCAACCCCCCCTATAACATCTGATTCTGAGACACGAAAGCTAATTCCTCCGAAAACATCTGATCGCGAGGCAGATGAGGCACCCTTGCCGAAAAGATCTTACAGAGCTACAGACGAATGTAACGAATTCAACTTAATTCATGTTTACACGGATATTATTAGACCTAGAATTATAGGATGCAAATTGGTGCGGAATCTTCGAGTGATCCCTCTTGAAGAGTGTGACAGTGTTTTCAGATTTGATCACGTAGAGTACTGTCCACTGGAGAAGACCTTTATCGAAAGCATCTCTATAAAAATTACAGACCAGCAAGGTAAATTAGTTAACTTTGAATCGTCTTTTACGCCTACCTATATAATGCTCCACTTCAGACGGATATAAGAAAGCTATAAATATTCACATACTACAGATAGCTGCATAGTGCTAATACACATTTTATGTGGCATGCTTGTTTAATGAGATGAATGCGCACTACACACGGTATTACCTTATACAGAGTGGGGGTAAATTATCCGATATAGGAGAACTGTATCGATCGCCTCTTGTGTACCAGCGTGGGAGAGGAATCGGAAGTTTTTTTAGCGGCCTGATACGCTATTTACAACCGATATTTTCATCAGGAGCAAAGGCTGTAGGAAAACAGGTTATTAACACAGGAAAGTCAATCTTTCAAAAAGTCGGGAGTAAGCCTATCAAGCAGATTTTGAAGGAGCAGGGAAAAACTGCACTACATGAGCTAGCTCAAAAAGGTATAAATAAAATGTTTGATGCTATGGACGGCAGAGGGAATCGAATGCCTATAAAAAGAGTTAATCCGTACACAAGCATGCAGACAAGAAGTTCAGCTAAACGCAAAAGACGTACTAAAGTAAGGAAATCGACGTCTTCGATCAGAAAAAAGAAAACTGTGAAAAAGCGTCGTAATTTGAAAAAACGTGTGTTGGATATATTTGATAGATAATTCGATGGCGATGCTTAAAGAATGTATGAATTCTGAATTGGACCTTTTTGCCTCACTATCAGTTCAGAGTAATATTTTAAAAACTGAAGAAGTTGCTTACAAACCTATAGCATCCCTAGATAACTCTTCCGTACTAGAGTTTGTTTCTCTCGGCCACGGCGACACATATCGTGATTTATCCAGCATCTACTTACGGTTAAAAGTACAGCTCATTAAATTTAAAGATGGCAAGGAAGAAACCTTCACTGAGAAAGATACTGGAGGTGATCCATTCGGCGTAGTTAACAATTTGATGCACTCCTTATTCAAACAATGTACAGTGCAGTTAAATGGCAAGAATATAGCTCAAACTGACAATAACTACCATTATAGGTCCTATATTGAAAATTTGCTAAATTATGGAAAGGATGCCGCATCCACTCACCTAGAATCAGTGTGCTGGTTTCTGGATGAAGGTGAAATGGAGATGATTGCAGGAGGAAGGGGTGGAAAGTAAAGACAATGAAGGTTATCTTAAGAGAGTCTCGATGTTTGAAAAAGGCGCCATAGTGGAACTGATGGGAACGATCCATAGCGATCTGCTTAATCAGGATAAACTATTAATAAATGGCGTTGATTTGCGCTTAACACTTTCATTGGAGAAGCCCGAATTCTATCTTTATTCTAAGGTAGATGATCTTAATCCACGTATTAAAATACTAGAAGCAACAATGTTTATGAATCATGTAACCGTCAACCCAGGAATACTATTAGCACATGAGAATGTACTTCAGCGCTCAAATACCATGTATCCGTACAAACGAGTCGAGGTGAAAACATACACACTTCCTGCTAACACTTTTACGCTATCTCTGGATAACGTAGTGATCGGCCAAATACCGAATTTGCTGGTTTTTGCCATGGTTGATAACGACTCATACAATGGAAATCGTACGAAGAATCCGTATAACTTCAAACATAACAACATAACAAACTTCAACTTGTCAGTAAATGGTGTTCAAGTTCCAAATCAGCCTCTGGAATTTGATTATTCAAAAGCTAATCCTTTAAGTACTAGAGGATATCTCACCCTCTTCAAAGGCACCGGAATAAATTACTTCGATAAAGGTCATCAGATATCGAAAAAATTCTTCGACGATGGGTGCTTCATGTTAGCCTTTGATTTAACAGCGAATAACTCATACAACTCAGGTTGTGGCAACCTGTTAAACCAAGGAGTGGTGCGAATTGAAGGTCGATTCAAGGAGTCTCTAAAGAACAGTGTCAGCTGCATTGTATACACAGAATATGACAGTAATATCGAGATAGATAAGAACCGAAATGTATACACAAGTTTCTAAAAAAGTATATATACAGCTTGATAAGGGGCGTATTAGCATAGTATCCAACTAGGTACAAAAAGGAAAACATGACAAATTGCCTGGTAAATGTTGAGTATCTATCAGAAGGCCATTTAACCTTCTTTAAGAAAATATCACTTACAGGTTTCGGGGCACAGAATAAGCTCTACTCAAAAGAAATTATATATAAATATCCAACGTCTTTGGCAACTTCTACAGATCAGACAGGAGTATGTGGAAACTTAGAGCTCAAACGCCTAGATGAAGAACTTATCAGAACACTGGCAAAATTTTCAACAGTTTTTGCTAATGGTGAATCATCAAAAGAATTCTTACAAAGTTACGTGACTTCTCATACACAGATCATAAACCTTGAAAACTTAATTTCAAAAGCCCAGGAATGAACACGATTGAACTTGCCCAGATTCTGAAAACAAATAGCGTCACTAGAAACTTGTTCAAGGGCGTCTTCCCATGTGATCATCTGCCCAGTAAAATAAAAAGACCCGCATACGTTATAGCGAACACTGACCCTTCTCATAAAAGTGGCACGCATTGGATTGCTTTCTATCTACCCAGGAACGGACCTGTAGAATACTTCGACTCTTTTGGAAGATATCCGACAAATAAATACTTTAAAAAATTTTTACATGGCAACTCAGAAAAGTTTATAAATAGTAAAAAGAGAATACAGGGTCTGTTTTCATCGACCTGTGGTAAATACTGTTGTGTATACGTATATTCCCGCTGCAAGGGGAAGAGTCTAAAGTTTTTTCTTAAACAGTTCTCATCAAAAGAATTTTCACATAATGACGCTAAGATCGTTAATTTATACCATCATATATTTTTATCGGATACTACACAGAACGGAGGGATTTGTCACAACCAGTATTGTAAATCAGAGGCTGAGAGTATAAAAGCAGCAGGTTGAAACAGTCGTGTTTCAGTTTTTATTGTGAAATCTTCAGTTCAATATGTCTACGATTCCTACAAAAAAAGTGCGTTCCGCGGATCTTACAAAAAAAGTGCGTGCCGCGGATCTTGGGATCCCTTTCAAAGGAAAAAAATCAGCACCCTCCGACAAAAAAGTTAATGAGAAGATTAGCAAAAAGAAAAGATCAGAGGTTCCGGGTGAAAACGCTCTACTAAACTACACCTACTATCTGGATGGCTGCCAGAACCGGAAAATTGTGCTCGGATTCGATCCATTCACGTTTGAGGCAAAAATAATCTTCAGTCACCATGGGCGTTTCCCTGTGTCAACAAACTACTTCGGATGGCTATCAGTATACAACCATCTCGCCCAGTTGAAGAATAAGGTTGAGATGCAGCCGGGTAATCAGCTTGGATTACTAGAAGAGTACAGAATACCTGTAGGAGAAGGCAGCATTAAATTGAAACATCTCGAACTGTGCTGTTTGTTTGAAATGATGGATTTCTTTAATATCGTTATGTTTCATAACAACAGCGCTCATGAAAGTGTGAGGGAGTATTTCAACCAATACACGACTAGATGCAAGGCGAAGGATGTGCTAAAATTATCCAATGACGACTTTTTTATACCATCACGAAGTTCATATGTACATTTAAACTATTCTAGACTTTTTTATGAAATCCCCTGGCTTTGCAGTGCCAATATTCTGTTCAATATAACAATCGGTTAATAAAAATTTTTTAAGAAAAAAAGCTTCTTGTTTTTTATTTTTATATGTAAACTTTATTCATTAGCATAAAAATATAAATGTTTACACAATTTTGTACCGCACAGCGTCTAGGTTGGACTTCATTATGGCTTTTACAGATGGTCTGGAAGTGCTGAAGATCAGTTAATTTCGGAATGGCAAGCTGTATTATTTCGGCATCTGGCAAGTATCTTCTGATGAAGTTCTCTTTCACAATGCCCTTTACGTATATAATGGAGTCCGTAAAGTCTTTCAGGATATCAGGTAGAGTGTTATAATATGCCTCGCCATCATTCCAGTGTAGACCGTTGATATTCTCTCGTTCATACTTCTGTTGCTGATCTGCTTTTACGCTCAATTCCTGATAGGGATGCGGAGGTAAGAAGTGATAGAGCGCTGGGCATAACGTACCAAAAGGTAGTATGGCAAGCTCTTTTGCAAAATACTGACCAGAATTCCCTGTGACAAACTGGATATCTAAAATAAATCTACTCATGTTGCCTGTAAGACACAATGTCGTTAAGTGAAATACGATTTGTTTATGCCCATTTTATATATTTTCCAAAATATCATTCTACAACTTATGTCTAATTATATATTTCAAATTAGCATAATTTATACTAGCACGCATTTTTAAAGTAAAATCTTAATATTAAGCATGCTAACTTATATCTAAATACATATTTAAAATTTTATACTAGTGTGTATTCTTAAAGTAAAATCTTAATATTTAGCTTGCTAGCTTAATTTTTTTAAAACCATAAGGGTATGAACAATGATCTTCAACGACAACCCTTTTATTAAAAGTGAATTGCAGGTGTTTCTTTTCCACGGTGCTAATAACAGTCCCAGGATGCTTACGCTTGATCTTTCGCTCATTCGTTACACAAACTGCGTCGCCCCCATTGGTACCCAAAACCATAGATTTCAGACATTTGAAATTCACCTTTTTGGAATTTATATAATTGAGCGTTATCCCTTTACACTTTGTAACATACTCGACCTGATCCCCTATTTCGATTTTTAGACTGTAAGTTTTAGGACCGGTACTTACATATTCTGAAATAATTGCATCAGGACCAAAGCTTATAATTTCGTTTGTTAAATCCCCCAGAAAGTTTGAAATTGTAAAGGGGATAGAAGATGTCTTATCATCTACAAAAACCATACTATCAGTATCACAATAAAGTATCTTTGTACCGACCTTTTCTAATGTCTCGTAGAGCTTAAGTCTGGCGAACGCTGTCGTATAGGCTGCTATTGGTGTGTTTACATGTGGCAACATATTTAAATTCTCTTCTATATTTCTCCATGTATTCCACAGGATGTCTTGAGATATTGGTAAGAACGAGCAGATTTCTATACCCGGAGCGTGTAAAAAATCGTTAAAGTCTTTGAAATTGTCTACCACTTTTGTGTTGGTACGGTTTTCTCTCTGAGCGAATTTACCCCAAAAAGAATTTAGACAGATTTTTGCGGTGTTACGCCTACCCGAATTCGTCTGGATTTCATTTTTGTCCAAGACAATGTCCTCCTTTATCTGATATGACTTTATAAAATCATCTTTTTCCGCATATGTCGTACATTCGCTCCCCCAACCGCTAGCCTCCTGTTTAATCTTTAGAAATGTGTTTACGTATTCCGTAAATAAACCTCCTGTCTTTGTAACGGGGTCATATACAGTATGATTATATTTCCAAACCTCATGCACGATTTTAATCTCATAACCTTTCTTTACAGCTAAGGCTACTTCGGGTATAACCCATGTACCAGTAATTTCCCGGTCACCATCATTATGTTGACATCTTGTTACTCTATTTTTAGATGCGCAAGTTCTACAAAGTGCAAAATACAGTTTAAGGTTATTTTTGAAAGGTAATACAGGCAGGAATAAATCATTTGGCGGCAATATGGTACAGGTAATAAAACCGTGCATTGATAGTATTTCTGATTTTGTAGGCAGGTTCTCGCTCCTGTATATTTCCGGATGACCAATGGGGTATGGTGCATATTTATTAATGTACGGATACAGACTTGTAAAGTCCAAATATCTAATTAATTCATTCTCTCTAGTTTTATGATATAGTCTAAACACCTCAGTACGACCTCCAAAAATAGCATCACGAGGGTTCAGGGGTGCCTTGATATTTATAGTAAGTTGTTCTAACTTCTTTTTCTCTTCGGGATTTGCCTTTAAAAAATTGTTGAACACACATTCCCAGATATGTATTAACTTATACCCACTACGTCTAATCATTTCCATTCTTCTAAGTGTAGCCTCATTCCTTTGCGCTAAATTTTCGCGGCCACCTGTATTAGTATATACATCCTGCACTCTGTAACAGGTTGTACAACCATGGTGAAAGCATCCAAAGAATTCGTAAACAGTGTTTGTCTTTGGATTGAAGCCATCTACATACATGCCGCCTTTCTCTAACTTCACCTCGCCCTTATTGTTAGCCGATAAAATCTCGTCCTGTATTTTGCACGACTCCCAAGCAAGCCATTTAGAGGCGATTAGCGATTGATTTTGAGATTTATAGTATCCATTTTTAGGCATTATGCCTATAGTATTCGCCTTCAGATAGTTTTTTCGAAAAACAAGCATACATGCTGAGGCTATAGTTAAGGCTTCTGTAAAAGGATTTACATTAGTAATGCTTAAAAATTCTCTCATGAATCGAAGGCATCCCAACCGCAAGATATTGACATCACTCACACAGTATCTCAGTAACTCCTTTCTGTTATCAAAGGTCCCTGTAGCATTTGTGTTATACCACTTAAAGAACTTGTCTTTTTCTGCCCCCCGCATTGTAGTATAGCCATATAATGCAGGTGTTGGGTATGCACCTACATAGTCAATATTTTCCATTGTATTAAAGAAAAACGGATAATAACCCTTTACATGATCTTTAATTTCAAAAACCTTAGGAAAATGTGATAGCGGGAATGCCAAATAATTTAATGAGTCTATAAAAGATACCCTTCCGCAGGTTAGCTTCATTATCTTAGTGCCATTCATTATAGGTTCGATTTTCATCTTTCTGCTCATTAACTCAGAAATTATAAAATGACAATCATAGCCTTGCGAATTGTGAGCTATACAATAAACGTTTGAAATAGAAACTCGAGTTCTGAAACAGTAATTTAAAAACTCTGCTACGACGCTCTTATTCTCGTGATATTGAAAAATATGCTTCCTCACACCACAAACACTGCATTCCTCCCTTATGTCAGGATTTTCATAGCAGTTATAGCAGACCTGCTGTGCAACAATCAAGTTGACAATATGGAGGAAGGAGTTATCATCGTAGGAAGTATCCTGAGTACTTTCACAATCAAAGAATATTATCATAAATCTATTATCAATCCCTTTCTTCGGAGGTTTAATATAACAGAGATGATCTGACGGCACAATTTTCCAGCAAATTTGGCATAGGAATTCGTTGCATGTGTGACTACCATCTCGTCTTCTATCGATAACTATGAACTTGCCGCACTGATCGCATATTCTGAGACTTTCACACACGTTCTTTTTCTCATATTTATTTCTTAAATGATTCTCAAAACAATTGTCGCCTCTGAACACACGATTACATTCTTTGCATTCCCTAACTTCTTCTACAAACAGACATGGCGGAGAGGATAGACAGTATGTACATTTTTCAGCACATTTATGTTGCTTCACGTACAATGTCCTATCGCAAAGAGTGCATGCATACGGTCTGTTGAAAAAACCGGTAAGTGACTTTATCACATAAAAGTGCTCCAACTCTTTCGAATAGTAGAAGTATAATTTTTTTAGGGAGTTGTGCTCGTACGAGGGCCTAAACATAAAAGATTCTGGCTTTTTCATATCATTAAAAACGACAATTTGATACTCCCTCAAAATTTTTTGAAATTTGTAAAGATCTGCCTGAATACACCCTTTCTTACCCACCACAACCTTTGCTTCTTTACATAACTTCTTCGTCAATCTATCTAGAGTTTTAACAATCGAGACTTGACTTTTTCCCTTGATTCTTCCCGAGATCATCTCAATAGCATAACATAAGCTTCGTGGGAGACAATTAAAATCACCGTCCTTACCAACATCCACCACACTATACTTCCTAGCCAGAATCTCCCTTTCTGTGGAATTCACGGCATCCACCCTCCCCCCGATGAAGGGGAAATTTATAATATCCGCTTTTATTTGCATAGCCCCATCTGAGAGAAAAGTGCTGTTGGACTGATTGACATTAGAAATAAGTTGAATAATGGTAGCCCCACTCACCTCACTTACAGGTCTTAAACTACACCAAATGGGCTTGACGTCAGGATAATCTTGAGGTTCAATCGATAAACTAATTTTACTTCCTTGTACTGAACCGGCGACTAACTCTTTTACCACCCTATCAAACATCTTCTCCAGCTCTTTGACAGGGTCTTCAACGTTCTCTCTGAAATCCTTTAGTCTGAAGACCATCTTAACACCCTCGAGATTAAACTTTTTAAAAAAGGTCTTTTGTTTAGATAAAATCTCTATTTCACTATCTGACCCTCCGCCAGTTTGGTTTAAACCATTTTCCTGATTCTCTTCGTGCATATTTTCAAAAAATGCGCCTGATCTGTTGGCAATCGATCTCTCGCAAACAAGGCTATTTTGATCTATCTGTTCCAAAGGTGTGCTATTAGCACCCCCCGCATTTTTGAGAGAAGAAACAACTTCTTTTAAACCCCCATCCGTAAAGGGAACACCATGTTCCGAAGGCGTGTTATTAGCTCCCCCCGCATTTTTGATAAAAGAAACATCTTCTTTCAATCCTCCATCCGTAAAGGGAACACCATGTTCCGAAGGCGTGTTATTAGCTCCCCCCGCATTTTTGAGAAAAGAAAGAGCTTCTTTCATTCCTCCATCCGTAAAGGGAACACCATGCAATTCTGAGAAGCTGGTTAACAGCTCTAAGAACCGGTATTTTTCCGCAGTTCGAAATATATTTTTTTTTCTTTAAGATCCTTAACTAAGATACTTAAACTAGACAGAAATATATTATATCCTAGACTTAAGGAGCTACTTAAATAATTTATCGCACTTACACTATCCATCTTATTTTATTATCTATTAGTGTACTAAGTATAGTATATAGGCGGGTTCTGGATACAAGGGACTTGGACTCAACTGAAAAGGATTATTAATGAAGTTGTATGGCACTGATAAGGAATTGATAAGATGTAAGTCCAGACTGCATATTTTTGTAGGATAACAAGATCGCATTATTAATTTTTTAAAATTATTATCTTAATAATGTACTAATGTAAATATATATCTTTAACTTTTTTCTTGTATTACACATCCCTTTAACGGGTTACAAATTTTGCACGGTGCAGCATGCCAACTTAAACTAATTGGAGCGATCCTCAATCCTCTCCTCCTCCTCGACGCCTTGCTTGCAGGCCTGATGGCAGACGGTCCCGGCTTCAAATTATCCCGAACTGCATCAGAAGTGAAATGCGCTTTCCTCAACACCGTGCTTGCAGGCCTGATGGCAGACGGTCCCAGCTTCAAATTATCCCGAACTGCATCAGAAGCGAAATGCGCTTTCCTCAACACCGTGCTTGCAGGCCTGATGGCAGACGGTCCCGGCTTCAAATTATCCCGAACTGCATCAGAAGCGAAATGCGCTTTCCTCAACACCGTGCTTGCAGGCCTGATGGCAGACGGTCCCGGCTTCAAATTATCCCGAACTGCATCAGAAGCGAAATGCGCCTGTTTTTTCCCTCAAGCACCTCCGATATTCTTCTGATATCGTTGCATATTCTTAGAAGGGCCGTATGCACTTCTATTTCTCCCTGCAAACTGAAAATTTTTCTATTAAGATTTAAAGGTTGAGATTAATTTTATTTCAAAAACAAGCCTTACCTGACCATAAAATTGGTTATCACTTTGAGCTGCTCTTAATACCTCAGGGTACAAGTCCGGATGCTAATGTTCTCTAGCCTCCTGAAACTCCGACTTTTATACCGATTCTCAAGGCTATTTCGCATATTATCCAGTGCAATCTTTCTAACAGGTCATTATACCTCACACATTAATTATTCAAGCTAGTATGCTATACTTGCCAAGAAAAGGATTATTTTCTACAGAAGTACATTATCCGCCATGCGCATGTAGCCTACGCATGTCTCAAGCTAATAAATTTTCTATTTATAACACCACTCGCCCGTTTAGAATGAAAAGTGCATACTTAACTAGGCCTTTACCTATTTTGTTGCAAACGTTAGACTCTCTGATTTATATGGCAAGAATGACAAACTGATCATTATTCGTTTTGGTTATTATACCATTATACCATCCAACCATCTAACTAGATAATACAGAACTCAGGAGAACGCATATTTAGCACGGTCTTTTAGCAACTTTGTTGCAAATGTTAGACTCTCTGATTTATAGGGAAAGAATGATAGTCTGATTATTTCTTTTCCTCTTACCATCAGTCCAAAGATATATGGGTCTCGACTTTTCAGTTCATTACCTCGTATTGTGTAATCCCAATTCTTGACTATTTTACCTATCTTCCGCCGGGTATATAAGTCGGAGCTCCTCGTGAGGAAAATCATAATCTCCTTACAGGTCTGATAGTCAAATATGGTAAGTTTCATATTATCCGTTTTACTTTTTTGCCAATAACTTTATTTTTGTAATTTTTTTCAGAATACTTTCGAATTATTAGCTTCCGCTGTTGGGGGTGATGGGGACTCTATGATTCCCACTAGCTCCCTCGAGATCGGGAAGGAATATCTCATTAAACTGTTTCGGCTGGTGAAGACGAAATACGGTGTAAGGCTGGCACTCCATTTCGACGAAGGCATCTTCTGCTTCTTACCACCCCGATTTTCGGAAAGGGTGAAGACACAACGCCAGATAGATGAACTGAACCAATCTTCAGATCAGTACTTCGTCTTCGATGGTATAGATGAAACACGCGGTGGGTTTCTAAAAGTACGATTTTTGAAAAAATAAACTCATGCATATAAATAAAGAATGAAATGACATCTATTATCATGTGTTTCCTTTGTTAAAAACCCTCAAACTCTTCACATCGATCACGTCATCTCATACCAAATCCAGCTCCCAGCCAATCGGCTCAGTTCCACAACCCAGGCCCATGATTCCATGCCCAAGCAGCCAGCCCACAGGCCACACACTTTCAGCTTCTCAAACGCCAAACGCACTACACTTTCAGCCTTTTTCCCCATACAGAAGCCGGCCGCCGGAGTCACACACTTTGGACCTCGTAGCAAAAACTCACACCCTTTGGCCCCCAACAATTCAGAACAAAAGTGTATGTCTTACTACTTAGGGACTAGCACACTTTGCACCTGCTCAAAGTGTAGTAGCACACTTTGGCCCCCAACAATTCAGAACAAAAGTGTATGTCTTACTACTTAGGGATTAGCACACTTTGCACCTGCTCAAAGTGTAGTAGCACACTTTGGCCCCCAACAATTCAGAACAAAAGTGTATGTCTTACTACTGAAGCTTTGACTATAGCATCGGCCTGTATGCTAGTTTTTCGAAAAAACTACCTGCAGGAAAATACAATAGGTATAATGCCAAAAAAGGGCTGCTACAAATCTCAAAATCAGTCGCTTATCGCTTCTAAATGGCTTGTTTGGGAGTCAAAAAAAATAAAAGGCCGAGATAATATCCGCTATTAATAAAGGTGAAGTGAAACTAGAGAGGGAGGGCATGTACGTAGATGGCTTCAATCTAATGACAAACACGGTCTACGAGTTCTTTGGCTGCTTTTATCACGGTTGTAGAAGCTGTTTTAGATTACAGGATGTAAGTACTGAGAATGGTGGAGGTCGCGAAACCTTTAATCAAAGATATGAAGCCACAGCTAGGAAAATTGAAATGATTAGGCGTAATGGATATAAATTAAAATACATGTGGGAGTGTGAGTTCAAAAAATTCTTAAAGTCAAATCCTACGGAGAAAATGGAGTTGGAAAAGCTTACTAAGAATATAGTGGAACCATTAAATCCTCGAAATGCTATTTTCGGAGGTCTCACCGAGGTGTTTAGATTATACCATAAAAGTGGGGAGAATGAAATAATAAGATATCTTGATTTTACTAGCCTGTACCCGTACATTAACAAATATTCTCCTTATCCCCTTAACAAGATGCGGGCATGATGAGAGTGAGCGAGAGATTACTGACACTTGGGTTATACCTGAAGTATCATTAGCTGTGAAAAAAGGCTATCAAAGTCATTTTTGAAGTCTGGAAATATAATCACACTATGTACGATCCCAATACGAAAACAGGTGGTCTATTTACGGAGTATGTTAATACCTTCTTGAAGATTAAACAGGAAGCTAGCGGGTGGGGAATGAATGTACGACAGAGATAGAGAGAGAGAATTACATAAGGTCATATCGCATAAGGGAGGACATTGCGCTAGACAAAAGTGAAATCCAAAAAAACCCTGGTAGGCGTAACACTGCAAAAATATGCCTAAATTCCTTTTGGGGGAAATTCGCTCAGAGAGAAAATCGTACCAACACCAAGGTTCATTTCTGTAGTATGTCTTCATTAACTTTCAAATTAAATTGAAAGATTTTTGGGCCTAAATAGCTTTAAGGAGTTCTGCGATTTTATACATACCCCGGGTATAGAAGTCTGTTCATTACTGCCAGTATCTCAAGACACTTTGTGGGTTACATGGAAAAATATAGAAGAGAATTTAATTATGTTACCCCATGTGAGCACGCCCATTGCTGCCTACACTACCGCATTTGCTAGACTTAAACTCTACGATGCCTTGGAAAAAGTCGGTACAAGAATACTTTATTGTGACACTGACAGTCTAATATTTGTAGATGATAAGACATCACCCATCCCCTTCGAAATTTCAAACTTTCTAGGCGATTGAACTAACGTGATTGAGAGCTATGGCCCCGATGCATTTATCTCCGAATATGTAAGTACCGGTCCTAAAACTTACAGTCTAAAAGTCCAAAAAAGGGGTCAGGTTGAGTATGTCACAAAGTGTAAGGGGATAACACTTAATTTTAAAAATTCAAAAAAGGTGAATTTCGAATGTCTGAAATCTATGGTAACTGGTTGTAGCGATGGTGACCCAGTTTGTGTAAAAAATGAGCGTAAGATTAAGCGTAAGCGTCCTGGGATTGTCATTAGTGCTGTGGAAAAAGAGCATTTGCAATTCACATTCGATAAAAGAGTTGTCGTCGAAGATCATTTTTCATACCCGTATGGCTTCAAAAGAGCAAAGTTAGCAAACTAAAATAATGTATTTTTTTTAAGACGGTTTTTTAGTTTAATTATTCTTAACTTGGTAGATGTACTGATATAGCTATAACTTGAAAATATTGTTAAAAATATATAAATGTGTATAAATAAAATTGACTCTCACTTATTGACATTACGTCTTACCGAAAACATGAGTAAATTCATAGTTGATATCCAGTTTGTTACAGTAAATCATGGCCAGTATTTTGCTAAAGAGCTTGCTATACTGCCTTTTGGGTCAATATACCCAACGTTCTATTTCCTCCTCCCCCCTCATCCCTATCAGGAGCTGAACATGAAGGCGGATCGGCAGCAGAAGTATGAACGAGAAAACATCAATGGTTTGCACTGGAATGATGGCGATACATGTTATAATAGTCTACCCGACATTTTGAAGGACCTTGCTAGCTCTACTATATACGTAAAAGGCCTTGTGAAGGAGAGTTTCATCAGAAGATACTTACCAGACGCTGGGCGGGCGCAAATCCTCATCTTTAGTCCTCCACGTGGGCGCCCGCTGGTAATGCTCAGTCGTGGATGACATTGTGTCCCTACGATTGATCAGCCAAGACTACACGCATGTACTCAATCGTGCGCGGTGGTCATTAAGACTGAGGTAATACCTAATTCTAAGGTGGTGTGAGCGTATTGTAAACCGTGCCGAAGGATGAAAGACTGAGGGTTAAATCAGTCACGAACGAGCTCCTGTGGTTGATCGGGCAAATAACCACAGTATTCTTTGCCTTACGCTGGTAAGCCGACTCTGCCAGAGTGGACCTTTCCTTCCGGGCATACTCATGGGAATCAAATGGAAAAAAAACAATTTAAAACAAAACATAAACAAGACGAAAAGAAAGACGAAGGACAATACCTGCAAGCCTAGCTCTCTGTCCGGCGTTGGTGACAATCAGTCATCTAGCTCGACGGGCGCTGAGGCTGCGGTTGGTCAGACGGTGCAGGAGCAGGCCGTTGCAACGTGCGCAAATACTGCTTCTTCTTCCTTCCGAACCAGGCATGTATCCACTGGGGCCCAGTCCTCGGTTGATTCATCTCCCCCATCCTCCTCCCCTCCCTCTCCCCTTCTTGATAATCCTCCCTCACCTTCGACTTCGGTTGGAACCAGTTGCTCCTATTTGGCCAATCTGAATCTGGAGCAGGATTCTGATGATGAGGTCGACCTAAACAACACCGTGGTATCGGTCAACCTTCTGGGGGGTGTGGACGAATCTTCTGCACCACCAACCACGACGAAAGAGATAACGGAAGCATCCTCCGCTACTCAATCATCATCCGCTAGTAAGGTTCGTAGCCTAGCGGCACGCATCCGAAACAACAGGAAGCTAGCTAGGAGAGCGATCAAAGCGTTTGGGAGCATCGAATCGAACGATTTATCGCTTATCCAGTCCAATAGACTGAACTCTTGCAAGTTGCACCCTCCATCGGAGAAGTCCTCTGGTATGGGTAAATTGGACCCCTCGCCGGTTATAACTGGGGAGGACCAATCGAAGAAGAGGATCCGGTCGTGTGAGGGAGAGCAAAGCCAAGCGAAGAAGCCGAGACCTGCAGTGTCGCAGCCTACGACGTCACGGCCGAACATGCGTCCAATCTCGAACGTACCGGAGGAGTTCCATGTGGCGATAAGGGATGTGAGCGTCTCTGACTACAGGATCGCCCGAGAGAGATGGGCTCTGGTTGAGTCTGCTATCACGGACCAGGTGCTGAATGATAGTGAAGAAGCCCCCTTTGCCATTGATGACATTGCACGGTATCGGGGGGTGCGGACCATGATCTGCAGTAATGAACAGACGCAGACTAGGCTCTCTTGCTACGTATCTCGGATCGGCAATCTGTGGGACGGAGCGAAATTCGATGTGGTGCCGAAGTCATCGCTCGTTAAGCCGCAGACCTGGGTATGGGTTCCGGGACCCCCCTATGAGGACGCGAAGACTCTTGGTCTGCTGAGAAAGCAGAACCCGGATGTTCCTATGGCGGGACTTAGTATCGCCAAGAGGGACCCACCAACTAACGGAGGACAACGTCTTCTATTGGTATGGGACAAGGAGGCGATCCCGGCCCTGGAAAAGAAGAAGTGGGAACTTCACTATGGATGTAGCAGAACGGTAGTGAGATTTCCGCAGAGCGAAACAGAAACCAAGGAAGGCAATGATGAAGGTACTACAACTTAACCTTCATCATAGCAAAGCCGCATCCGGCAATCTCTTGAGGTTGCTTGACTTGTGCAAAATAGATCTGGCTCTCCTGCAAGAACCCTCAAACGATTGGATACAGGGTCTAAAATCAGCAGAATTTGATTTGTTCTTCTCGAAGGACACAGGTAAGCAGAGAACTTGTATTCTGATTAGGAAAGGAATTAATTCTTTTCTCTTGAACAATTACAGCAATGGTGACCAGACTGCAGTAAAGGTGGAGGGATCGGATGGTAATAGTATTATTGTCACCTCTCTCTACCTTCCATATGACAGCGAAGAACACCCACCTCCTGACGGGTTCAGACACTTGATCAGTATGGTGGAAAGGAAGAAGATCAACATCGTGGTGGGGTGCGACGCTAACGCTCACCACACTCAATGGGGCAGCAGAGATATCAACAGCAGGGGTGAGTCACTTTTTGAATATATTTGCTCTTCCAAACTTGCATTATGCAACAGAGGTGATGATCCCACTTTTGTTATTAGAAATAGAAGTGAAGTCTTGGACATAACTCTAAGATCGAGCTACGGCACGAAGTTTGAAGTCGGTAACTGGTCAGTGAAAGGAATGGAATCCTTCTCTGATCATAGAATAATAATGTTCACGATATCTTGCGATGTAGTGCGGGGTAACTCCTTCCGTAACATCAAAAGAACTAACTGGGAGGATTTCGTAAGGGTGGTCGGTAGGAACCTTAGGCAGGAAAACATCAGCTTAAGCAGTGCGGAACTACTTGATAGGGAAGTGGGAATGATTTCGGAAACCTTGATGACTGCCTTTAGATCGGCCTGCCCGCTCTCAAATGAAGGTGGGAAAGGTGGTCCGAAGTGGTGGTCAAAGGATCTTGAAACTCTGAGAGGAAAGGCGAGGAGGCTTTTCAAGAAAGCTAAAAGAACTCAGAATGATTTGGACTGGGACGCGTACAGACTCAGCGAAATAGAATTTAAATCATCGCTGAACTTCGCCAAGCGAAGTTCATGGAGAAAGCTCTGCGAGGAAATAGAATGTATTAATGAAGCATCTAGAATGCGTAGGATCCTCGCCAAGGACCCCAGTGTTCCGGGGTACTTAAGGAGGAATGACGGAAACTGGACGGAATCAAGTCAGGAAAGTCTGGATCTACTGATGGAGACGCACTTCCCGGGGTGCATCTCGGAGCTTGGGAACTCATCTCAGGTAGTAGATCTCCCTGTGGCGGACGTAGACATTGTAAATCGGACAATCTCTCTTGAAAGGGTAAGGTGTGCGGTTATGTCCTTCTCTCCCTTTAAGTCTCCGGGAGTGGACGGTCTGGTGCCCATTATGCTGCAAAAAACCATGCCACTTATTGGTCCTTCCTTGGTGAGGATCTTTAGAAGTTGTCTAACTCTCGGGTATGTCCCGAAGATGTGGCATGAAGTCAGGGTGATTTTCATCCCTAAGGCTGGTAAGCCAAGCCACACCCTGGCCAAGGACTTTAGACCCATTAGTCTCTCATCGTTTTTACTGAAAACAATGGAGAGACTGATGGACTATTATCTCAGATGTGTTCTGGACGCGAGAGGCTTCTTAGCTTCTCAGCACGCCTATATGAAGGGAAAATCTGTCGAAACGGCCTTACATGAGGTCGTCTACACGGTTGAAGAATCTTTGAATGTGAAAGAGTATACTCTAACAGCGTTTCTAGATATTGAGGGTGCCTTCAATAATGTGGAGACGAGTGCGTTCGAGAAGGAATTGAATAGACTGGGTGTGGACTCATTCATTTCGTGCTGGATTGTGTCGATGCTAGGGGGAGAATTATCAACTCCTCTCTGGGGATGGATGTAGCAGAATGAAAGCAACCCGGGGAACCCCACAGGGTGGGGTGCTATCTCCACTGCTGTGGGTCATAGTGGTTGACGAAATTTTACAGGCTCTATCTTTGACCGGAGTCAAGGTTGTTGCCTACGCGGATGATATCGTTCTGATGGTGAGAGGTAAGTTCCTGGACACCTTGAGCGATTTACTAGAAGTTGGGCTCAAATCTTTGAGCAGGTGGGCTGGTAACTGCGGCCTCAACATCAATCCGGAGAAAACCGACCTTATCCTCTTTACGAGGAAAAAAGACCGAGAATTCAGGCTCCCACGCTTGAATGGCGTTACCATCCCGCTCTCCCCTAGTGTGAAGTACTTGGGAATCTATCTCCATCCTAAGTTGAGCTGGAAACTCACGATTGACGACAGGATCAAGAAGGCATCGAATGCTTACTACGCTTGTCAGAAAATGGTAGGGAAAACCTGGGGCCTTAACCCGAGAATAGTGCACTGGCTGTACATCACGGTAGTTAGACCTGTTCTTACTTACGGGTCACTGGTGTGGTGGCATGCGTTGGAGATCGGGACTAACAGGGTCGCCATGAGCAGAATCCAAAGAATGGCGCTCATTGGGATCACTGGGGCCTTACGCACCACGGCCTCGCAGGCTCTTTAAGTAATGCTCCACATAATCCCATTGGAACTAGCGGTAAAATCGATAGCAGCAAAGGGTGCTTTGCACCTGCGTGAGGCAGGCTATTGGTTGGGAGGCAGTGTGGGCCACACTAGGATCTTGTCAATTTCCCCGTGCTCCGCCATGCCGGAGCGCAACGACTACAGGACACCGTCTTGCAGTTTTGGACATTCCTATGCTGTGATTATTCCCACCAGACTGGAGTGGCGATCTGGAGTCATCGCCCTAGACACGGTTGCTATCTACACTGATGGCTCCAAAACGGAGAGCGGAACGGGTGCGGAAGTGTACTCTTGTGACCTTGACATTATGGAATCGTTCAGGCTACCGGATAGCTCGAGCGTGTTTCAGGCCGAGATTTTTGCGCTGACAAAAGCAGCGGAGATAATTGTGCGAAAACAGTGCGTGAATGGTACAATAACTATTTATGTTGACAGCCAAGCTGCCATCAAGGCTGTTGAGGCGCACATTACTAAATCCAGGCTTGTGGGAGAATGTAAAAGAATATTGCAGATGGTGGGTATGAATAATAACCTGAAGATTAGCTGGATTCCTGGTCAAAGTGACTTCCCTGGAAATGAAAAGGCAGACGAGCTCGCCAGAAGGGGATCGGAGATGAGCATGGAGCTGGCCGACGAGTCGGTTCAATGTCCCATTGAATGTGTAAAGGGAATGATTGATATTGAAGCGCTCAGACAGATGGAGGGGGCCTGGGTGAATCTCTCGGGATGCCGGCAAGCAAGAATCTGCTGGCCGAAACTTGATAGGAGGAACTCTAGCTTCATTTTGTCTCTGGGCAGGGACATTTGCAGACAACTTATAGGGGTCCTAACGGGACACTGTCCCTTTGGGAGGCATGGAGAAAGGCTGGGAATACCCATGGCTGACCTGTGTCGCTGTGGTGACGAGAATGTTGAGCCAACACTGGAGCATCTAGTGTGTGAATGTGATAGTCTGGCGCGCACCAGGCATCGGTACTTGGGGAAATTCTCCTTAACCGATCTATCCGAACTTGCGATGATTCCTTTTTGGAGAACTACTCTCTTCATAAGGAAGAGCAATATTTGGAATCAGTAGTCTAGAGCCCGGTTTTTATACGAGGGGACCACAATGGATCCACAGTGATCTCTCGTGATGGACTGGGGCACATTGCTTCAGTCCACCCTTCTCAACCTAACCTAACCTACTAGACGCTGAGATAATACAGCTTGAAATACCTAAATTAACCGAGCTTCAACACTTTCAAACACTATGTAAAAATCATAACCAAGCTCGAGCTACTCGTTGCGCTGTGCAGAACTGTGTAAACTTATAACTATATATGCTGATGAATAAAGCTTATTTATAATTGAAAACAAATAGTTTTGTATAATTTTTATACTCTAGATGAAATCATATAGAGTATTATAAGTTTAATCCAGCCGAAAAGTTTGTAACGCATAGAACCAAGCCTCGGACGAAAAAAAGTTATATATTATTTTTTCTTTATTTGTGGCCAAAAGCCTCAAATCCGATTGACGTCCGTCCGTCCGTCCGTCCGTCCGTCCGTCCGTCCGTCCGTCCGTCTGTCCGTGAACACGATAACTCAAGAACGCCTTCACCTAGGATCTTGAAATTTTGAATCTGGATGTTTGGTTGAATTTGTAAGGCTAAGTTCGTTAACGGGCAAAATCGTCCTATTCCTTCGGGTAGCTGCCATACAAAATGTCCTTAAAACACGTGTTTAAGAATATTGGTCGATAACTTCAGAAGGGTTTAAGCTACGACATTGAAATTTTGTACGTGTTATTTTTTCACTAGTTGGAGCTAAATATATGATTATGAAGAAAATCCTCTTAGTCCTTCGTGTAGCTGCCATACAAATATCCTGTCAAAATGTATTCACTTAATTTACGAAACTCACTATAACTCAAGTAATCTTTTAGCTACGAATTCGGAATTTTGTACAAGTTAGTTTTGAGTGAAAAGGAAGTTCGAGTTTACTAATCAGCGAAATCCTTTTACTCCTTCTGGTAGCTGCCATACAAAATGTCCTTAAAACACGTGTTCAAGAATATTGGTCGATAACTTCAGAAGGATTAAAGCTACGACTTTGAAATTTTGTATGTGTTATTTTTCCAATAGTTGTAGCTAAATATATGATTATGAAGAAAATCCTGTTAGTCCTTCGTGTAGCTGCCATACAAATATCCTGTCAAAATGTATTCACTTAATTTACGAAACTCACTATAATTCAAGTAATCTTTTAGCTACGAATTCGGTATTTTGTACAAGTTAATTTTGAATGAAAAGAAAGTTCGAGTTTGCTAATCAGCGAAATCCTTTACTCCTTCTGGTAGCTGCCATACAAAATATCCTTAAAACACGGTGTTCAACAATATTTTCCGATAACTTCTGAACGCTTCAAGCTACGAATTTGAAATTTTGTACACATTAATTTTTGAATGGTTCCAAGGAAAAGGATAAATATGTAAGAAATCGAGTGAGTCCTTCCTGCACCTCCCATGTGAAAGTCCTTCAAAAACATTTTTTTTCGATGAATTACCCAGTTCAAGGTATGAAGTTAAACACTGAATATTGTCTTTTAGGTTTGAGTAGCAATCTAATAGCAGTCCTTAATAAAGGACATACAACATGCACACACGTAATTCTACTTTATCCCCAGCTACAATATAAATCGGAGTTCAGTATTCATCTAGAGTATTATACGATTGGCTTGCAGCCGATCGTGACTGCAGTATGTTTTTATTAGCAAATAATTCTTGCACTACAAAACCACGGAATTTCATAAAAAAGTCGAGAATAGTTAATATGCACATATGAAGTGAGGACTGGTATAAAAAAGTCGGCACTCGATAATTGTAATACATCTTTATACTCTAGATGAAATCATATAGAGTATTATAAGTTTAATCCAGCCGAAAAGTTTGTAACGCATAGAAAAACGTTATATATTATTTTTTGTTTATTTGTGGCCAAGAACCTCAAATCCGCCTGACGTCCGTCCGTCCGTCCGTCCGTCCGTCCGTCTGTCCGTGAACACGATAACTCAAGAACGCCTTCACCTAGGATCTTGAAATTTTGAATCTGGATGTTTGGTAGAATTTGTAAGGCTAAGTTCGTTAACGGGCAAAATCGTCCTACTCCTTCGGGTAGCTGCCATACAAAATGTCCTTAAAACACGTGTTCAAGAATATTGGTCGATAACTTCAGAAGGGTTTAAGCTACGACATTGAAATTTTGTGTGTGTTATTTTTCCAATAGTTAAAGCTAAATATATAATTATGAAGGAAATCCTGTTAGTCCTTCGTGTAGCTGCCATACAAATATCCTGTCAAAATGTATTCACTTAATTTACGAAACTCACTATAACTCAAGTAATCTTTTAGGTACGAATTCGGAATTTTGTACAAGTTAGTTTTGAGTGAAAAGGAAGTTTGAGTTTACTAATCAGCGAAATTCTTTTACTCCTTCTGGTAGCTGCCATACAAAATGTCCTTAAAATACGTGTTCAACAATTTTTTTTCCGATAACTTTTGAACGCTTCAAGCTACGAATTTGAAATTTTGTACACATGAATTTTTGAATGGTTCCAAGGAAAAGGACAAATATGTAAGAAATCGACTTTAAAAAGGACATTTTTTTCGATGACTTTCCCAGTTCAAGGTATGAAATTAAACACTGAATATTGTCTTTTAGTTTTGAGTAGCAATCTAATAGCAGTCCTTCATAAAGGACATACAACATGCACACACGTAATTCTACTTTATCCCCAACTACAATATAAATCGGAGTTCAGTATTCATCTAGAGTATTATACGATTGGCTTGCAGCCGATCGTGACTGCAGTATGTTTTTCTTTGCATTTAGCGGTGTATTGGCTGAAATAATCCCTCACACTTTCAGAAGCGTTGTTATTATGGTACATGACGATATTGAAGAAATCCATCCTTTCGTACAAATTTAAAAGGTTCTGGGATGATAGTCGAATACTACTTTCATCGATCGGTATCACGAATTCCTTTTTTAAACCAGCTTGAACCGCTTGAGTAGCCTCGTCATTTTCATGTTTCAACATGGTCAGATGATTGTACAGCGAAATCCATCCGGAGTAGTTCGTTGACACGGGGAAGCGGCCAGGGTGACTGAAGATTATTTTTGCCTCAAAAGTGAACGGGTCTAAAACAACCTTCCGGTTTTGACAGCCGTCCAGATAGTAGGTGTAGTTCAGTAGAGCACCTTCGCCAGGGACCTCGGACCTTTTCTGCTTGCCTAGCTTCTTAATAACTGATTCATCCGATGGGACTGATTTTTTTCTTTTGTTAGACCGTCGCTGTTGCATGCCATCCTCGAATTTTGTAATAGGTGTAGCCATATTGTCCGGAAGATTTTTAGAGAAAAACTGACAGTCGGGTGGTTTAAGCTGATGCTTTTATACTCTCCGCCTCCGATTTACAATACTGGCTTCGAAAAACCCCACCATTCTGTGTAGCGCTCGATGAAAATATATGGTGGTATAAATTAATTACCTTGGCGTCATTATCTGGGAAGTCTTTTGACGAAAAGTGCTTAAGAAATAGCTTTAGATCCTTCCCCTTGCAGCGAGAATATATGTATACACAGCAGTAGTTTCCGCATGTCGAAGAGTATACACTCTGTAATCGTTTTTTGTTATTTATGAAAACCTTAGAGTTGGTATGCAAAAATCTTTTAAAATATTTATTGTTGGGGTATCTACCAAAGGAGTCAAAAAATTCAGCAGGGCCTGTCCTCGGGAAATAAAATGCTACCCAATGAACGCCTTTTTTGTCTGCGGGGTCGGTATTTGCAATAACACATGCTGGCGTTTTAATTTTATAAGGTAAACGATCGCATGGGAATACGCCTTTGAAAAATCGCCTTGTGGTTGTGTTTTTCCTTAATGTTTTAACAAGTTCGATCGTGTTCATATCTGCTCTTTCGAAGCGATAGCGTCAATGTCAATGATCTTGGTGTGACTGGTGGCGTAACTTTCTAAGAATTCCTTTGTTGTAAAGCTATAAACAAAAACGGTTGCAAATTTTGCTAGCGTCATAATAAGATTTTCATCCAAACGCTTAAGTTCCAAATTCCTAAATGCCCCTGTCTGATCTGTTGTGGTAGCCGATGATGTGGGATATTTATACGTTATTTCCTTCGAGAATAATTTATTTTGTGATGAGAAACCGGCAAACGAAACCTTTTTAAAGAAGGTTAGATTACCTTCATTAAAATATTCGACATTTACAACACAATATGCCATCTTCGTTGTTCTTCCTCGTCCGCTGAGTAATATGAAGAATGCGAGGTTAAAAGGCTATATTTATACTGTTCAAAAATCAGTATGAACTCCACAAAGTTTGTCTATTTCAAGACTTCCATCATACTCGGCATATACTATACAAGTTACACTTTTTTCCAGCGCTTTCTTAAACCTTCCCTCGATCCTCACTGTTCCTTGATTTAATAAACTGCCACAAGATGATCCGTATGAATTGTCTGCAGTTAAATCGAACGCCATTAAAAAGCATCCATTATCGAAGAATTCCTTTGAGATTTGATTGCCTTTATCGAAGTAATGAATGCCTGTTTCCTTAAATAGTGAAAGGTATTCCCGTGTACTTATAGGTTTTTCCTGAGAGTAATCAAACTCTAAAGCCTGGCTTGGAACTTGGACTCCATTGACGGATAAATTGAATCGTGTGATATTATTATGTTCAAAGTTGAATGGATTCTTCGTCTGTTTACCGCTGTAGGCATCATTATCTACCATGCCGAAAATTAACAAGTTCGGTAGCTGTCCGATTATGACATTATCTAAAGATAATGTTGAACTGTTAGCCGGTAACGTATAACTTTTTACTTCAACACGCTTGTACGGATATATCACGTTGGAGCGCTGAAGAATAGTTTCATGTGCCATTAAAATATTGGGATTAACAGCTACATGATTCATATACATTGTTGCATCTATAATTTTAATTTGCGGTGAGTGTCCGTCTTCTTTTGAGTATAGATAAAATTCGGGTTTTTCCAGGGATAGTGAGAGTCTAAAATCTACCCCATTCAGAAGTAACTTATCCTAATTAAGTAAATCACCATGAATCTTTCCCATAAACTCTACCACATTACTTTTCGAAAGCAATTCAGACCGTTTGAGATATCCTGCATTAAATCCACTAGGACGCCCACTTTTGCTTCCTTCTTCAATCATTTCCATACCATCTTGGTCGAGGTACCATCCTACGGATTCTAAATGTGTTGTTGATGCATCTCTACCGTAATTCAATAAGTTTTCAATGTAAGCTCTGTAATGGTAGTTGTTGTCAGTTTGAGCAATCGGTCTGCCATTTAATTGTATTGTACATTGTCGAAAAAGTGAGTGCATTAGGTTGTTCACTACGCCAATTGGATCACTTTCCTCTTCAGGTTCACCAGCTTTATCTTTGCTTTTTTCTTTTCCAGTGTAGAATTCTTCTTTCCCACCTTTTGCCTTAATTAGCTGAACTTTTAAGCGAAGGTAGAAACTGGATAAATCGCGGTACGTGTCCCCATGTCCTAGCGAGACGAATTCCAGAACTGAAGAGTTATCAAGAGAAGCTATTGGTTTGTATGATACTTCTTCTGTTTTTAAAATATTGGCCTGTATCGGTGGTGCTTTAAATAAATCTAATTCAGATTTCATACATTCTCTGTACGAGGCCATTCTCCTTACTTATCGAATATATCCAATACACGCATACGCTTATTGTTCTTAACTCTTTTATTTTTACTGGTTGCTGGTCTTTTCTTAATAGATTTTCTCTTTGGTTTGGTACGTTTTCCACGTTTAGGAGCCGTTTTTAACTGTGCTGTTGAAAACGGATTTGCCCTTTTTATAGCCATGAGCATTTTCATATCCTCACCACCCATACTGTCAAAGAGTTTTTTCACGCCTTTTTGCATCAGCTCTTGAGTAGCAGCTTGTCCGTGCTCTTTTAAAATGTTTTTGAGAGGTTTACTCCCCGCCTCTGATAATATTGTTTTTCCAGTCTTTATAGCTTGCTCCTTTATAGTTTTTACTCCTGAGGAGACTAAAGGCCGTAAATAACGCAGTAATCCACTGAAGAAGCTGCCAATACCTCTTCCACGCTGATATATAAGTGGGGATCGATAAAGATCCCCTATATCCGACAAACCAGCACCGCTTTGGATTAAATAATACCTTGTGTAATATGAATTCATTTCGATTTGAATGTACACTATGAAAGTCTTTATTCACGTCTGAATATTTATACTTTATTGTCTTTTAAAGTGAAGCATCACATATGTTGGGGTATAGACCGGTATGAAGTCAATTAATTCACCCTGATCATCGGTTATCTTTATAGAGATACTTTGAATGTAAGTCTTTTCCAGAGGGTAGTATTCTACATGCTCAAACCTAAAGATATTATCGCACTCTTTCAAGGGTATCATACGTAGATTTCTCACTAATTTGTCGCCTACTATTTGGGGGCGAATGATATCAGTGTAAATGTGGATTATCCCTAAAGCTCTGCATTCTTCTGCAACTACAGCTGTTAGTTCTCGCGGAAATCTGTTCTTTATTTCGAGAACAGATTCTTCTAATACGGCGATTCTGTCTAAAGTATCCTTCTTCTGCTCTTCTACTGAAATCTTATCAAACGACTTGCCCACCTCCTTAGTGAGGAGACTAGCATCACGCTTCTCCGGCGGTAATTGAAAGAATATATCGGTAATGAATCCCGATAAGTCTTTCTTTTTCAAATCTATAGGCACACCTGTCATTAACAGGATACCCTCGGGTGTTTTTTTATAGGGAACATCCAATATTATACTCTTATCTGTCTTTGTACGTCTGTTCGGTATTTCAAAGGTCAAAGAGGCCTCTGCGCCCAAATCATTTAGAGTTTGAAGAATTACCTTCATAAGCTCAAATGATTTTTTCCTCCGAGCTTCAATAGATTCAGCTTCATCATCAAACTGTATATTCGAGACAAAAAGTCCCACTAGATCATTAATATTAATGGGCGTTGGTAGCGGATACTTTATCTTTATTTTAATATCCAAGTCTTTTATCGCTAAATCTAAAGAGTCAAGCTTCTTGGGGACACTTTCCCCGAGCTTTTCACTTATGCTAAGCACTGCGGGTATGTAATAGTCTATCATGCTTTTTAGGGCTTTATAATGACGTTTTTCTCTAGGAATCTGCCCAATTATACTATTGAAAAGATAATGTAAAGACTTATATTCGAAAGGTCCTAAAGTTACAATATCCGCAACTTCGCTATCCTGATAAATGTGTAAATAGAGATCTTCTGGTCTTTTAAGTCGTTCATCTTTACTGGTGTCAGGGATATCTTTACGAATTGCATCAGATTCTAAGGAGGCATATAAAATCTCTTTAAAATCCGGATGAGCATGAGCATACCAATATGGCTTGATTGCATCGTTGAACGAAGATAAGAAAGTAGAAAAGTTCATATCATGTTTATTGTAACACAAATTTAATAACTCTTGGTAACTCCATTTAAGATAAATGGAAATACCATGTACTTTTTTTACAAAAGCTTTAATCTTTAGTACATCTGTCGCAGCTCTCTTCACCTTTTTAGTAGTACCTTTTGCTTTTTCATCATCTTTCACACGTTTTCCATCTTTCTTCCCAACTGATCTCCTTTTTCGATTTGCTAATGCAATTTCAGTCATTCCGACACTCCATCCGCCGTCCAACTTACAGGCACTAGGAAGCATATTCGTGAAGGCTGACAGTGTATTTTCAGTGTATATGCGCATGGAATTGTTGCTTAGAAGGCATATGTAAAAATCGTTTTCTCTTATGTTTACAGGCATTTTTCCCAGAAAATATTTGGTGCACTTCCGGCCCGTTCCGTTCTTCTTTTTAAACGTCCGGGTACAGGGTACCGATCGTCTGTACTTAATGAAGGAAATTCTAGTCGTGAAGGCTTTAATATAGTTTGTTTGGTAGGGGTTCTCTGCTCTGATTTATCCCCCCCTTCTCCCTGCTCTAGTTCTTCTATAAGCTGTGCCGCTTCATCAACATCCATCTCATTTGGTATAGTATACTGAGTTATACCGTCATCAGCCGTTATAATCCGATATTCTTTTTCCATGTTTATGACTTCGGGCGTAGTTTTGCGAAACTTTGCAGCCGGTTTCAAAGTTTTTGCTGTACCGCTTACAGATAATCGTCTTTTGAACCGAGGCGTTAGTGATCGTCTTGGCGGTGTTATCTCTTCGGTACTGGAACTATGGTACTTTGGTAAACTCACGTCGCCTGTCTCAAAGACATCCTCGGCCATACTGTAAAATGGGTCGGGATTCTTCATCGGGGAGGTTTGCGTTGACATTTCCTCTTTGAATGCAATCCTTGTCTGTGTCGCATTGTCTCGTAAATTTTTCTGACTTCCTAACTTTACTTGTGGCGTAAACGCGAGAGATTTTTCTTCACGAGACTGTCTTCCTTTATGCTTAGCATTAAGAAACTTTATCAGCGTGTTCCTATAATTATACCATTTGTCGTCGTCAGACAGCTTTTTATTCCTCAAAATGGTGTGTATCGTCTTATCGAATATAGACAGACCGTCTCTATCTTCTTTCTGACCCTTTAACTGTTCATACACTTCTGGTGAAAGAAGTAGCATTTTATTAAGAGCGCTCTTTCTATTCATATTTTTCAATCAACGACCCAATAACACCTGAAAGTACACTTCCTATCAGGATTGGTAGAAAACCACCTTGCTGTACTAAGATTTTACGCTGTCTAGGAACAGATCGTCTTGCTTCAACTAACCTTCGCATGCTCTTTTTATACTTACATAGACCGTTCAAAATCTTACGGCCCGGCATGTGATTCCCTTTCAACGAGTTTAATGTAATTTCACAAATAGTCTTAACCACTTCAGGATCTGCCTTTTTCATGATAGCCTTTCTTAAACATGGACTAGCATTTTTGAGAACATATAGCATATGTTTGTTGTCCTTCAATCGTCTCATTCGTGACACCATTTTTACTGTGTAAATCAGTCGCTGAACAATAGCACGTTACAAACCTTTTATTAAAGATATCTGTTCTGAATCTAAATAAATCGTTAGTTAGCCTGAGTAATATCTTTATATATTCTCACCAGCTCTGCACTATTTTCAGGGTAAATCTGCTTGGCTAAATGAAGGAACTGGCTTTTATCGCGAGGGTTTTTGGAAACCACCATATATTTACAGTTAAGCGAAATATCTCGACAAAACTTACCCTGATGGAAGACGTTCTGTGTTACAAGTATTACTGAAAAATTCCTATGGTGTGACCCTTTTGTAAAAGGTTCACAAACCTGCTTTGAAAATGCATTTAGCATCATATCGTCTAGTACGATTAATGTAGGTTCATTCGTTTCGTTTATAAATTCTTCGGGTATAGAGCCTAAATGTTCAATATTTTTAAATGCCAGTTGTGACGGTATCGCTCGCTGCTAACCATTACACCAGATAATCTTTTTTATCTGAGTGTTAACTAGCGATGTATTTTTCAGGAATGCTTCAATAAATGTCGTCTTACCACTTCCTGACGGTCCCACAACCATCATTGTAAACGGATGATCAAACTGCATCATTTTCTATACTGTTTTCTATATAAAACATGTGCAAACAAGTCCACTATTTATACACATGATGAAATGAGTAGAAGACAGGTTATTAACGAACTGCATAAGACAGCTCGTAGAAACTTTAGCCGTCGTCATGTGACCATTCGTGGAATAGATGACTTATGGCAGGCGGATTTAGTGGATATGAGCTCTTATTCAACTAAGAATAAGGGCTTTAATTTCCTTCTAACAGTAATAGACACATTCTCCAAATATGCGTGGGCCTTGCCCCTTAAAAATAAAAGTGCTGGGGAGATTATCAAGGCAATACAGTCAATTTTTAATGAACGACGTTTCCCAAAAAATTTGCAAACAGATGATGGAAAAGAGTTTTTTAATAAGGCATTTCGTAATTTGATGAAAAAATTTGAAATCAACCACTACTCTACTTTTAGCCAATTGAAAGCCTCAATTGTAGAACGGTTCAACCGAACACTAAAAAACATACTGCAGTCACGATCGGCTGCAAGCCAATCGTATAATACTCTAGATGAATACTGAACTCCGATTTATATTGTAGTTGGAGATAAAGTAGAATTACGCGTGTGCATGTTGTATGTCCTTTATTAAGGACTGCCATTAGATTGCTACTCAAAACTAAAAGACAATATTCAGTGTTTAATTTCATATCTTAAACTGGGTAAGTCATCGAACAAAAATGTCCTTTTTGAAGGACTTTCGCATGGGAGGTGCAGGAAGGACTCACTCAATTCCTTACATGTTTATCCTTTTCCTTGGAACCATTTCAAAATGAACGTGTACAAAATTTCAAATTCGTAGCTTGAAGCGTTCAAAAGTTATCGAAAAATATTGTTAAACACGTGTCTTAAGGACATTTTGTATGGCAGCTACCAGAAGGAGTAAAAGGATTTTGCTGATTAGTAAACTCGAACTTTGTTTTCACTCAAAACTAATTTGTACAAAATTTCGAGTTCATAGCTAAAATAATACTTGAGTTATAGTGAGTTTCGTAAATTAAGTGAATACATTTTGACAGGATATTTGTATGGCAGCTACACGAAGGACTAATAGGATTTTCTTCATAATGATACATTTAGCTCTAACTATTGGAAAAATAACACATACAAAATTTCAATATCGTAGCTTAAACCCTTCTCAAGTTATCGACCAATATTCTTGAACACGTGTTTTAAGGACATTTTGTATGGCAGCTACCAGAAGGAGAAAAAGGATTTCGCTGATTAATAAACTCGAACTTTCTTTTTACTCAAAACTAACTTGTACAAAATTCCGAATTCGTAGCTAAAAGATTACTTGAGTTATAGTGAGTTTCGTAAATTAAGTGAATACATTTTGACAGGATATTTGTATGGCAGCTACACGAAGGACTAACAGGATTTTCTTCATAATCATATATTTAACTCCAACTATTGGAAAAATAACACATACAAAATTTCAAAGTCGTAGCTTAAACCCTTCTTAAGTTATCGACCAATATTCTTGAACACGTGTTTTAAGGACATTTTGTATGGCAGCTACCCGAAAGAGTAGGACGATTTTGCCCGTTAACGAACTTAGCCTTACAAATTCAACCAAACATCCAGATTCAAAATTTCAAGATCCTAGGTGAAGGCGTTCTTGAGTTATCGTGTTCACGGACAGACGGACGGACGGACGGACGGACGGACGTCAAGCGGATTTGAGGTTTTTGGGCACAAATAAACAAAAAATAATATATAACTTTTTTTCGTCCGAGGCTTGGTTCTATGCGTTACAAACTTTTCGGCTGGATTAAACTTATAATACTCTATATGATTTCATCTAGAGTATAAACATGATGTGGAAAGAATTTAGTATGAACGGCAGCTATGAGTGGGCTGGGTTACTAAAAGGGTTAATAAACAAATACAATAGGACAAAGCATCGCACCATAAAAATGCGTCCTATAGACGTTGGGCCTTCGAATGAGGCTCAGCTTCTTGGAGAAGTCTACCGTAAGGTGAAGGTCTCGTCGACCTCCAAGTACAGAAAAGGAGATCATGTACGTGTAAGCAAATACAAGCATGTTTTCGAGAAAGGATATAGCCCCAACTGGTCCACCGAAATATTTCAGATAAACGAAGTAAAGAATACAGAGCCGCGTACTTACATACTCAAAGACTATCAGGGGAACATAATACAAGGAGGGTTCTACGAACTAGAGTTAATAAGAGTCAAACACCCCGATGTATACCTTGTAGAAGAGATTCTAAAAAGAAGGGCAATCAAGTTTACGTAAAATGGCTTGGTTTTCCATCAGCCCATAATTCCTGGATTGATATAAAAGACGTGCTATAACGTGCGGATTTTAGTCAACATGCTGAACTTAAGACACGAATACGACCGTCTAAAGACATTCAAAAATTTGGATCTGGATGAGAGGAAAATTCTTAAGCTGGTAAAAAGCGGCTTCTTTTACACCAACTTGCAGGATTACGTCAGGTGCTTCTTCTGCTCTCTGATAATGAGTGCATTCTCTACCCCTTCTGATGTGGAAGCCGAACATCTACGCCTGTCTCCTGATTGTGTTTTCGCTAACGGCAAAGACGTTTGTGGACCGTATAACAAACCGGTCAAAAAATCACGTTGGTCGTCATTATTACCTATAGTGCTGAAATATCTTCTACTGGCAATTATGATATTTTTCTTGATCGTCGAATTACTCAATCTGTGCCTTCGCTAGATTATAAACATGTCCGTTTTTGTGATCAGGTTTCTGTTAAATACATGGTAGCCTGGGGGTATACATATAGATCTAGTAGAAAGAGCACTTGGCAATCCGATGCTTTAGATCGATTAAGATTTCAACGCAGGATTTTACAAATAGAAGAATTACTAAAACCTGTTTTACTTAAGAAACAATCTATTCTGTAATGAAAATAAAGTTAAAACTGTGTGTAAATTCTATATCAAATTGAATAAAGAATAACAAATCAAAACTTGTACTTTAATTATTATCATCATTATCACCCAACACCTACCAGTCATAAGAATAATCACAACAACAAAACGATCGCCTCGAATGAAACTTGTTCTTAAAATTCCCACGGCAATTCACCCATATAAAAAATCACCTCGCAAACTTACGCACATCGTCCAAAGACCGGCTACATTACCATACAATAACCATAAAGCGACGCGAAATAATTGCCGCCACACGAAATCTGGTGCATAAAGCAAGTCAACAATAACCTCCCATATATACACGTATGTATCACATTGAACTTGACTCTAGTTCGATCATAATACACCTTCACTACAAAGAACACCAGACCCTAAACGGAATACGAGATTACCGCAAACCTGATCTCTCGCAATCAAAAATCTCATTATCACGCCAAAGGCATATCATCCGACGTAGAAGTATACTCGTACGCCAGCTGTCCGCCGATAGCTTCACACTCAAGATCAGGGGCGATGAGGTCGCGGCGGTCTGGGCGAAAACAAACCCGACAATAGCCCCTGATATACCCCACACAGACCGGAAAAATGCAAGTGTAAAAAAAAATCGCGTCACTCATGTCGTCTTACAAGTTCAGAGAAGATCGCATCAAATAAAATGAAAACCGCATTATAGTTGCATCAAGAAGACGCACACGCTATTTTTTTTTTAATTCGTCTTCGCATATACGTGCCCTTTTTTTAAGACACATTCAACGTAAACACATGGCAGTTTTCTCACTTTCGATATAAACACACGTATACTCCTCTCTTTCCGAATACAGTACTCGGACTCTTCACTTCGATTACGTCAAGCCAGCTCCCGACCAATTAGCGCAAACCAAGACCGGTTCCAGCCACCACGCTCATGGTTCCATGCCCCAGCAGCCAGCCCACAGGCCACGTGTATACCCACTTTCAGGAATCCAAACTGGTTTTTCTATGCAATTTTCTATACCCACTTTCAACTGTCAGCGCTTACCCACTTTCGGTGTCCTGTCCCTATCGCACCTGCTAAAATTTGATACAAAAGGGGTATAGTTACTACTGAGGAGAACTGCCAGTTTCACCCTGCCTGACTACCCGTTTTCGTTTGAGGAGGATAAGGAATCTGTAGAGGCAAAACTGGAGGAACTTTGCAAATTGTTGGAAACTGGTGTGGGTGAAGAGAATTCGGCTGAATTCAAAAAGATTAATGCAAAGGGGGCATGGATTTTACGAAGATTGAACCACATGACGGCGTTGGAATCGGATCAGAAATTGTATATTTCGGGGGTGCGGAAAAGAGGAGCGGATATTTTTGTCATTCTGGATGAGCAGGCTGACCAAGTAGAGGATGGTTTGGAAGAGAGTTGTGAGTCCAGTGTATTGGATGCAGATAAATTGTCTACGGAAAAATCTAAGAAATTGGAGTCCGCAACGTTGGGGGAAGGTGTTACGGGCCATTCCGCTGGACCGAGTCATGAGTCTTCACCTAAATTCGAGCGAAGAGCTACAGTAGTAGAAGGAGATGGGCCCAATAACCAGCGTGTCAAGGCTAATGTGGCGATTCCACGAGATATAATAAACCTCGGGGGCTTCACTGGGGAAGAAAGATCATCCAATACGGCTCACGCAAACTGGGTCCCAGTGTACAAATGGGGGGTTAAGTTCTCAGGATCGGAGGGCGAGTCCTTAAGCGGGTTTCTTGAGCGAGTTGAGGAGCTAAGAGAAGCGAGGGGATGCCCTCTTTCGAATTTGTACAGCTCGGTGGTCGATCTTTTCGACGGTAGAGCACTCATTTGGCTACGAGCCAATAAGCCGTACATTAGCAATTGGTCAGAGCTTGTGGTTAGGCTAAGGGAAGAATTCTTACCACCGGGGTACAACGATAGGTTGTTGGAGGAAATTCGACATCGTACACAGGGCGAGAAAGAGAGCATTGGAATGTTCGTAAGTGTGATGCTTAGCCTTTTTTCTCGTTTAAGCGGGCCATGTCCAGAGTCGACGCTGCTTTCGTTCATGGTAAAGAACCTTGCTCCATTTTACGCAAACCAGCTTGCGATTACGTCTGTACAACAGTTGGTGACGGTGGGAAGAAGACTGGAAGCGACGCGACACAACGTGGAGACCTCCACCATCAAAGAAGCAGACGAAGTTGTTAGAGCCAGACCTTGCGTATGTCAGCACTTCGTTGACGTCAAACCCTTTTGAGGCAAGGTCCCATGAGCCATCTGTGAGTGCAGCGTATACTTCTGCGGCCACTAACACGTCAGCTACTCAGGGCAACTCGCTGTCTGCCAATCGTAATGTTAAAGGTAAGCCTAGATCAGAGTGGCGCTGCTTTAATTGTAACATGGCGGGACACCTATCCAACCAATGTCAGCAGGCTAGACGCTGCCATGGGTGTGGTCGGGAAGGAGTTATTAAGAAAAATTGCACTGTATGCTCGAAAAACGAGCAAGGAATTCCTGGAACGGCAGACCAGTGAGTTCGGGTCGAAAGTCATCTGCCACACAAGGGAAAGAGGGTAGGGGTACAACGAGTTCGGTCGGAAGCATTGTCAACGTGGATTACGCATTGGATAGTCGCTCTAATGATAATCGTCCGTATTTGAAGGTGTCGATTTACGGAGTAGGAATGCTTGGGTTATTGGACTCGGGTGCATCTCATACAATTGTGGGAGGAAAAGGGTGGGATACCTTACTGGTTGTGGGACTCACGTTGAATACGAGTGAGGTGGCGTCGGTAAGTTTGGCAGATGGGTCGGGTGTGCGTGTGACAGGAACGGCAACAGTTCCTTTTAGGGTTGAGAAAATGTCTTGGTGATTCCGGATTTGCCACTGGCGCTGATCTTAGGGGCGGATTTTTGGGCAAAGTTTGGAATCATACCAGATTTGAGTAATAACATCTGGACCTTTTCCAGCAACTCGCAGGCATTGGCGTCAATTAAAGACCATTCTCTCACGTCCCATTTAACTTCGAATCAAGCGCAGGAATTGGAGGATCTGACCGCGAGCGTGCTGAACTCAGAACTGACAGGGTTGGGCCGTACTCATTTAACGGAGCACAAAATACGTACTGAGGCAGAGCCTATTAAACAAAGATATTATCCGGTAGATCCGATCATTTAGAGACAAATTAACGAAGAACTGGATGCGATTTTAGCGGATGGCGTAATCGAGCCCTTGAATAGTCCCTGGGCGTCACCTATTCTTTTGATCAAAAAGAAGGATGGGAGGTATAGATTTTGTGTGGATTTCCGGAAACTGAATAGGGTCACAGAACGCGACGCATATCCGATTCCATTCATTTCGGCTACCTTGGACAAGCTCAGAAACGCGCAATTTTTGTCCACGCTGGATATTAAGTCGTCGTATTGGCAAATTCCGATGGCGGAAGAATCGAAGGCATTCACGGCCTTTACTATACCTAACAGGGGTTTGTTCCAGTTTAAGCGCATGCCGTTCGGGTTGCACAACGCTCCGGCAACGTGGCAACGTCTTATCGACCAAGTCGTGGGGGTGACTTGGAACCACATGTCTTCGTCTACCTGGACGATATCATTATTGTGACTCCTTCGTTTGAAGAGCATGTGCTGTTGCTTGGCGAGGTTTTGCGGAGGTTAACCGATGCAGGGCTGAAATTAAGCAACGAGAAATGTCAGTTCTGTCGGTTGGAACTGAAATATTTGGGATACGTAGTGGATGCCGAGGGGTTGCACGTCGATCCTGAGAAGGTAGACTATGTGGTGAAAATTCCAGCTCCCAATACTGTGAAGAGGGTGCGAAATTTCGTGGGCACCCTTTCGTGGTATCGTCGATTCATACCAAATTTCGCGTCACTCACCAAGCCGGTGACGGAGTTGCTAAAGAAAAATAAAAGATTTGAGTGGACGGAAGAGTGCGAGAAATCGTTCAGAGAGGCCAAAGAATGTTTGACTACTGCTCCAATTCTAACGTGTCCAGACTTTGAGCGACCCTTTGTGGTGCAGACGGATGCCTCAGATTTCGTAATCGGAGCGGTTTTGGCGCAGGAATACGATACTGGCGAGAAAGTGGTAGCGTATCTTAGTCGTTCATTGACCAGACCGGAACGTAATTACTCAACCACGGAAAAAGAGTGCCTGGCAGTGGTGTGGGCTGTGGAAAAAATGCGTCCATATCTGGAGGGAAGTCGTTTCCGGGTCATTACGGATCACTTTTCACTGGTGTGGCTGTCTAATCTCAAGGATCCTTGTGGTAGGCTGGCTCGATGGGCGGTTCGCCTGCAACAGTACGACATCGAGATTGTTCACCGCAAGGGAAAAGACTATGTCGTGCCCGACATGTTGTCACGAACAGTGGGCGAATTGGCTGTCATGTCGACTTCGGTGGCGGATCCGTGTATCACGAAAATGTTGAAGCGAGTAGACGAGAACCCCTTATCTTTTCCGGATTGGAGGATCGAGGAAGGAAAGCTTTTCAAGCGAGTATCGTTGCAATTTCCGGAGCTGGTTGAGGATGGGCAGGACTGGAAGTGGGTCGTACCGAAGGGGGCTCGGAGAGATATCCTGAGGGAGCACCATGATAACCCCCTGGCTGGGAACATGGGAGTATCTAAAACCTATGCGCGATTGGCCGAAAATGAGGGCGGATACAACAAAATACGTCCGGGGTTGTCAAGTCTGTCAGAGAGTCAAGCCGGAACGGAAACAGACGGCAGGTTGGATTTTGGAGCGGAAGGGCACGTCTCGTCCGTGGGAGATGATTTGCGTGGACCTGATTGGGCCCCTTCCATGTTCAACGAAGGGCTTTAATTATATCCTGACGGTGGTCGATTATTTTACAAAATTCCCTCCTCTATTTCCCTTGCGATCGGCTACCACCCCTGCGATCTGTCGCGAATTGGAGCAGAACGTGATGTTGTTGTTCGGTGTACCGAAGTACGTTATATGTGATAACGGCCCTCAGTTCATAAGTAAGGCGTTCAAGGACTTGCTCACGTCCTACGGTACAACCATACGCTATACAGCCCATTATCATCCTCAGGCGAATCCGGCGGAGAGAATGAATCAGATCGTGAAGACTACGCTTCGCGCCTATGTGTCGGAAAACCATCGTTCGTGGGACTCTCAGCTTCCGAAAGTCGCGTGTACAGCACAACACGAAGATCTGGGGGTGACTCCATACTTTCTAAATTTTGGAAGAGAAATGGTAACGAATGGCGATATCGGGTCTCAATCTGAAGCGGATCTGGAAGAAGTATCTAGCTCAGCCGTGGTCGCTCGAATGGCCAAACTGGAAGCCTTGGAGGCTTTGAAGAGGGATATTGTAGAGAAGATGGCGGTGGCCTCGAGTAAAGCAAAAAAGAACTATGACGCATCGCATCGGGACACACGGTTCTTCCCGAACGATCTGGTTTGGAGAAGGAATTTCGCGCTGTCGGACGCGGCGAATTTCTATACGGCAAAATTGGGCCCGAAGTTTCTAGGACCGTTCAGGATTGCGAAATGTGCTTGGCCATACGTATATGACCTGGTAGATGACAAGGGCATGGGGAAGGGCACGTGGCATATTAAGGATCTCAAACCGTATCATGACGAAACAGATCTGAAGGGTTGCGCATTGGGCTGGGAACGCCAGAACTTCTTCTTATTTAAATAATTTTTTTTACTTTTTTTTTTGTGGTGGCGTCTAGTCGTAGGATAATATTTAAGAGGTGGTGGGTGTTAGACGTAAGTTAGCCAGTAATTAGGTTCTAAGGTATTATTTTTTTTTTTTGGTTGGTGGCGGTTTTCTAGAGGTAAGATCCCAAGCACGCTATTAATATCATGTCGTGAGTCCCGTGTGGTCCCTGTTAAGTGATCGTACAGAATAGTTCACCAAGGAATAAAAATAAACGTTGCTCGCCAGAGATGTCGGATTTTGGTTGCCTAAAGCAATAAGTCGAGTTATTTCCCGATTGATTTTGTATTGTGGAAAATTTCTTGACGAAGAAGTGGCCCCGAAGTCACGTGTTACATCACCTTTGTGCTTGAGGCGATATTTTATGCTGTCTAAAATGGAAAAAAAAAGAAAATAATGTTATGATTTTTAGTTGTGATATTTGTTCTCAATACCGAATTTCAGCTGGTCCCAGCCCTGTTTTGGTTGGAAATGGGTCCTTCCACGTCTTATCGCGATTCGGATTGAGCGGTGTAGCCGTAGTACGACCTGGGAGGGAGAGGAATATGCCGCATAGTTCGCGAACGACAGCAATTTCACATCCCATACTCCGACACCGCCGTTCACGCTGTCCTTAATATACCAGCAGCCAGGATACTGAACCCCGCGTAAATTCCGTCAAGCAGGCAGCCGATTCCCCACAACGTCCGCTACCGTATGTGAATCCCGGTAGCAGACGGGGAAAAATTGGAGCACTTTTGGGCGGAGAAGGACCGGCCGGGATTCCACTACAATAGCACTTGACGAGCATTTGTTCGACGTCGACTTCGGTGCAGGACGACCCAAAACTATGAAGAGGCTTAACCAGATCGTTCCTGCCCAACAGACCGATCTGTCATGATAAACATGTCTGTGGACGTTTCGCCAAAAATACCGGGAACGCTGAATTCGGACCGGAAGAGTGTTACCAGACGCGAAGTCTGTAAAGTATGGAGTTGCCATGCGGACAGAGGTTTGAAGGAGCGAAAAAAGATTTTAGCGGGGGAGTTTGGTGTCGATCGTTGTGGCGGTTGGAGAGTGGTACCGGAGTTGGTTTTCGACGGATTGAGATTTTTGAGTTTTTGGATGTCGGAGGAGTCTACGGAGAAGGAAGATAATACCGGGAAGGTGTAAACGAGGAGTCCTGAAGAGTCGGTCCGGGAAGAACGGAGCAAGGCGTAGGCGGTGGTGACGGAGTGCGCGAACGAAATTTTACGAGTTCAAGTGGGTACATTTTCCCTTCTCTTTTAGGTCCTACGGAAGAACGCGGAGAATTTACGTAACCGTGGCGTGGAGACACCCAATAGTGGGACCCGTTGGGCTATATTCTACCCGAAATACAGAATTCTCTTTTATAACGTACGCCAAGTTGAGTTTTAATTTTTCGACATACCGGAGGTTTCCTAATCGTCCTCCAAAAATTCAGATTAGGTGGCGCCCAGCAACGACGAAAGTAGTTCCCGAATCCCCCTTACTTCGGCGGAGCGTAGCCGGCTCTATAAATCGACTGCACGGAAGTCGGAATAAAGAAGTGCCATAGCCGAGTGGTGGAGCGAATAGCCTTCAACCGGGGAATCCCGAGTTCAAGACACCGCGGAGGTTTTCTTTTTTTCTTTTTTTTTGGCTCGTGCGGCCGATTTATTTATAGCGCAAAAATACAAGTAAAATCCTGCCTTCCTTCACCCCGCTATTAACTGCGGAGGATCAAGCTCCAACTATCTGCCTCATCTCCGATGTTCCTGAGGATCCGGTAATATGCCTTTTGCGCGAATGATGATGCCCCTACGCTTGCCTTTAATTCAGCAGGAATTTTTTTTCAGTCTCCCAAATACTTTGTTAGGGCTCCGTCCGACGCAATCACCATCGTCCTATCATACTGCTCCTTTTCCCAGTTACTAAACCGACTGAGGTCCAGAGCTCCGTCTTTGCCAATCTTTCTTAAAGCAGATCGCATCTCAAGCTGTGCCTGCAGGTGTTCATTTGACTCACTCTCGCCAACCCTTACCCACTTGAAGCATCCCTGATCCTCGATGCCTTCTCCAATTTCAGAGTCAGTCCAGGTCCAGATCGTCAGCCCTACTATGTCCAGCTTATGTAGCCTCTTGAGCAAGGACGATTTGCTTGTAAACAGTTAGGTCGGCAGTGCTGCAATCATCTGTGCTCACCTCACCAGCGATAGCACGACGCTCAAGGCCATGCTGCTCATCACTGGTAAAGGTGACGTTAGAGTCTTCAACCAGTTCACAACCACCTTAAAAAATTTTATTTCTAGTAAACTCCATTTGTCGACTAGTATACACAATCCCAATCTCATTTTTCTAGCGTAATTGGTTCGTGAGATAACGTAATCAAATGTTTTTCACCCTAACAACTGCACGCTACTAACCTCGCTCAAAGCGTTGTTTCCGGTCTATTATACCTACAGACAATCATCAAGTTTCAATTTCGTGACATTAACCGTTTAGAAGGTATGGATTTTACAATGTCTCGATCAATTATAAATACTTCAATATTGGAATTTTAATTATATTATACTAGCCGCTGACCGCGGCTACGCTCACGTTTGATTGGTGCCATACTATCGTTACACCTGTTGCTTCCATTCTTCCGTTGCTCCCATTTCTCCCGTTGCTTCCGCTGCTCCCGTTACTCCCGTTGCTTCCATTTCTCCCGTTACTTCTATTTCTCCCGTTGCTTCCGTTGCCCAGTTGCTCCCGTTGCTCCCATTGATCCCGTTGCTCCCATTTCTCCCGTTGCTTCCGTTGCTCCCGTTACTCCCGTTGCATTTATTTCTCCCGTTACTTCCGTTGCTCCGTTGCTTCCGTTGCTCCGTTACTCCCCTTACTCGATCCTCTATTCTCCAGCCTCTATCTACCATCCTCCATCCTCCATCTTCAATCCATCATCTATCATCCATCATCCACCATCCACCATCCGCCATCCACCATCCTCCATATTCCATCTTCCATCTTCCATCCCCCATCCTCCATCCTCCATCCTCCATCCTCCATCCTCCATCCTCCATCTTCCATCCTCCATCCTCCATCCTCCATCCTCCATCCTCCATCCTCCATCCTCGAGGGCGTGCGCTCAACATATCAACAAAGTTTCATCGCAATCGGATGAATGGCTTAGTAAGACATACGAGACAAACAAACAAACAATTAGAGCTAAAATCGCAAAAAATGGGAAAATGACGAAAATACAATTGTTTTTTATTCAATCGGTACCAAATGAATATTTGACCAAAATCGGTTGAGCGGCTTAGGAGTTTATAGGGAACATAAACACATACAAACATGCATATCTATGTCAGAGGGTACATATGGGGACTTTTTCGCATTCGTTTCATGCTCTAAGGGTACATATGAGGACATTTGGCACATATGGGGACGGACCCGGTATTTTTCTATGTCGATCGGTGGATATGGGGTCCGGACCCCATAATTTTTCCTATGTCAAAAGGTGTTTATGGGGTCCTTAATTTCTTTCAGTAAATGGCACTTATGAAGACCGGTGTATATATCGAAATTTAATAAATTCTGTAACGTATTGGTAGATATCGGTACCGTTTCTGATTGATTGTCTATTACTGGAAACAAAAGATTGCACCAGAAACACTACAAGGTATGCTTGACAGTTTGCTATGTTATGAGCGTGACGTCAGCAAATACTCAGCCGATAAGTAGATACTAACATACGCTTTGGAATTGAAAATGCTGTATATACCCTACATATTAGAGGCATTATCACAAGATTGTCCTCTATAATCTTTCAAATTAATATCTAAATGAGATAATAGCTTTAAAATACAATCTTCCATTTCTGCGCTCTTGTGGCCAGTATTTTCTAAAAATTTGCTTGTACCACAGGGTTATAGCCCATTTAGCCCTGTGGTTAGGGTGGTCCTGAACAGACCTAGTATACAATACTAAAGTGTAAAAAATTACATCTACTCTCGAGCAAGTGTAGAAAGTGTACAATACACACGACAAAAATAACAGCGGGCTCTCACTCTCGTCCAAAAGAAAAGCAAAAGAGTACACTTTCTGCACTAGTGTAGATAGTGTAGGCAAAAATAAGAAACCTATAGTCACGGTGCGGTTATGTCAATAGATTTGTTCTTTTTGCCAACATTCAATGTGCACTACACTTTCAGTGCATTACACCTAGTGTAGAATTACACCAAAATGAACTGCCAAAAAGAAAGCGTTAAGGTTGGTTTTCATTACGTCGACATTCTGCAGATATTTGCCAGAACAAGACGAAAATATATACTGTACATGAGTGTGAAAGAGAGCAAATATCATCTGCAACAGATCTGCACAAAAGTGTCTCGCCTGCAACTTCAGATCTTTTATCTGTAACCATAAAGTAAGGATGTACATTTTAGCAAAAAGACTTGTATGCACATCTTTTTTCTATAATTTGCTTCCGACAAACCTACACAATAGACATTCGCACGCATACTACTGTACCAAATTATGGCAATTAGGACATTGACATTTGTCGAGCCGGTAATTGTTTTCTTAGAGGTGCATGTATAGATCATTCTGCTGTCTATTCGCTCGACGTGAGAGATACGTTGCAATTGACAAGTCGCAGATCGGTTTTACCTTACAACAGTTGTCGAAAATTTTGTCGCTTTCTTCCTTATTAAAACCAATTTGATATCTCTTTTTAGTTTTCTGCTATAGATCTGTAATGTCGGAGTAATGAAAACTATGTCTCAGTAATGATGACCAGCCTTTAGTGCAGAAACATGACAGATAAAATTTCTAACTTTTTTATTTGCTTCATTCTTTCAATTCTGTCCATGCATATTTATTGCCATTCAATATTCTTACATGTATTCTTTGAAACGGAAGGAAGGTTCCGAAATTTGACACCAGAGCACACGGTATGTTCGTCATTATTTTACAAAACTGTACCTGCTGGGCTGTTACCATTTCTCAAAAGTTAAAAACAAAAGACGATCATTTCTATAAATAAACTGCGTTGTAGAGATAATTACCGGGACCGATACCTTTTGCCTTAGTTCCTGTAATTTCATTATATCATGTAAAGGTAGATATGGGTACCGACTTTGCATGTATACAGGGTGTAACTAGTACTGAGGCTCAAACGAAAATGGGAGATAGAGGAACTTGTCCTGAGTAGAAAATCGTTCTCCACATACTCCCGTTTTTGCACCGTTAAGGAGATAGCGCGATTTTAAGGACGAAGGATTTTCATCGTACCTGTGATCACTGTTTGATCTCTAACTTCTGCTGTACTTAGCGTAACGTAATAATTCTGGGCTCGTTGGAAAGGACACAAATTCTTCTTTCTAATTGCTATCAACTGTGTCAATCAGTGTTATACTTTTTGAGAAAAATTCATTTAAATGACACAAAAATAATAAAAAATTAAAAAAAAATACAAAAAAGTCCTGTTTTCTCCAAGAAGGACCTGATTAACCACCAAATTTTATTACATTTTCGGAAAGCCCATAAAATTTCACTATACGTTTGATAACAGAATTTCTTCATATTTGCAACAACAAGTGAAATACTGCTAAACATAGAATTTACCGCAAAACAGATGCAGTAATGAGCAACCATGTTAACAACACACGTATTGCTCTTATGTGTGGAAATTATGTTACAGGTAAGTAAAAATATGACAACTAATTAGATAGCGTCCATTTAAGTAAATTAACTAACATCCATTTAAGTTAATTAAGTAATATCCATTTAAGTAGGGCGTGGAGTTTACCTGCTCCCTTAAGGAACAGGAGAGTTATTACGTTACGCTAAGTACAGCAGAAGTTAGAGATCAAATAGTGATCACAGGTACGATGAAAATCCTTATTCCTTAAAATCGCGCTATCTCCTTAACGGTGCAAAAACGGGAGTATGTGGAGAACGATTTTCTACTCAGGACAAGTTCCTCTATCTCCCATTTTCGTTTGAACCTCAGTACTAGTTACACCCTGTATATGTAAAACACATCCAAAGTCGGACCCAATATCTACCGTTACGTAAAATATGTGAACAACTTTTAAAATGCCCGGTCACCGTAATTACCTTCACAGGGTGTGTCAATTTTCAATATCCGTGGAGATACAGGGTGGTCAATGTAGTTTTTCTCAGAAAATTCCATAATAAAAATGTCAGTTCAATTTTATTTTTTTATTTGCCATATTATTGCCTAAAAATGTTGCAAACGAATCGCATCCCGATTCTTTCTTAATATGAACGATTTTAGACAGTGCTCTCACATGATCGCTTATAGTCCGCGCTCTCCTACATATTTGGCTAACATCGTCTTGTTGCCGCCATTATTCCAATTGTTGCCTAGCGAGGAGAAAACTCCGAAAAACGGCCGTCACGTGTTTCTTTTAACTACTCGCGAGTCACTACGTTTGTTCCTTTCGCTTACATCTAGTGTACACTACACCAAATTTGAACAGCCAAAAAGAACGCGTTAATGTAGAAACATGACAGATAAAATTTTGATCTTGTTTATTTGCTTGATTTTTTCACTTCTGTTATGACAAGGTTGTTGCTAAACAATATTCTTGCATGTATTCATTGAAAACAGTATTTCCCTAAATACTAAAAGTAAATTTTATCTGCATGCAGCCATCAATTTTGACAGATGGAAAGAAATTACACCTGCTCTCGAGCGAGTGTAGAAAGTGTACACTTTCTACTCTACACTCGACAAAAAGAACAGCGGGCTCTGACGTCACTCTTCAAAAAGAACAGCAAAAGTGTACACTTTCTGCCCCAGTGTAGAAAGTGTAGGCAAAAAGAGCAAACCTATAGTCACGGCGCGGTTGTGTCAATAGGCTTGTTCTTTTTGCCAACATTCTACGAATAATATTTTAGGTGCTTTAACGTAACATACGTATGTTCTTTGTACGTACAAGACCCACCGCATTTCTATGAGTGGTGCAACGTATTTACCAGCACATTTTTATTATTTCCGCCTTTTACATATAGAAATGAAGGATTTGAAATTTGACTCATGAAGTCCTGACGCTGAAGGAGCTGCCAAATTTCGAATCATTCTATTCTAAATGTAAGGCAGAAGTAATAAAAATGAGTACACAAAGTGTAAGCTAAAATTAGACTTAAAAAATACACTGCCAACTCGAAACCTTTATCGCATTGCTAGCACGTGCTCCAAAGCTGAAAGTAAAAAAAACATGAATGCAGCTAATCATGCCTTGGAATATCCTGAAACTTTCAAGAAAACATACTGCAGTCACGATCGGCTGCAAGCCAATCGTATAATACTCTAGATGAATACTGAACTCCGATTTATATTGTAGTTGGGGATAAAGTAGAATTACGTGTGTGCATGTTGTATGTCCTTTATTAAGGACTGCTATTAGATTGCTACTCAAAACTAAAAGACAATATTCAGTGTTTAACTTCATACCTTGAACTGGGTAAGTCATCGAACAAAAATGTCCTTTTTGAAGGACTTTCACATGGGAGGTGCAGGAAGGACTCACTCGATTTCTTACATATTTATCCTTTTCCTTGGAACTATTTAAAAATGAACGTGTACAAAATTTCAAATTCGTAGCTTGAAGCGTTCAAAAGTTATCGAAAAATATTGTTGAACACGTGTCTTAAGGAGATTTTGTATGGCAGGTACCAGAAGGAGTAAAAGGATTTCGCCGATTAGTAAACTCAAACTTCCTTTTCACTCAAAACTAACTTGTACAAAATTCCGAATTCGAAGCTAAAAGATTACTTGAGTTATAGTGAGTTTCGTAAATTAAGTGAATTCATTTTGACAGGATATTTGTATGGCAGCTACACGAAGGACTAACAGGATTTTCTTCATAATCATATATTTAGTTCCAACTATTGGAAAAATAACACATACAAAATTTCAATGTCGTAGCTTAAACCCTTCTGAAGTTATTGACCAATATTCTTGAACACGTGTTTTAAGGACATTTTGTATGGCAGCTACCAGAAGGAGTAAATGGATTTCGCTGATTAGTAAACCTGAACTTTCTTTTCACTCAAAACTAACTAGTACAAAATTCCGAATTCGTAGCTAAAAGATTACTTGAGTTATAGTGAGTTTCGTAAATTAAGTGAATTCATTTTGACAGGATATTTGTATGGCAGCTACACGAAGAACTAACAGGATTTTCTTCATAATCATATATTAAGTTTCAACTATTAGAAAAATAACAAATACAAAATTTCAATGTCGTAGCTTAAACCCTTCTGAACTTATCGACCAATATTCTTGAACACGTGTTTTAAGGACATTTTGTATGGCAGCTACCCGAAGGAGTAGGACGATTTTGCCCGTTAACGAACTTAGCCTTACAAATTCAACCAAACATCCAGATTCAAAATTTCATGATCCTAGGTGAAGGCGTTCTTGAGTTATCGTGCTAACGGACAGACGGACGGACGGACTGACGGACGTCAGGCGGATTTGAGGTTTTTGCCCACAAATAAACAAAAAATAATATATAACTTTTTTTCGTCCAAGGCTTGGTTCTATGCGTTACAAACTTTTGGGCTGGATTAAACTTATAATACTCTATATGATTTCATCTAGAGTATAAAAATATACGTAATAAAATTCGTAAGGAGTGTCGAATGATTAAACTTCACTGAAAATGAAAACTCAAACACAAAATGCGTCGCTATCAAAATGTCATTTGACTTGACGCATATGTGTGGCTACGCAGGTGATATCCCTTTCTTACATTTTGTGATAGATGTATGTAGAAAATCTATTGAATTTTCCTTACATTTATACGGAGTCTTTAGTGATAGGTGAGTATATGCGATCTCTATCGTACACATGGACTTATATGTCTGTTGAAAATGTGTAGAAATTTCACGATCATTCGATAGTCATGGTTCGCTGGTGCGGAACCTTACTTACATTTCCAAGGAGACGGTTTTCGTTCGCTGTCCCTTCCTTACACATGGAGCTCAATGGCTGTAGAAAATGTGTAGAATTTTGATTAGATTTCTACAGCTACAATGTGCCTGTTGGGTAGTATATGAAACTTTTCCTGCTGGGCTGTTACCATTTCTCAAAAGTTAAAAACAAAAGACGATGATTTCAATAAATAAACTGCGTTGTAGAGATAATTACCGGGACCGATACCTTTTGCCTTAGTTCCTGTAATTTCATTATATCATGTAAAGGTAGATATGGGTACCGACTTTGCATGTATATATGTAAAACACATCCAAAGTCGGACCCAATATCTACCGTTACGTAAAATATATGAACATCTTTTAAAATGCCCGGTCACCGTAATTACCTTCACAGGGTGTGTCAATTTTCAATATCCGTGGAGATACAGGGTGGTCATGATAAGGATTGCGGACCTGTACCTTCACTCACTTTAAACGTTATATCTTGAAAACTAATAATCAGAATTCGAAGTGTTATAACTTGTATTTAGGGTATTGAATTACCTTTCTTTTGATGTAACAGTTCAAATTATAACTGCACCCGATCTTGAGATATTTTCTTCAAAACTAAAATTTTGGGTACTTCAACCCTAAAAATTAAATGATCAATGTAGTTTTTCTGAGAAAACCCCATTATAAAAATGTCAGTTTAGTTTTTTTTTATTTATAATATTATTCGCATTTATTCGGACGTAATTTTTGGTTAATTGCGGAGCGTAGAGAACTATTGTTGTTTTCAGAAAGTCGTCAGCGCCTATTACTATAACTAGAATGGTCTATACCTAGTATGTCATTAAAAATATGTTACACTTTTGATAGTTTTCTGTGTGTCCCTGAAAAGGTCTTTTTGGTTTAGATTAGTTAGGCTGTTAAAAAATCGGAAAAAGCGAAATATCTAGGCCTGATCTTGGATAGGAAGCTAAATTGGAAAGATAATGTTGGAGAGCGTATTCTAAAGACTAAAAACGCGCTTTTTGCGTGTAGACATGCCGTTGGAAAGAGTTAGGGTCTGAAATCATGATTACACCAATTTTGAACATCCAAAAAGAACGCGTTAGGGTAGAAACATGACGATAAAATGTTGCGCTTTTTTATTTGCTTGATTTATTCACTTCTGTCAAGGCAAATTTGTTGATAAACTATATTCTTACATGTATTCATTGAAAACAGTATTTCCCTGAATACTAAAAGTCAATTTTATCTGCATGCAGCCATCAATTTTGACAGATGGAAAGAAATTACATCTGCTATGACGTCACTCGTCAAAAAGAACAGCAAAAGTGTACACTTTCTGTAAATGTAATGTAAAGGTAGATATCGGCACCGTTGCTGAAGCGGTGAAAAAAAATGCAATTATTTCAATGACAGTGAAGATGAAATAAAACTATGCTTAATTCGCGTGTTGTAAGGATGATTACCGGGACCGGTGCCCGCAAACACCCTTACATATCAAAATGTGGTACCGATATCTACCATTCCATAGAAGAAATTAAGTAATTTCATTTCTGAAATAAATAATTTAAGCGGTCTCCGTTTCTACCACTAGACATAATATCTCGGTCTTCGTATTAACTGTCTGACATACGAAAGCTAAAATCCTTTATATTTTCTTACGTGGCGTATACAAAGTGTTTTAATTAAGTTTATATACATCAATTTCCAAATGTAGATCGATGTATACTATCTGTGCCATATGTACACTCGGACCCCATATCCACCCTTTTACATATAAATATACATACATCCTCTTTTATATATATACATTATGATTATAAATAAATATTGGTAATAATAGGGTAAAGTACCCATTCCTGAGCCCCCTTAAGAAAAATTTTTAGTTTGAGTATTCCGCATATTGACATAACAAAATATTTTGGTTACCTGTTTTTTTTTTGTTCTAAGGACTCTGTAAGCAGCTATTAAACTAAATAATTAGTTTGACGTTTGCAAAGAACATTATTTAAAAAATTTAATAATAGTGAAAAAAGACCAGTGTGCTTAGTAATGAGCCCTTTTTTTCCAATACTGAGCCATGGCCGACCCAATACTGAGCCCCCCAAAGAAGGTGCGAATTTCTCTAGAATACAATTTTTAACGATGGTGTCCGGTACTCCATGCACAACCTTGTAAGTTTTTATTCCTTGATATATTTTGAGACAAAAATTGCTAAAAAAAGGAGGGTCAATTTTCAATATCCGTGGAGATACAGGCGGGTCAAGAAAAGTGTTTCGGACCTGTACCGTAACTCACTTAAAACGTTATATCTTGAAAACTAATAATCAGAATTCTAAGTGGTATAGATTGTTTTTCAGGGAATCGAATTACCTATCATTTGATGTAAAAGTTCAAATTGTAAATGCACCTGATCTTGAGATATTTAGTTCAAAACACAAATTTTGCTACTTCTATTCTATTATAAAAATTTCGTGATCAATAGTTTTTCTCAGAAAACCCTATTATAAAAACGCCAGTTTAATTTAATACTATTGCTTCCAAAAGTTGACACTTGCATTGCATAAGTTTAATAATTAAGAAAAAATTATGATTCCAGAAATATTGCTCTTTTATGCAAAAAAGAAGAACATGTTGATCTACACTTTTTGCTTGAACTGAAAGAATTTTTATGCTTTATTTCAAAATTTTTTATTTACAATAAATGTTCAAAATGACCACCTTTATTTTGAATGCACGCTAAAGCTCGTTTTGCAAGTGTTCTCTTGGTATTAATACTCCTCAACTCCTGCTTTAGTTCTGTTGCTGATATTTAGATCTTTTAATGTTACTACTGCCGTTGCTTAGACAAGGTCCTTCATCTGTCCCCATACAAAGAAATTCATATTAGTAAGATCAGGAGATCTAGCACGCAAGTGTATCGGTCCATTTCTACCGATCCGGCAATTGCTATAATTGGATTTTAACCAACAATCTGTGATTTGTCAACCGTAATTAGCTGGAGCACCATCGTGTTGGTAAAACATGGAAGCCAATCGTATCAGTGGAATATCGTCCTATAAGTCTTGTAGATCATTTGTTAAAAAATGTAAGTAATTGGAACTATTTAGAGTAGGCGGAAGCCTAATAGATCCATTGAAATCGTCGCCAATCACACCTGCCCATAAATTGACACTGAATCTGTGCTGAAATGATGCCGCTCTTCTTGTGTGTGGATTGCTCTGACCCCACGTATGTAGGTTGTGGAAGTTTGTGATACAGTCTCTTGTAAAGATATAATGTTTTAAGTGAGTGAGGGTACAGGTCCGAAACACTTTTCTTGACCATCCTGTATCTCCACGGATATTGAAAATTGACCCTCCCTGTAGGACAATTTCTGTCTCAAAATATATCAAGGAATTCGGGACACCCTATATAGATTTCATCTAGACTATAAAATATCACAGCGCTCATTACTGGAACGCTATATTTTTCCATTAATTCAGTGGCTCACTATGGCTTATTACTAGAAATTTTGAAATTTTTGATCCAGTAATGAGCCTCCCTTTAATTTCGCAAGAAATTCTTTAATTCCAGGCCTTTTTATTTTAAATATGTAGGAAATTTATAAATCTATCAGTACAAACTATAGTAAAACCTAAGATTGAAATACGGTACTTATCTGCTGTTTGAATCAAAATGAAGTCCTTATACATTTGCACAAGAATAGTTAATTTTTCACATCACTAAGGAGGCCAGTCCGTTCGGCACGAAATATTTCTTCCGACAGAAGGAGAACCACATGGAAAGTGTATGTCGAACTGACAATAAAGAATAACAGCATTTAACGAAAAAAACAAAATTTAGCTAAACCAAGCATGTTCTTAGCTATTGGTGAAAATTTTGCAAAGAGGGCTCATTACTAATGAGAGGGCTCAGGAATGGGTACTTTACTCTATGTACATATCGACACTGCGAGTGACCATCGACGGATTTACCAAATATATACATACATAAATGACGACATTTGGGAACAGTACATTGAGAGAAATAATTTGTTGGCAAGAGATTGCTGCAATAAAATTTTCATTGCAGCAATCGAAGTTCACTTACGCTAATAAGAATTAGTTTGGAGCAACAGATATTCGGTTGTAACACGCAATACGTTCAATAGAACCATTCCGTCAAGACAATAAACTTATGTTACTTGCGCGATTCTGTTGAAAGAACCGACCAAAAAAATGTCTACCAACTCAATTTTGATTGCCGTTGGTTGTTCCAAAATAATATTGTTCAACGCAAGCGATTTTCGGCATCATTCTTCTGTGGGAACCGAATGTGTGTTCCGCCAACCAACCAAGCGGCAACTTAGTTAATCCACATTAAGTTAAGTTGCACATAGGGAAATGAAAATGAAAGATCTTCGGTGGAGCAGTGGTTACGCGCGCCAATTCGAAAACTTTCAATACGGGTTCGATTTCTACCTACAGCCATGGGTTTTATTAAGTCAGTAAGTAAGAAATAATATTTGAAGTAGAAAAATATTGTCTTAAGCCGGGAATACACGATACAACGGTTGTACCAACTGTTGGCCCAATTTGTCCTTGTATGGGACGAATGCACCGTGTATGCGCTTATAAACAACGGTTGGGCCGATATCGCACGGTTGTATGCTCTCAACCGAAAACTGGCGGTCGCATGCGACAGGTTGTATGTATATATTGTATAGTGTATTATCACGAATACAGCTGTTGTAGCGATTTCATTCGTAAACTTTTGGTGTTTCTGTGTTATCAAAAACTGTATTGGGAATAACTATGAAATCTTGTTGGAAGAAAATTGTAAGCCAATCGCATCCTGTGTACCGTGGATAGAACCGTTGGACAGATATCGCAACAACACACGTCGATACAACTGTTGTATCGTGTATTTGCCGCTTTAGAAAAGCTCTCTACCTCCTCATAGGTAACAAAAAAGAATTCAGTGTAGGATTTAACACAAATAAATCAATTTTTTTAGAGTATAGCAACAACCCGCGCATTTGTGGCAATCAAAATTTTAAGAAAATCTGGTTGGCTAGACAAATAATTCAGTTGTCGGAAAATATATTCGATACCAATAAACGAAAATTCGGTTCGGCCAACCCGGAATTTCGGTTCCAACAATGGGATAGGAACTTTTCCTGCAACAGTTGTAATTTATTTGGAATATAATCTGTTCTCTCAGTGTAGTATTCTCAATGTGACTGCCCTTAACCTCGACAAGGTTACTTTGTAGAAATTAGACACTGAACCAAATCATAAGGTTAGGTTAGGTTAGGTTAGGTTAGGTTGAGAAGGGTGGACTAAAGCAATGTGCCCCAGTCCATCACGAGAGATCACTGTGGATCCATTGTGGTCCCCTCGTATAAAAATCATAAAGTTCCTAGTTTATTATAATTGAAAAAGCATGTAGATTAATTAGCCTTTTGTACCTATAGTTCAAATTTCTCTTGGCTAAAGAGAAAAAAGTCTTCGTAATTTTATGGGTTACATTCTATTCACACTGAATTTTCATAGTCATTTCTTGTACCGTGTATGGTCAGACGTTAAAGGCAATCGGAAGGTCGAGGTGAGTATATCTTAGGATTAAAATTAACATTACATAGAAATCCACTTGAACTACCCTCGAGAGTAACCCTTAGAGCTGAAGTTACTTGATATTTGCGCATATACAGTGCTTAAATTATAAGCAGAGTAGATATGAAATCATATTACGTTACATTTCATCATGGTCAGGGATAATTCCAAGTTACGGTAATTTTAGCTCAAAGGTGAATTAAATTAAGGATAAAAGCGATATTTCTATCTTTTCAACATCAGGACAAACTTTATCCACCGAAATGTTGATTACTCGCTTGAAAAATTTAAAATTATCTGATTTTTTTGCCTTTTTTGGCTGAAAAATTTCACTTTATCTAGGTACTTTTCGAGCACAGTCTGAAAACGGCATATAATACATACATACATAATACGGCAGCAATCATAATAATAAAAGGATAAAAACTTCAAATCGAGTTTTCTCTCTCAAGATAAGCTCGGGGTACACCGCAGTGAAAACTTTTTCAACGTTATGCGCTCTACATAAAAAAGTTTCCGCGTTCGGTTGGATGACTTTCAGTATGACAAAGTGGGATGGTTGAGGTGGTCGTTGCGTATTATTAAGGGAAAAGTAGCTTTTTATTGGCAGTTAAATTCAAACAATATAAAGCTTTGTTCACCGCTAGTTACCAGTGGAGCAGTTTCTAGCTTTATCAATACACAACACTCTCCTAAGGACGGGCTTTATTTCAATTCCATTACGCCAAATTGAAGGAATTAATTTTGTCAAAGATTGAAAATACGTCTGTTGTAAAGAAAGGAATACAAAACATCAGTAATGACTGAAGAGAAGTCAATAGGATATTCGAACTAAAATGAAAAATTTTCAACGAAACGATATTTGACACTAACTCTCCTCACTATTATTAAAGTGAAGGCCACGATAGGTTACAAGCCAGTCATATAGTAATCTAGATGAAATACTACACTCCTATTTAAATTGTAGTTGGACATAAAGCAGAATATGTATTCCGCATGTAGTATGCCCTGAAGAACCCACCAAAAAAATTTGGTTGGTACATCTCAATCAGCTTGAGTGACAGACGGACTTTTTTAGCTTTGTTCAACTTAAAATACGAAAATACAAAACTTAACGGTAGCAAACACAATGCCCTAATTTTACAAAAATAAATAAAATAGAAACATGACGCATTCACGATAGACTGCAATAATTGTAATTATAAAATTCTGAACTCAGATTTATATTGTACTTAGTGATAAAGTAAAATAAAGTGTGATTGCAGTTCACCCCTTTTATCGTTTGGTTGCTATGGGAAATAGAGAGACAATATCTATAACTATAATTTCGTCTGTCTCTCAAGCTGTTTGAGATGTTACAACCAATTTTACTTTTTTAAAAAAAAAAAATTTCCTATCCTGAAAAATTTTTTTTATACGTTTTGTGACTAATAAGCACCAAAAAAGCAAAAAAAAATTTCAGTCCGTCTGTGCGCCGTCCGCCGTCCGCCGTCCGCCGTCCGCCGTACGCAAAACGTTTGAGAGCTTATAACTCCTAAACCCTATGAGCTATTAAATTGAAATTTTTTTTACTAATAGACTGGGTAGGTCACTTGAAGTGACCACTTTTTGGAGGGTGTGAGTATGAGGGGGGAGGTGGGGGAAGCGTTTTAGACGAAAAATTTTGGTTTCAAGATCTCAGCAACCGCTTATGTTAGGAAGCTGGAACTTGGAATTTGTATAGAGCTTTGGTAGTGGACCCATTTGCAAAAATATTGTTGATGTTGGTAAAGGGGTGTGGGAGTGGGGGGAAAAATAATGCGTCCGAAAGGTTCGAAAGCCGAGATCGAGACATTCTAAAATCTCTATCTCCTAATCGGTTTATGTCACGAAATTAAAAGTAATTTTTGAGAGGGGCAGTGAAGTACGGGGGTAGGGGTTGAAAAACTTTAGATTACGTTATCTCACGAACCAATTGCACTAAAGTAAAATTTTTTAAGGGGGCGGTGGAGCATGGAAGTGGAGGGGGTAAGATTTTTTTTAAAAAATCACGTCTCATATCTCAAGAACCGTGTAAGATAGATGCTTAAAATTTTTACCAGAAGTAGGCCTAATAGACCCCCAACAGAAAAAAAATTTTCAGGGATGAGGGTGTAGAGGGTGAGGGTGGGAGAGGGTGAAAAGGAAAAAGTTCTGATTTTCATATCTCAAGAACGTATAATAATATCAAGCTGAAACTCAGTATTTAGATAGAGCTATAGAAGTAGCATTTTTAAAAAAATATAATTTTTTATAGGGGTAGTATGGTACGGTGGTGGGGGTGTTTTTCTTAACTATAGAACGGCTTATGCTAGAAAGTTGAAATTCGGTACGGATATGTAAATCAACTAGAAAAGTAATTTTGATTAAAAAAAAATTAAATATACATTGGCGTTCGGAAGGGGGGCAAAAAAATGATCAGTGAAAATGGAATGCATATATTTTCACGATTTTCGTCATATCTATTAGGTCTTTTCAAATATTAAATTCATTTTTATTCTATGGCTTCTTCATATAAATACCTAGAAAACATTTTCAGGAGTTTTTTGAAATTCGACCCTCAAGGTGGTGTAAAGGGGATGTATACATTTTCACGAATTCAGCCGTATCCCTCAGGTCTGACTAGATATCGAATAACTTTTCACTTCCACGGGCTTATTTAATAATCACCTAAAACCGATTTTCAAGTATTTTCCTTTTTCAACCCCTAAGAATGTAAAAACGGGTTGAACACGTTTTCACGAATTCCGTCTTATCTCTTAGGAGTGATCATACATCGGATTGGTTTTTACTTCCTCTGGCTTTCTTTATATGTTATCAAAAAACTCATTTCAGGATTTTTGGATATTCAACCCCAAAGTGGGTGCAAGGGGGTTGCATATGTTTTCACAAATTCTTACATATTTCTTAGTTCCAATGAGTTATCGAATTCATTTTTACTTCCTAAGGCTTCCTACATAATCATTAAAAAGTTAGTTTCAGGATGTTTGTTATTGAACTCCAATATGACGTAAGGCTTTCGACATATTTCTCAGGATTGATGAGATATTAGATTGATTTGCACTTCCGCAGACTTTTTATATAATCGTCTACAAACGCATTTCCGATTTCATGTAATGGCTCGCAACCAAATCACGAAAAACCTTCAAATGGCGTAACAACTGATATTATACTAGGACTAGACCTCGTCCCGGAGTATGACCCAATTAAGTAATTCATATGACATATGTGGCAGCGGAGTAAGTATTCTATCGCGACCCCATTCTAACCGCTTACCGAACTTTTTTTTAGGTTTTCAGTCACATAGTAACCTACACCGCATCTCAGAATTAAACTCGTTCCGAACTTCTACCCAAAAAATAATTAAGTTGCGCCCAGACTGTTGGCAGATTTTTTTTTGTGGGATTGATGGGTTATCTCCGTCAAGTGGTGACTTTTATGAGAGTATGTGTTTAAAATGGGGCAGTGTTTTAGGCGAAATATTTTCGTTTCTAGGTATATATGGAAAACTACTTGGAAACTTGAAATTTATATAGAGCTAATATTATACTTGAACTATTTAGAAAAACATAATGCAGTCACGATCGGCTGCAAGCCAATCGTATGATACTCTAGATGAAATACTGAACTCCGATATATATTGTAGTTGGTGATAAAGTAAAATAAGGAGTGCGCCTGTAGTTTATCCTTTATTAAGGAATTTTATTTGGTAATTAATACTAAAAGACAATATCATTGGTTTCCATTTTCATATCTGGAACTAGGCCAATCATCGAAAGCAAATTTTTCCTTTTTCAAGGACTTTCGCAGGAAGGACTCACTCGATTTCTGGCATATATATTCCTTTACCTGAAACTATTTACAAATTATTGGGTGCAAAATTTCAAATTTCTAGTTTGAAGCGTTAAAAAGCTATCGAAAAATATTCCGGAACAAGTGTTTTAAGGACTTTTCGTATGGAAGCTATCGGAAGCTGTTAACAGATTTCGCTGACTAGTAAACTCGAACTTAGTTTTCACTCAAATCGAATTTGTACAAAATTCTGAATTCGCGGCTGAACGATTACTTGAGGTATAGTAAGTTCCGTAAATTGAGTGAAGATTTTTTTACAGGATATACACGGGTTGTCTGAAAACTTTCCGACCTCAACATGAAGATGGCAGCACTCGTCAACAAAAGCTAGGGAATGTGTTTGAGCAACTTTTGAAAGTTACGCACCAAAATTCTCCATTTTGAACGCGCAGTTGTTGTTTGACAATCGTTTGAGTTAGTCGATGTAAGTGTTTTTGTGAAAATGGATATAATCGTGTATCGAGCTCTCATTAAGGACGTATTCAAATACTTTGCTTCGTCTACATCTACGTCTATGTTGACGTCACAGAATAGCATTGCTATTATAACAGTTTAGGAAAAAGCTTATCTAAACCGTCAAAATGGCTCAGCTGTTTATTTGACACTTCATAAATCAAAAATAAAATTAAATTCAATAGAAAAATTTGAATTTTTTTTACATTTGCTAAGATTGACTGATAGCTCAGCTGTCGTAAAAGTAGTCAAGACACGAACTGAAAAGGAATTGAGAGCTTTGCTATGTCTGACACTTAGATAAGGTAACTAAGGATAGGACACCCCGGTGTAAAAGCACGAAAAAAATAGAGACCAAAATTATTTTAACAGCACCATGTGATCCAAGGATGCCAAGGGATCTGCTTGTCAAAAACACACTAAAATAATTATGAAGGAATATTTTGTTGTTTGTTTTTATTGGTTGTCATGGTAACCTGAACGGCTTGGATTTTGGATTCAATGGTGTAGCAAAATAACGTCATATTTGGGGCCTTCCGAAAGCGTTACAAAGGTGAACATTTTGAACATGATACTGTATTTAGAAAAGAAATATTTATTAAAATATCCATTTCTGTACAAATGCTTTGCATCGTAAGAAATCTTTTCGATGACTAGTCTCCTTTGAGTTCACAACAATATAGCCTTCTTATTAAATTAATAATAGGAAAATGGTTGCATTATTGTTAAAAATAAGTCTGACGAAATATCGAAATTTGGTGTTTATTTAAAAACACATTTGAAAAAGCTAGTCGTTTTTGGTATTTCGCTGAGATTTCAGTTACAAAATCGTACCAGATCATAAGTAGATATGTACATATATGATAAAATAACATGCATCTGTAAAGCATACATACATAGATTACAAAAAGATAGATAGTTTAATACTCTAGATGAAATCGGAGAGTATTATAAGTTTAATCCAGCCCAAAAGTTAGTAACGCTTAGAACGAAGCCTCAGAACACAAAAAAGTTAAATATTATTTTGTGCTTATTTGGGGCTAAAACGTTCGTCCGCCCGTCCGTCTGTCCATTAGCATGATTACTCAAGAACGCCTTGACCTAGGATCTTGAAATTTTAAATCTGGATGTTTGGGCGAATTTGTAAGGCTAAGTTCGTTAACGGGAAAAATCGTCCTCATCTAGAGTATCATACGATTGGCTTGCAGCTGATCGTGACTCCAGTATGTTTATGCAATATATTATTTATATACGAGAAACTTTTAAAATGCAGGCTAAAATGTTTGCCGCTAAAATAAATAAAATCAGTTTGGTACGCTGATGCAGCTTTTACTTCGACATGCGCATAAAACAACTTGGATCTTTTTTATTGTGGCATGTCCAATCCTTTTAGGTATATAATCTAAGGTCTGACGTCATATACTGTAACAACTAGACGTAGACGTAGACGAAGCAAAGTATTCGCATACGACCTAAGTATTTGTTTTTAAAAGGCAATACGCCTACGTAAATCAAAGACTAGTTGGACGCTGTATACAGGGACTCTGCGCCATCATTTACCACCGTAAAATTTTGGGCAGCTGAATTTAAACGTGGCCGTTGGGAGAAGAGAAACGTTCGGGACGTCCAAAAACTGTACCCATTGACGATAACATCGGGCAAGTGCACCAAATGGTGCTAGACAACCGTCGAATTAAGATGAGAGAGATAGCAGAGGCTATGAATATGTCCAAGACACGTGTTTGTCACATATTGAATACATATTTAAGCAAGAGAAAAATGTCCGCACGTTGGGTGCCGCGTTTGGTCACGTTGGACCAAAAACGTGTTAGAATGAACATTTCCAATGTTCTGTTGGCGCAGTTTAGGCGCAATAAATCAGAGTTTTTTTTGCTGATTAATTATTGTAGATGAAACTTGGATACACCATTCTACCCCAGATACAAACATACAGTCAAAACAGTGGATTGCGAAGGGAGAATAAAAAAAAGCAAAAACTGTTTTTTTGACTTGGAAGGTGATGGCGACTGTTTTTTGGGATAGTCATGGAGTGATCTTAATAGATTATTTTCAAAAAGGAAAAGCCATTATAGGAGCATACTACGCATCATTACTTGACAAGCTGAATGCAGAAATTGCGGAAAAATGGCCACATTTGCGGGAAAAAAATTTGGTTTCATCAAAACAATGCGCCGTCTCACACCTCAGCGTTTACCATGGCGAAAATCCACGAATTACGTATTGAACTACTTGACCACCCTCCTTATTCACCAGACCTAGCCCCAATCTAAAAGTTGCGCTCAGAGAACAGAGACTTTCACCAAATGTGGAGGTCATCTCCTTCGCTAACAATTATTTTGCAGAGAAAGACGCCGAGTACTATTTGGACGGGTTAAAGAGAAAGGAGCATCGCTGGGAGAAGTGTGTAGACTTATAAGGAAACTATGTAGAAAAATAAAAATAAATTTGAAGAGAAAATTTCTTGTATCTTTGTTAGGTCGGAAACTTTTCAGACCACCCTCGCATGTCTGGCAGCTGCAAGTAGTACTAATGAGATTTTTTCATTATCATACCATTAGCTCCTACTATTGAAAAATCAACACATAAAAGTTTTCAAAGTCGTAGCTTAAACCATTCTTAAGTTGTGTGGGGAGCTTCCCGAAGGAGTAAAGTAATTTTATTGACTATCGAACTTGAACTTCATTTTTCCTGAAAATTAATTTGTACGAAATTTCAATATTTGTACAGGATTTCTGTATAGCAGCTATAGGAAGGACTCTTGTGATTTCTTTTATATTCATTCCTTGAACTAAAACTATTGGAAAACCAATTTAAGCAAAATTAAAAAAAAAATATCAGTGTATATGATTTAGATATGGTTCACAAGTTTTCACGAATTTCGTCATATCACGTAGGTGTTTTGATATATTGAATTAATTTTACTTCTACCGGTTTTTTAGATAAACGCCTGGAATGAGTTTACAGTATTTTTTTGAATTCAACACGGGTAGAAAACACTCCACACAATTCGCTACAATCAAGTATTAGGCGAGAAAAAATTATTAAAAAAACATACTGCAGTCACGATCGGCTGCAAGCCAATCGTATAATACTCTAGATGAATACTGAACTCCGATTTATATTGTAGTTGGGGATAAAGTAGAATTACGTGTGTGCATGTTGTATGTCCTTTATTAAGGACTGCCATTAGATTGCTGCTCAAACCTAAAAGACAATATTCAGTGTTTAATTTCATATCTTAAACTGGGTAAGTCATCGAAAAGAAATATCCTTTTTGAAGGACTTACACATGGGAGGTGCAGGAAGGACTCACTCGATTTCTTGCATATTTATCCTTTTCCTTGGAACCAATTAAAAATGAACGTGTACAAAATTTCAAATTCGATGCTTGAAGCGTTCAAAAGTTACCGAAAAATATTGTTGAACACGTGTCTTAAGGATATTTTGTATGGCAGCTACCAGAAGGAGTAAAAGGATTTTGCTGACTAGTAAACCTGAACTTTGTTTTCACTCAAAACTAATTTGTACAAAATTTCGAGTTCATAGCTAAAAGAATACTTGTGCTATAGTGAGTTCCGTAAATTAAGTGAAGACTATTTGACAGGATATTTGTATGGCAGCTACACGAAGGACCAACAGGATTTTTTTCGCAATCATACATTAAGCTCCAACTATTGGAAAAATAACACAAACATAATTTCAAAGACGTAGCTTAAACCCTCCTGAAGTTATCGGTAATATTCTTGAACACGTGTTTTAAGGACATTTTGTATGGCAGCTACCCGAAGGAGTAAAATAATTGCGCTGATTAGTTAACTCGAACTTCCTTTTTACTCAAAACTAGCTTGCTTAAAATTCCGAATTCGTAGCTAAAAGATTACTTGAGTTATAGTGAGTTTCGTAAATTAAGTGAATACATTTTGACAGGATATTTGTATGGCAGCTACACGAAGGACCAGCAGGATTTTCTTCATAATCATATATTGAACTCCAACTATTGGAAAAATAACACATACAGAATTTCAATGTCGTAGCTTAAACCCTTCTGAAGTTATCGACCAATATTCTTGAACACGTGTTTTAAGGATATTTTGTATGGCAGCTACCAGAAGGAGAAAAAGGATTTCGCTGATTAGTAAACTCAAACTTCCTTTTCACTCAAAACTAACTTGTACAAAATTCCGAATTTGTAGCTAAAAGATTACTTGAGTTATAGTGAGTTTCGTAAATTAAGTGAATGCATTTTGACAGGATATTTGTATGGCAGCTACACGAAGGACTAACAGGATTTTCTTCATAATCATATATTTAGCTCCAACTATTAAAAAAGTAATACATACAAAATTTCAAAGTCGTAGCTTTAGGCGTTACGAAGTTATTGGTCAATATTCTTGAACACGTGTTTTAAGGACATTTTGTATGGCAGCTACCCGAAGGAGTAAGACGATTTTGCCCGTTAACGAACTTAGCCTTACAAATTCAACCAAACATCCAGATTCAAAATTTCAAGATCCTAGGTGAAGGCGTTCTTGAGTTATCGTGTTCACGGACAGACGGACGGACGGACGGACGGACGGACGGACGGACGGACGGACGGACGGACGGACGGACGGACGGACGGACGGACGGACGGACGGACGTCAGGCGGATTTGAGGTTTTTGGGCACAAATAAGCAAAAAATAATATATAACTTTTTTTCGTCCGAGGCTTGGTTCTATGCGTTACAAACTTTTGGGATGGATTAAACTTATAATACTCTATATGATTTCATCTAGAGTATAAACATACTGAAGTCACGATCGGCTGCAAGCCAATCGTATAATACTCTAGATGAATACTGAACTCCGATTTATATTGTAGTTGGGGATAAAGTAGAATTACGTGTGTGCATGTTGTATGTCCTTTATTAAGGACTGCTATTAGATTGCTACTCAAAACTAAAAGACAATATTCAGTGTTTAACTTCATATCTTGAACTGGGTAAGTCATAAAAAAAATGTCCTTTTTGAAGGACTTTCACATGGGAGGTGCAGGAAGGCCTCACTCGATTTCTTACATATTTATCCTTTTCCTTGGAACCATTCAAAAATAAACGTGTACAAAATATCAAATTCGTAGCTTGAAGCGTTCATAAGTTATCGGAAAATTTTGTTGAACACGTGTTTTAAGGATATTTTGTATGGCAGCTACCAGAAGGAGTAAAAGGATTTCGCTGATTAGTAAACTCGAACTTCCTTTTCCCTCAAAACTAACTTGTACAAAATTCCGAATTCGTAGCTAAAAGATTACTTGAGTTATAGTGAGTTTCGTAAATTAAGTGAATACATTTTGACAGGATATTTGTATGGCAGCTACACGAAGGACTAATAGGATTTTCTTCATAATCATATATTTAGCTCCACCTATTGGAAAAATAACACATACAAAAGTTCAATCTCGTAGCTTAAACCCTTCTGAAGTTATCGACCAATATTCTTGAACACGTGTTTTAAGGACATTTTGTATGGCAGCTACCAGAAGGAGTTACAGGATTTTGCTGATTAGTAAACTCCGACTTCCTTTTCACTCAAAACAAACTTGTACAAAATTCCGAATTCGTAGCTAAAAGATTACTTGAGTTATTGTGAGTTTTGTAAATTAAGTGAATACATTTTGACAGGATATTTGTATGGCAGCTATACGAAGGACTAACAGGATTTTCTTCACAATCATATATTTAGCTCCAACTATTGGAAAAATAATACATACAAAATTTCAAAGACGTAGCTTAAACCCTTCTGAAGTTATCGACCAATATTCTTGAACACGTGTTTTAAGGACATTTTGTATGGCAGCTACCCGAAGGAGTAGGACGATTTTGCCCGTTAACGAACTTAGCCTTACAAATTCAACCAAACATCCAGATTCAAAATTTCAAGATCCTAGGTGAAGGCGTTCTTGAGTTATCGTGTTCACGGACAGACGGACGGACGGACGGACGGACGGACGGACGGACGGACGGACGGACGTCAGGCGGATTTGAGGTTTTTGGCCACAAATAAACAAAAAATACTATATAACTTTTTTTCGTCCGAGGCTTGGTTCTATGCGTTACAAACTTTTGCGCTGGATTAAACTTATAATACTCTATATGATTTCATCTAGAGTATAAATATTGTTGAACACGTGTCTTAAGGACATTTTGTATGGCAGCTACAAGAAAGAGTAAAAGGATTTCACTGACAAGTAAACTCAAGCTTTGTTTTTACTCCAAACTAATTTGTAAAAAATTCCAAATTCGTAGCTAAAAGATTACTTGAGTTATAGTGAGTTTCGTAAATTAAGTGAATACATTTTGACAGGATATTTGTATGGCAGCTACACGAAGGACTAACAGGATTTTCTTCATAATCATATATTTAGCTCGAACTATTGGAAAAATAACACAAACAAAATTTCAATGTCGTAGCTTAAACCCTTCTGAAGTTATCGACCAATATTCTTGAACACGTGTTTTAAGGACATTTTGTATGGCAGCTACCCGAAGGAGTAGGACGATTTTGCCCGTTAACGAACTTAGCCTTACAAATTCAACCAAACATCCAGATTCAAAATTTCAAGATCCTAGGTGAAGGCGTTCTTGAGTTATCGTGTTCACGGACAGACGGACGGACGGACGGACAACCGGACGGACGGGCGGACGGACGGACGGACGGACGGACGGACGTCAGGCGGATTTGAGGTTTTTGGGCACAAATAAACAAAAAATAATATATAACTTTTTTTCGTCCGAGGCTTGGTTCTATGCGTTACAAACTTTTCGGCTGGATTAAACTTATAATACTCTATATGATTTCATCTAGAGTATAAACATACTGCAGTCACGATCGGCTGCAAGCCAATCGTATAATACTCTAGATGAATACTGAACTCCGAATTATATTGTAGTTGGGGATAAAGTAGAATTACGTGTGTGCATGTTTTATGTCCTTTATCAAGGACTGCCATTAGATTGCTACTCAAACCTAAAAGACAATATTCAGTGTTTAATTTCATATCTTGAACTGGGTGAGTCGTCGAAAAAAAATTTCCTTTTTGAAGGACTTTCACATGGGAGGTGCAGGAAGGACTCACTCGATTTCTTACATATTTATCCTTTTGCTTGGAAATATTCAAATATTAATAAGTACAAAAAGTTATCGAAAAATATTGTTGAACACGTGTCTTAAGGACATTTTGTATGGCAGCTACCAGAAGGAGTAAAAGGATTTCGCTGATTAGTAAACCCGAACTTGGTTTTTACTCAAAACTAATTTGTACAAAATTTCCAATTCATACCTAAAAGATTACTTGAGTTATAGTAAGTTCTGTAAATTAAGTGAATACATTTTGACAGGATATTTGTATGGCAGCTACACGAAGGACTAATAGGATTTTTTTCATAATCATACATTTAGCTCCAACTATTAGAAAAATAACATCTACAAAATTTCAAAGACGTAGCTTCAACTCTTCTGAAGTTATAGGCCAATATTCTTAAACATGTGTTTTAAGGATATTTTGTATGGCAGCTACCAGAAGGAGTGAAAGGATTTCGCTGACTAGTGAAGTCGAACTTTCTTTTCACTCAATACTAATTTGTACAAAATTCCGAATTCGTAGCTAAAAGATTACTTGAGTTATAGTGAGTTTCGTAAATTAAGTGAATACATTTTGACAGGATATTTGTATGGCAGCTACACGAAGGACTAACAGGATTTTCTTCATAATTATATATTTAGCTCCAACTATTGAAAAAGTAATACATACAAAATTTCAATGTCGTAGCTTAAACCCTTCTGAAGTTATCAACCAATATTCTTGAACACCTGTTTTAAGGATATTTTGTATGGCAGCTACCAGAAGGAGTGAAAGGATTTCGCTGACTAGTAAACCGGAACTTTGGTTTTACTAAAAACTAATTTGTACAAAATTTGGATTTCGTACCTAAAAGATTACTTGAGTTATAGTGAGTTTCGTAAATCAAGTGAAGACATTTTGACAGGATATTTGTATGGCAGCTACACGAAGGACTAACAGGATTTTCTTCATATTCATACATTTAGCTCCAGCTATTAAAAAAGTAACACATACAAAATTTTAAAGTCGTAGCTTTAGGCGTTCCGAAGTTATTGGTAAATATTCTTGAACACGTGTTTTAAGGACATTTTGTATGGCAGCTACCCGAAGGAGTAGGACGATTTTGCCCGTTAACGAACTTAGCCTTACAAATTCAACCAAACATCCAGATTCAAAATTTCAAGATCCTAAGTGAAGGCGTTCTTGAGTTATCGTGTTCACGGACAGACGGACGGACGGACGGACGTCAAGCGGATTTGAGGTTTTTGGCCACAAATAAACAAAAAATAAAAAGGCTTGGTTCTATGCGTTACAAACTTTTGGTCTGGATTAAACTTATAATACTCTATATGATTTCATCTAGAGTATAATAAGTCATTCAGAAAAAAAAAATAGATATAATTACTTTATTATTTTAATAATAAAGTATTGTTATCCATTTTTAAAAAAAAAAAAAGTGCTACCCTGAAAATTTTTTTTTATACGTTTCTTGACTAATAAGCACCAAAAAAGCAAAAAAAATTTTCAGTCCGTCTGTGCGCCGTACGCCGTACGCCGTCCGCCGTACGCAAAACGTTTGAAAGCTTATAACTCTCAAACTCTTTGAGCTATTAAGTTGAATTTTTTTCTGTTGGTAGACTGAGCAGACCCCTTCAAGTGGCCACCTTTTGAGTGGCGAGGGTGCGAGGGGGAGGTGGGGGAAGCGTTTTAGACGGAAAATTTTGGTTTCCAGATCTCAGTAACCACTTAGGCTAGGAAGCTGAAACTTGGAATTTATATAGAGCATCGATAGTGGACCCATTTGCAAAAAAAATTATGATATAGGTAAAGGGGTGTGGGAGTGGGGGGAATAATAATGCGTCCGAAACGCAAAAAAGGCGAGATTGAGACATTCTAAAATCTATATCTCCTAATCGGTTAATGTTACGAAATTAAAACTTAATGAACATCTGTGGGTATACTAGGAGAATAGATCGGAAACAAATTTTTGAGAGAGGGCAGTGGCGTACGGAGGTAGGGGGTGAAAAACTTTAGATTACGATATCTCACGAACCAATTGCACTAGAAAAACGAAATTCGGTTTCTGTATTAAGGTTGATAAATAAAGTTTGCTGAAAGTAAAAATTTTTAAGGGGGAGGTTGAGTGTGGAAGTGGAGGGGAAAAGAGTTTTTCTAAAAAATCACGTCTCATATCTCAAGAACAATGTACGATAGATGCTTAGAATTTTTACCAGAAATAATCCCAATAGATCCCTAGCAGGAAAAAAAATTTTGATTTTGAGGGTGTAGAGGGTGAGGCTGGGGGAGGGTGAAAAGGAAAAAGTTCCGATTCTTATATCTCGAGAACCTAAAATGACATCAAGCTGAAACTTGGTATTTAGATAGAACTAGTAGCATGTTGGAAAAATATAATTTTTTATAGGGGTAGTATGGTACAGTTGTGGGGGTGTTTTTCCTAACTATAGAACGGCTTATGCTAGAAAGTTGAAACTCAGTATGTATATGTAAGTCAACTAGACAAGTAATTTTGATTAAAAAAAAATTAAATATCCATTGGCGTACAGAAGGGGGGCAAAAAAAATTATCAGTGAAAATGGAATGCATATATTTTCACGATTTTCGTCATATCTATTAGGTCTTTTCAAATATTGAATTTACTTTTATTCCAAGTATTCTTCATATAAAGACCTAGAAAGCGATTTTAGTATTTTTTGAAATTCGACCCCCACGATGGTGTAAAGGGGTTGTATACATTTTCACGAAATCAGCCGTATCTCTCCGGCCTGATTAGATATCGAATATATTTTTACTTCTACGGGCTTGTTTAATAATCACCTAAAACACGTTTTCAAATTTTTTCCTGTTTCAACCCCTAAGAGTGTATAAACGGGTTGAACACGTTTTCACGAATTTCGTCATATCTCTTAGGAGTGATAGGACATGGGATTGGTTTTTACTTCCTCGGGCTTTCTTTACATATATCTAAAAACTTATTTCAGGATTTTTTAATATTCAACCCCTAAGTGGGTACAAGGGGGTTGCATATGTTTTCACAAATTTCTACATATTTCTTAGTTCTAATGATATATCAAATTCATTTTTACTTCCTAAGGCTTCCTACATAATCGTCAAAAGTTGATTTCGGTGTTTTTAGATATTCAACTTCAATAGGACGTAAGGCTTTCGACATATTTCTTAGGATTCATAAGATATCAGATTGGTTTTCACTTCCACAGACTTTTTATATTATCGCTTACAAATGCATTTCCGATTTCATGAAACGGCCCAAAACCAAATCACTAAAAATCTCATAATCACGTAACAACTGATATTATACTACGACTTAGACCTCGTTCCGGAGTATGACCCAATTATGTAATTCATATGTTATATGTGGTAGCGGCGTAAGTATTCTAGCGCGACCCCATTCTAACCTTTTCTGAACTTTTTTCTGAGTTTTCAGTCACATAGTAACCTACACCGCGTCTCAGAATTGAACGCATTCCGAACTTCTACCGAAAATATAATAAGTTGGCAGATTTTTTTTTATGTTGCGGGCTTGAGTTAAAAATAATAAACAACGACAAAATCCATTTAATCAGCGATCTTTGACATTTTGCAATTTTGTAATCTGCGATAATTAATAATTTTCTATAATTTAAAAATCTGTTATTATTAATGATGAATTTCATGTTAAAAAGTTTATATAATAAAAATCGTTATAAAATAAATAGGTTAGGTTGAGAAGGGTGGACTGAAGCAATCTGCTCCAGTCCATCACGAGAAATCACTGTGGATCCATTGTGGTCCCCTCGTATAAAACCGGGCTCTAGACTACTGATTCCAAATATTGCTCTTCCCTATGAAGAGAGTAGTTCTCCATAAAGGAATCATCGCAAGTTCTGATAGATCGGTCAAGGAGAATTTCCCCAAGTACCGATGAATGGTTCGTGCCAGATTTTCACATTCACACACTAGATGCTCTAGTGTTGGTTCAACATTCTCATCACCACAGCGACACAGGTCAGCCATGGGTATTTCCAGCCTTTCTCCATGCCTCCCAAAGGGACAGTGCCCTGTTAGGACCCCTATAAGTTGTGTGCAAATGTCCCTGCCCAGAGACAAAATGAAGCTAGAGTTCCTCCTATCAAGTTTCGGCCAGCAGATTCTTGCTTGCCGGCATCCCGAGAAATTCACTCAAGCCCCCTCCATCTGTCTGAGCGCTTCAATATCAATCATCCCCTTTACACATTCAATGGGACATAGAACCTACTCATCGGCCAGCTCTATACTCATCTCCGATCCCCTTCTGGCGAGCTCGTCTGCCTTTTCATTTCCAGGGAAGTCACTGTGACCAGGAATCCAGCTAATCTTCAGGTTGTTATTCATACCCACCATCTGCAATATTCTTTTACATTCTCCTACAAGCCTGGATTTAGTAATGTGCGCCTCAACAGCCTTGATGGCAGCTTGGCTGTCAACATAAATAGTTATTGTACCATTCACGTACTGTTTTCGCACAATTATCTCCGCTGCTTTTGTCAGCGCAAAAATCTCGGCCTGAAACACGCTCGAGCTATTCCACAATGTCAAGGTCACAAGTGTACACTCCCGCGCCCGTTCCGCTTTCCGTTTTGGAGCCATCAGTGTAGATAGCAAACGTGTCTGGGGCGATGATTCCAGATCGCCACTCCAGTCTGGTGGGAATAATCACAGCATAGGAATGTCCAAAACTGCAAGACGGTGTCCTGTAGTCGGTGCGCTCCGGCATGACGGAACACTGGGAAATTGACAAGATCCTAGTGTGGCCCACACTGCCTCCCATCCAATAGCCTGCCTCACGCAGACGAAAGCACCCTTTGCTGCTATTGATTTGACCGCTAATTCCAATGGGATTATGTGGAGCTTTACTTCCAGAGCCTGACTCCAGGCCGTGGTACGTAAGGCCCCAGTGATCCCAATGAGTGCCATTCTTTGAATTCTGCTCATAGCGACCCTGTTAGTCCCGACCTCTAGCACATGCCACCACACCAGTGACCCGTAAGTAATAACAGGTCTAACTACCGTGATGTACAGCCAGTGCACTATTCTCGGGTTAAGGCCCCAGGTTTTCCCTACCATTTTCTGACAAGCGTAGTAAGCATTCGATGCCTTCTTGATCCTGTCGTCAATCGTAAGTTTCCAGTTTAACCTAGGATGAAGATAGATTCCCAAGTACTTCACACTAGGGGAGAGCGGGATGGTAACGCCATTCAAGCATGGGAGCCTGAATTTTCGGTCTTTTTTCCTCGTAAAGAGGATAAGGTTGGTTTTCTCCGGGATTGATGTTGAGACCGCAGTTACCAGCCCACCTGCTCAAGGGAAAAAAATCGCTCAAGGTGTCCAGGAACTTGTTGTTGTTGTTGTTTGAAGCGGGGGAAGATACGCATCAATGACGCGCATCTTGAGCACTCAGACAATTATTGCCCATTGCACTCGAGTCCCCCAGTCTCTACACAAACTTTTTCGTCCTCCTCACGAATTTCAAGAGCTTAGGTAGGGAACGAGAACGGAGTTTTTCCATCCTCATAACATCGACGTCGTATACGTGCATTCTCGCAAAAGAGTAAGCTGGACACTCGAGAAGGAAATGTTCCGTTGTGTCGTCGCTCTCGTCGCAAGTAGTGCACATGGGGTCGTCAATGATTCTCAATCTGATCATGTGTAGGCCACACGAGTTATGCCCTGTGAGGATACCAACCATACTACTACATTCCTTCCTGCTCAATTTGAGAAGAAAGGAACCGGTTCGTAGACTTGGTCCGTCAACAAGGTTTCTGGTCTGCCGCATTCCCGGAAAAAGCCGCCATATCTCAATGTGTGATTTACTCACCCACTCAGCAATGGCAGCCCTAACAGAGGCAACCGGCACACCGAAAACTGGTTCTGGTCCGACCATGGCTGACTCCGATCCTGCCTTTGCTAATGCATCAGCTATTTCATTGCCAGTTATACCCTGGTGGCCTGGAACCCATATGAGCTTTAAGTCATTGAATCTGCCAACAGAATTCAATCGTTCTCTACACTCACATTCCATCTTCGAAAAGACGATTGGATTATCTAGGGATTGTAGAGCGGCTTGACTGTCGCTGCAAATGCAAATCATCCTGCCTCTCCATCTTCCCTCTATAATCCATTCTACTGACTTAAGGATCGCATAAACTTCAGCTTGAAATACCGAAGAATGTTTTCCTAGTGCGAAAGAGTAGCTGAGATCTTCAGTCTGCAGATACATTCTAGCTCCCGACCCGTCTTCAGTGAATCCGCTAAGCAATGCGGATTGGTTTTCCCACTCCTCCCTACTCGGGATCTCCACCTGATATTTCCTATTGAGCATACAGATCGAGGTCATAGCATCCGAAGGCATATCGAAGATGGGGTTCCCAGACAACCTTCGAGCCATTTCTCCATGACCCGTGCAATGCTTTTTCCTCCACAGGCCTTTTTTTTTTTTTTTAACGAGGAGTAAAAGCATCGAAAGCCTAAGTCAGTGCGGGACTTTAACCCGCTAAACATCTCCTCAGTCGTACGGATGGATCCTCCCGGAACCACCGTTAGGTATTGCGTCGGGAGGCCGTCATAGCAATATTGCTAAAATCGTCAGTTATTGTCTGTCTAGTCTAGTCAGTCGTGTCCTGTGGTGCGTCGCGTTGGATGTTTCTTATTCGCTCAAAGCGGCGAAATGTCGACATAATCCGTGCTGCTGCAGTCTGGAAAACTTGCCACTTGAGGGCTGTGTCACAAATGTGTCTAACGAGGTTTTCTACGGTCGGAGCTTCTCCGAAGGCCTGCGCAACCTCGGCTCGGTCGACGTCGAAGCGCGGACAGTGCAGTAAGATATGCCGCGCGTCCTCAATCTCGTGGGGGCAGTTGGGACAGAACGGGTCTTCCTCATGCTTAAAGCGGTGAAGATACTGCTTAAAACAACCGTGTCCGCTGAGCAGCTGGGTCACATAAAAGTCCACTTCTCCGTGTTTGCGGCTTATCCAGCTGTCTATGTTTGGGATCAATGTCAATGTCCATCTCCCTTTGTTCGCGCTTTCCCAGCGTCCTTGCCATTCCTGGATACTGCGCCGTCGCTCGTCCACTTTTGACGCTTCATCTGCTGCTACGTAGAGTCGCTGAAGTTCACACGCTATTATGTCAATTGGTAACATTGCCGATATTACTCCGATTGCTTCATCGGACACTGTTCGAAAGGCACTAGCAATCCTTAGTGCGCTAAGACGATAGATTGATCGGATTCCGGCTATATACGATTTCTTCTTCGTTGCATCTGCCCAGATCGATGCAGCGTATAGCATTACGGAACTCGTGACCGTTGCTAATAGTTTTCGCCTGCTGGAGCGTGGTCCTCCAATGTTTGACATGATGCGTGAGAGTGCACCATTCACCTTTGAAGCCTTTTCGCTGATCGCCAGAAGATGGTCCTTGAAGGACATCCGGGTGTCAATTAACACCCCAAGATATCGCAGATTTGGCTGCAAGATGACCTCGTGCTCTCCCGCTCTGAATGTAAAAACTTCGCGCACTTTCCGAGAGCTCAAAAGAACCGCTTCCGTTTTATGCGAAGCCAACTCTAGGTCCGCACTACAGGCCTAATCTCATTAGTCTGTGTGTAGCTCTCATTACTTCCGCCTGTACAACAATGTCAAGCGGTGGCAAATTGAGCAGTGCATCGAGTGCCGCACCCGGTGTGGTGCGCAAGGCACCTGTAACACCGATGCAGACTGTCCTCTGTAGTTTAGCAAGACTAGCTCTAATGTATGCACACTCGGACTTAGTCCACCAAACCACTGATGTATAGATTAGGATTGGTCTTATAATGGCCGTATATAGCCAATATACTATTGAAGGCCTAAGACCCCATGTTCTTCCAAAAGCTCTCCGGCACTGCCAGAATGTTACTAGCGCACGGTTTGCCTTTGTATCTACATGTTCCCTCCAGAGAAGCTTGCTATCCAGGATAATTCCAAGATATATAAGCTGAATAAGCTCCGAAAGCTGAATAGTTTCTCCCTTCAGCATAGGCAACACTAAACCTTCTGTTTTTCTTTTCCTAGTAAACAAAACTAGTGCGGTTTTGCTAGGACTAACAGAAAGTCCGTGTCTTTCACACCAGCCATCTATAACACATAGGACTCTCTGCATTTTGTCGCAGACATCCCTGATTGATAGCCCGACAGCTAGAGCAGCCACGTCATCAGCGTAAGCTTGTACGTGAATATCCAGATCCTGCAGTTCGAGAAGCAGAGAGTCGATGAGCATACTCCACAACAATGGCGAAGGGACCCCGCCTTGAGCACAGCCCTTACTGACCCCCGTTGTAGCATATTGCCCATCCCCCGTCTCCGCGAATAGCATTATCTGTGTGAGCATGGAGTGAATCCACTTGACTAAAATGTCATCCACCCCATGTCTTTTGGCAGCATCACACAGTGATTCGAAGGGCGCACTATCAAAAGCACCCTCAATGTCCACAAAAAGGCCCAGCGCGTACTTTTTCCGGTCCAGCGCCCCTTCTATTCTGGATACCAGAGAGTGGAGCACTGAATCACAAGACTTTCCGCTCTGATACGCATGTTGTTCCGAACAAAGAGGATGCGCTCTGAGAGCCACTTCCTTAATGTGCTTCTCTACCAGTCGTTCCAGACTTTTCAGAACAAACGATGTTATGCTGATTGGCCTGAAACTTTTGGGCAAAGTATAGTCGTCTCTCCCTGGCTTTGGGATGAACTCTACTCTGACCGGTTGCCAAGAAGATGGGACGTATCCATGCGCCAAGCATGCAGAAAATATCTTTCTGAGGATCGGCACTAATACAACAGCCCCCTCTTTTAGCATTATCGGATAGACACCGTCCACTTCTGGTGACTTGTAGCTGTCAAACGATGAAATTGCAAATTCTCTCAGCAGTCACTACAGCGGACGCCTTATACCAACTACGCCTGGGCGCTCTGTCCTTGGTCGGACAGAGTGTCTGAACCACGCATTGATCACTTTCGATCACCTGATTTCCTGGAAAATGGGTCTCAAAGAGGGTTCTTAGTGACTCCGTTTTCGAAGTGGTATATGTACCATCAGGTTTCAGCAGGGAGTCAAGTCTGGCCGTGTTGTCTTTCTGAAAGACTTTGTGCAACCTAGCTGTTTCCCTGGTTCCTTCCAGACTCTCGCAGTAGTTCCTAAAAGAGGCTAGTTTTGATGTTTTAACCAGCTTCTTATTTTCCCTCTGCGCTGTCCGGTAGTAATCCCAGTCGGTCTCTGAATCACAATTAAGTGCGCGGTGTAGAAGCTTTCTGGTGGTTTTTCTGAGCTTCTGCAGGTCCCCAGTCCACCAGGGGACTGTGGTTCCGTACGACTCTTGCTGACATGACACGATTCCGCAAAACATTGACTTAAGGTTAGACTTAGACAAGAAGTCACTTCCTCAATCATATCAGGCGTCCTCATCTTTCGTGGTATTTGAGACCTCTCCTGTAATTTGGGATTTCGTATAGCCGGTATGACTGGTTTGTCAGCCGCCAGTCGAAATTCAAGATATCTGTGATCCGACAGAGTTTCCTCTTCCAGGACGCGGCAATCTATTCTGGATTCCGCAATCCTAGAAGACGACAACGTCATATCTATCACTTCCGTCCGCCTCGTCGTAACAAACGTTGGCTTGTTGCCTCTGTTGTTTACTACAAGGCACGACGCCATAATGAACTCCAATAACCGCTCACCCCTAGGATTGCATTTGCTGCTGCCCCAAACAGTGTGTTGAGCATTAGCATCGCATCCAATTACAAGCTGTTAGTTATTGGTGTCTGCGAATCTAACGACCCCGGTCAGCTCCCTGGATGGAGGAGGTAATACCGAGTCATACGGAAGGTAAGCCGATACTACTATTATGTCTTGTCTCCTACCCTCCAGTACGTTAGACATTTTGACTGCTACAATATCTTGACAGGTGAACTGCCTCAATATCGTCGCCTCTATCATATTTGATATGAATAGACAGGCACGCGGTCGTTCAGATCATTCATCGTTAAAGATCCGGTTTTCTTCATAATCATACATTTAGCTCCAACTATTGGAAAAATTACACATACAAAATTTCAATGTTGTAGCTTAAACCCTTCTGAAGTTATCGACCAATATTCTAGAACACATGTTTTAAAGACATTTTGTATGTCAGCTACCAGAAGAAGTAGGACGATTTTGCCCGTTAACGAACTTAACCTTACAAATTCAACCAAACATCCAGATTCAAAATTTCAAGATCCTAGGTGAAAGCGTTCTTGAGTTATCGTGTTCACGGACAGACGGACGGACGGACGGACGGACGGACGGACGTCAAGCGGATTTGAGGTTTTTGGCCACAAATAAACAAAAAATAATATATATCTTTTTTTCTTCCGAGGCTGGGTTCTGTGCGTTATAAACTTTTGGGCTGGATTAAACTTATAATACTCTATATGATTTCATTTAGAGTATAAACATACTGCAGTCACGATCGGCTGCAAGCCAATCGTATAATACTTTAGATGAATACTGAACTCCGATTTATATTGTAGTTGGGGATAAAGTAGAATTACGTGTGTGCATGTTGTATGTCCTTTATTAAGGACTGCCATTAGATTGCTACTATAAACTAAAAGACAATATTCAGTGTTTAATTTCATATCTTGAACTGGGTAAGTCATCGAAAAAAAAGTCCTTTTTGAAGGACTTTCACATGGGAGGTGCAGGAAGGACTCACTCGATTTCTTACATATTTATCCTTTTCCTTCGAACCATTTTAAAATGAACGTGTACAAAATTTGAAATTCGTAGCTTGAAGCGTTTAAAAGTTATCGAAAAATATTGTTGAACACGTGTCTTAAGGACCTTTTGTATGGCAGCTACCAGAAGGAGTAAAAGGATTTCGCTGATTAGTAAACTTGAACTTCGTTTTTACTCACAACCAATTTGTACAAAATTTCCAATTCACAGCTAAAAGAATACTTGAGTTATAGTAAGTTCCGTAAATTAAGTGAGTACGTTTTGACAGGATATTTGTATGGGAGCTACACGAAGGACTAATAGGATTTTCTTCATATTCATACATTTAGCTTCAACTATTGGGAAAATAATACATACAAAATTTCAAAGACGTAGCTTAAACCCTTCTGAAGCTATCGGCCAATATTCTTGAACACGTGTTTCAAGGACATTTTGTATGGCAGCTACCAGAAGGAGTAAAAGGATTTCGCTGAATAGTAAACCTAAACTTCCTTTTCATTCAAAACTAATTTGTACAAAATTCCGAATTTATAGCTAAACGAATATTTGAGTTATAGTGAGTTTCGTAAATTAAGTGAATACATTTTGACAGGATATTTGTATGGCAGCTACACGAAGGACTAATAGGATTTTCTTCATAATCATACATTTAGCTCCAACTAATGGAAAAATATCACATACAAAATTTCAAAGACGTTGCTTAATCCCTTCGGAAGTTATCGGCCAATATTCTTGAACACGTATTTTAAGGACATTTTGTATGGCAGCTACCAGAAGGAGTAAAAGGATTTCGCTGACAAGTGAACTCAAGCTTTGATTTTACTAAAAACTAATTTGTAAAAAATTCCGAATTCGTAGCTAAAAGATTACTTGAGTTATAGTGAGTTTCGTAAATTAAGTGAATACATTTTAACAGGATATTTGTATGGCAGCTACACGAAGGACTAACAGGATTTTCTTCATAATTATATATTTAGCTCCAACTATTGAAAAAATAATACATACAAAATTTCAATTTCGTAGCTTAAACCCTTCTGAAGTTATCAACCAATATACTTGAACACCTGTTTTAATGATATTTTGTATGGCAGCTACCAGAAGGAGTGAAAGGATTTCGCTGACTAGTAAACTCAAAGTTTGTTTTCACTCAAAACTAATTTGTACAAAATTTCGATTTCGTAGCTAAAAGATTACTTGAGTTATATTGAGTTCCGTAAATTAAGTGAAGACATTTTGACAGGATATTTGTGTGGCAGCTACACGAAGGACTAACAGGATTTTCTTCATAATCATACATTGAGCTCCAACTATTAAAAAAGTAACACATACAAAATTTGAAAGTCGTAGCTTTAGGGGTTCCGAAGTTATTGGTCAATATTCTTGAACACGTGTTTTAAGGACATTTTGTATGGCAGCTACCCGAAGGAGTAGGACGATTTTGCCCGTTAACGAACTTAGCCTTACAAATTTAACCAAACATCCAGATTCAAAATTTCAAGATCCTAGGTGAAGGCGTTCTTGAGTTATCGTGTTCACGGACAGACGGACGGACGGACGGACGGACGTCAAGCGGATTTGAGGTTTTTGGGCACAAATAAACAAAAAATAATATATAACTTTTTTTCGTCCGAGGCTTGGTTCTATGCGTTACAAACTTTTCGGCTGGATTAAACTTATAATACTCTATATGATTTCATCTAGAGTATAAAAAGTCTGTGGAAGTGCAAACCAATCTAATATCTCATCAATCCTGAGAAATATGTCGAAAGCATTACGTCCTATTGGAGTTGAATAACAAACATCCTGAAATCAACGTTTTAAAGATTATGTAAGAAGCCCTAGGAAGTAAAAATGAATTCGATATCTCATTAGAACTAGAAATATGTAAGAGGTTTTGAAAACATATGCAAACCCCTTGCAGCCACTTTGGGGTTGAATATCCAAAAATCCTGAAATGAGTTTTTAGATATATATAAAGAAAGCCCGAAGAAGTGAAAACCAATCCGATGTCTTATCACTCCTAAGAGATATGACCGAATTCGTGAAAACGTGTTCAACCCGTTTTTACACTCTTAGGGGTTGAAAAAGGAAAAACCTTGAAAACAAGTTTTAGGTGATTATTAAGTAAGCCCGTGGAAGTGAAAAGTTATTCGATATCTAATCAGACCTGAGGGATACGGCTGAATTCGTGAAAATGTATAATCCCCTTTACACCACCTTGGGGGTCCAATTTTAAAAAATCCTGAAAACACTTTCTAGGTATTTATATGAAGAACCCGTAGAAAAAAAATTAATTCAATATTTGGAAAGACCTAATAGATATGACGAAAATCGTGAAAATATATGCATTCCATTTTCACTGATAATGTTTTTTGCCCCACTTCCGAACGCCAATGGATATTTGAATTTTTTTTAATCAAAATTACTTTTCTAGTTGATTTACATATACTTACCGAATTTCAACTTTCTAGCATAAGCCGTTCTATAGTTAGGAAAAACACCCCCCACCCCCGTACCATACCAACCCCTATAAAAAATTATATTTTTCCAACATGCTACTACTATAGTTCTATCTAAATACTAAGTTTCAGCTTTATATTGTTATAGAATCTAAACTTTTTCCTTTTCATCCTCCCCCAGCCTCACCCTCTACACCCTCACCTTCGAAATTTTTTTTTCTGCTGGTGGTAGAAATTTTAAGCATCTATCTTACATCGTTCTTGAGATATGAGACGTGATTTTTTAATAAAATTCTTACCCCCTCCACTTCCATGCTCCACCGCCCCCTTAAAAAATTTTGCTTTCAGCAAACTTTATTTATCAACATTTATACAGAAACTAAATTTTATTGCTCTAGTGCAATTGGTTCGTGAGATATCGTAATCTAAAGTTTTTCAACCCCCACCCCCGTACGTCACTGCCCCCCCTCAAAAATTTATTTCGGATCTATTCTCCTAGTATACCCACAGATGTTCATTAAGTTCTAATTTTGTGACATTAACCGATTAGGAGATATGGATTTTAGAATGTCTCGATCTCGGCTTTCGAGCGTTTCGGACGCATTATTATTCCCCCCACTCCCACACCCCTTTACCCATATTATAATTTTTTTTTGCAAATGGCTCCATTATCGATGTTCTATATAAATTCCAAGTTTTAGCCTCCTAGCCTATGCGGTTACTGAGATCTAGAAACCAAAATTTTTCGTCTAAAACGCTTCCCCCACCTCCCCCTCACACCCCCACCACTCAAAAGGTTTTTTTTTAAAAATCGATAACAATACTTTATTATTAAAATAATAAAGTAAAAGGGAAAATATAAATAAATATATACAGTGGTTAAACTTTAAAAAAATACGCGTGTTAATCTTATAATAGCAATGAGAAAAGCTATAAGTTATGTAATAATGTCTAGGCCGTTTTAAAAGAAATAATTGTAACATGCGTTAGAAAAATAGTAATATTTGCCTTTAAAAAATTAGGACCACAACTGTGTGTATATGTATACTTCAATACGATGTTTTGAAATAAAATAATTAAAATATAAGTAAAACGTTCGTCCTAAAAATCTATGGCCTTGAACAAAAACCCAACATCAGACATTTATATATTTTTCTTTTTATTATACGGTTAAAAAAAATACACCGACAAATCGCACGAGAATAGCAAGCGAGACAATACTTTAGAGAGAATCGAAAGGGCCTTAAACGACAGTTCGATCTCCAGATTTTGGTCTGTGTGTGAAAAATTGAACTGACAAATGAAATAATCTGCAGATCTTTTATCACGACAAAAGTTTTGCGATTGGATCTCACTCACTGATCGGCAGATAGAACTCAAGTGTGTGAACTGTCGGCGATAGGACTCACAGTTCGATGGGATTATCAAAGCGCAGCCACTATGGCTGGAAATCACAGTAGCGATCAGCACGGTTAGGCTCGTTTCACACTGTCCGGTTTGCACCGTACGGTTTCTCACCGTAGAGCAAAAATCTGAATTGAGCAATCGTTCACACTGTATAAACCATACAGTGTGAACGATTGCCCAATTCGGTTTTTGCCCTACGGCGAGAAACGGTGCAAATTATTTTAGTGGCGCGAAGAAGTTCCCTTTCACATTGTACGGCCACGGCACGGTTGCCGTGTGACATCCGTCCGCTGCCACTGCCACTGCAACTAAACGGCGACCGAGTACCCAAGTACCAATAATGCACTAGATACTGGAGGTAAAAAGCTTGTGATATGAAAGAAACCCTGCATAAACCGTATAGGGTGAGCGATTGCTCAATTGGGAGTTTCGCCGTATACACCGTGCAGTGTAAACGATTGCCTAATTCGGAGTTTTACTGAACGGTTTCTTGCCCTACGGAGAAAACCGTGCAGTGTGAAACGAGCCTTACGGCGCTGGAACAGAATAGCCTGATTGGGCTGCGGGTTTTTATTTTAGTTGCCCGATGAATGGTTTTGTTTCCATCACAAGCCACACCGTCCAGTCGCCGTAAATTGCAGTGGCCCGGACGGATGCCACACGGCGTCCGGATGGCGACCGGGTCGGGGTCGTGCGGCAAAAAACCGTACAGGAAGAATTTTTTAGTTGCTACTTGTTTCACGATTCTTTCGTGGTTTAGGAGAAATGATTCCCAGAGACAATCTATGTCTCTTAGTTTTTTGTAAAAGTAATCCTCGGTTTTTCGGGAACTACCGTCCTTGCGGTAGGTTAGGTTAGGTTAGGTGGGTAGCTATTGACAGAGATAGCTAACACATAGACCGCTAGATTGGTCCGTTGTGATCCCACTGCACCACGGCACGGCGCCTACAGCTGATGGCTGTTTTTGGCTAATTTTCAAGAACAAACTGAGCCCAATTGGCCGCGGTATTGTTCTATCAAATATTTTCCGTGTTTCTTGGTGCGAAGGAGAGGAGAGTTGGAAGGAATTGTGGAGAAGAAAGGGGATACCGAACTTAATCAGTTTTTAGGAATGAGAAGGAAGATCAAGAATCGGGCCGAGTATGGCAGTATACTAGCAGGTGTTAACGATCATAATTTTGCAGTACTTTTGGCTGTGATACGATCTACCAGAACAGCAAAGTTGCCTATAGCAAATCAACTACTGAGTGGCAGCTCTGATGGTATTTGTGAATCTGATAAGAATGTAAACAGAACTCATTTGCTCAGGTTTAAATCCTTTACAAGTGACCCTATTAAACATTCCGCACTGTTCACGATTTATATTAATATTCTGAAACCAATAGAAACTGAAAAATTCATATAAATAAATTATGCATTGAGTGGGAATTGAACCCCGGTAGCAATGTTTTCAAGACCTAGTACAGTACCACTGGACTACACCCGGACGGTAATTTGTTCCCAAATTTTTTAAGGACTCAGCAACCTTTTCCAACCGATCAATCTGAAGAATCTAGCGTTTGGACGCGTTGAAGCAAAAGAATCGCTGATATATCGACGTACCGATGTTAGGCACCACTGTGAACGCGTCTCAGTAAACAATTCGTAGAACTTTGCGTCTGGATTCGTTGAAGAAAAATATTTGCTGATGTTACGTTACGTTGATACATCAGCGAATCCATAGGTCGCTGGTTCAAATCCGGCAACAGGTTAGAATCAGATCCAGCCACACTAGCTGTGTTGATTCTGATTAGTGTCGGTCAGTAGCTCCAGTCTGTAAGTGAGTTGAGTGGGTAAATCCTATATTGACCGGCCACACCAGCCGATGATATAGGTTGAGAAAAAGGACTCTATAATAATCGGCCATATTAGCCGATGATATAGGTAGAGATAAAGGACTCTATAGTAACCGACCACACCAGCCGATGATATAGAGGTAAGGAAAAATGTTGAGGAGACTTTAGGAAAACAAAAAGAAATACGTTCGATTTGTGTTTAGAATGAAGAATGCTTTATTCAATGTTCTTAAAGACTATTTATAATAAAAAATGCTTAATCTAAGTAAATATTAATAATTAGGTTTAAGTTTAATGATCGCACAATGCATACGGAAAATTGAAAAAAATGCATTGTGCGATCAAAAAAATAACGTTCCAAATAGCCTCCTGGTTATTTCTTAGGTTGTCAGTCGCATAGTAACCTACACCGCATCTCATCATTAAACACGTTTCGGACTTCTACCCATAAAATAATAAAGTTGCGCCCAGACTGTTGGCAGATTTTTTTTATTTGCTTACGTATTTTTTTATCAATAGAATAATTCATAGTAGTAAAAGCGAATTCGATCACATTAAACCTAAGAGATTTTCGGAATCAGTGAAAACTTGAACAATACCCCAGGGGGTTTAATTGAGAAAAATACTTAAATCGGTTTTTCCCCGACTACGTTTAAAGCTTATAGAAGTAAAAGTGAATTCCAAATCTCAATATACCTTAGAATTATATCAGAATTCGTGAATATGTACACAACCACTTTACACCTCCTTAGGGGTTGGATATCGAAAAATTTTGAAGATCGTCACTAGGCGCTTTTATAAATAGCCCGCAGAAGTAAAATTGCTTTGATAGCTCAACATGTCTAAAAGTTTTAACGAAGTTTGTGAAATTTTGGATTCACGGACATTTTTTTTACTCAACCTCTGAACGCCAATAAAAATCGGAGCTTTTTTTTTGCTTTAATTACTCTAATAGTACATCTACATATACGTACTAAGTTTCAACTTTCTAGCATAAACCGTTTCTGAGATATAAAAAACCACCCCTCTCCCCCGTACCTTGATACCCCTATCAAAAATTGTATTTTTCTAGGATGTCTCCATAGTGGCTCTATATAATCCTAAATTGTTCGCTTTCTATTCATTATGGTTTTCGAGAAATAAAAATCAGAATGTTTTCCTTTCTACCCCCTTTCACCATCACCCCCAACACCCACACTACCAAATTTTTTTCCCAACTAGAAGTTTACCGACCCCAACTCCTGTAAAATGTTCAAGATCATATCTGATACGGTTTCTGAGATATGAAAATTAAATTTTTTGAAAAATTGCTGTGCCCCCACTTTCGTGCTCCACCTCCCCCCTCAAAAAATTTAGTTTCGGTAGACTCCTCTTGTGATCCCATATACAGAAACTAAATTCTATCTTGCTGGTGTAATTGGTTCGGAAGATGGTTGGTTGGTTTACGTGGTGGCCCGTCTGCCGAAAACAGGGCCCAATTAGCACAGGAAGCGCCGTCTTGATACCACAACTCGTTTAACCTGGTCGTTGAGGGCTGATGAAGTATATGTACCAGGTGTATAACCTTAAAACGATCGTTTTTTAGTCAGAAAAACACATGTTTTTTTCAAAGAAAACAAAAACAAATTTATTCGAAGTACTCACCCTCGCTAGCTACACATTTATCCCATCTCTCATGCAATTTGTGGATACCACGCCAAAAAAATGCCTTCACTCTCGAAGCAAACCACTCATCAAGCCATTTTCGGACGTCTTCGTAAGAACCGAAGTGCTGCTCAGCGAGCGCGTAACCCATCGACGAAAACAAGTGGGAGGGGGTAGCACCTCCCAGTTGAGTGTGTCCAAGTAATTGCGGACCAGTTTTGACGTGTGCGATGGTGCGTTGTTGTGGCGGAAAATCACCTCGTCATGTCTTTGTTGATATTCCTGCCTTTTTACACGCAGAGCACGGTGCAATTTGATCAATTGTTGGTGGTAGCGGTGGGCATCGACAGTTTCACCAGGTTTTAAGAGGTCATAGTAGACGATACCCTGCTGATCCCACCAAACGCACAACATTGTCTTCCGTCCGAAGCGATTTGGTCCTGCGGTAGATGTTGATGGTTGACCAGGATCAACCCACGATTTTCTGCGCTTTGGATTATCGAAATAAGTCCACTTTTCATCGCTAGTCACAATCCGATGCAGAAACGACTTTCTTCTGTGTCTGGCGAGCAACATTTCGCATGCGTTTTGGCGTCGCTCCATCTACCTATGCGGCACCCATTTTCCGATCTTTTGAACCATTCCCATGGCACGTAGACGCTTGGAAATGGCTTCTTGAGTAACATCCAATTGCTCGGCAAGCGTTTTTTGCGATTGGGTATCGTCCTCGTCCAAAAGAGCCTGCAATTGATCGTCCTCAACCTTCCTCGACCGATTTTTGCGCTACTTGTCGCTCAGGTCAAAATCGCCGTCTTTGAATCGACGAAACCAAGCCCTACACGTTTATTCCGCTAAAACATTGTTACCATAGGCCTCCACAAGCATTCCGCAGCCGTTTTCTTCAAATGGAAGCAAAAAAGCAGAGCTTCCCGCAAATGCTCGTTTTCTGGCAAAAAACTAGACATGATCAGCACAGGACAAACGTATGTTGTTGAATGAAATTTGTGACGATATGCACTGATTAATGTTAACAACTAACCAACCCTTAAATAAATAAAAAATGGCGTCCCTAGGTTGCTTAACACGCTCCCTAACGCCATCTATGTGTCAACGCTCGTTTTAAGGTTATACTCCTGGAATAGTTTTACAGAGATCTGGGGCTTGAATGGATTATCATATCCATCCGGAGCTGTTCAAGAAGGTAATCAGTTCTCCTATCTTGTTTTTCGAGATCTCATCGAGGTTATTGAAGAAGGGTTTGCCTAGTGCGCGAAGTCTGGCTCTAGCTAGGGCGGGACACTCGCAAAGAAGGTGAATAACAGTTTCCCTCTTATTTGCATCCCCACAACTGCGGCAATTGACGTTAAACGGAATACCCAGCCTGGCCGCGTGGTCGCCGATGGGCCAGTGACACATGCTGACTGACGTGACTCTGGAGACGTCCACGCGGCTCCTGCTCAGGAGTTCGTCTGTTCTGCTCCGGGAGTAGGATGGCCATATCTTCCTAGATATGACACAGTTGGTAAGTCCTCTCCATCTGGAGTTTGCGTTTGTGAGAAAGTAGGTGGATATTTGGCGCTTAATAGTCCCTAGTGGGACCTGAACGGATTCTACGAGAGGGCCCTGAAGAGCAGAACCTTGCCTAGCTAATTCGTCTGCCTGCTCGTTACCCTCTATCTTGCTGTGGCCTGGGACCCATAGCAGAGTAACTTTGACTTGACTTCCTAAGTGGGCTAGCTCTTCTCGACACTGTTCGACGAGTTTAGAGGAGGTGGTGGCTGAATCTAAGGCCTTGTTTGCGGCTTGGCTGTCAGAGAGGATTACAACATTTTACTTTGGCGTAGCGTCTTGCTGCAAAGTCCGACAGGCCTCCCGGATCCACAGTATCTCAGCCTGGAAGACGCTGGCATAGTCCGGTAAGTGGTAAGACCTTGCGATATAGTGTGTGTCTGAGAAAACTCCCGCTCCGACTCCACAGTTCATCTTTGAACCGTCAGTGTATATAACTGTGTCGAATTCATTTATAACTGAACCATTCTTCCATTCCGCCTTGGTTGGAAAACCCACAGCGAAATCCTTCTTGAAGGTCAGACTCGGGATAATGTAGTCGGTCGGCGATTTAACTATTTCCGCTGGTAAGGTTTCTAGAATGTTACTGCGACCGTAAGGTTTGCCATACCAGCACCCAGATTCCTTGAGTCTGCCAAAGTTTTTCACCCCCCACTGATAGCGCTACACGACACAGTACTTCTGATATGGTAATAAATGCAACAATACGTTCAAGGCATCCGTCGGACATGACCTCATTGCACCTGTAGTTCCGACGGCTGCAGTTCTCTGAACCTTACTGAGTTTGTTTATGTTGTAACTCTTACTCAACGCTGGCCACCAGGCAAGCAATCCGTAGGTAAGAATTGGACGTATTACGGCTGTGTACAACCACAGAACCATTCTTGGTTTAAGTCCCCACTTTTTGCCGAAGGTTCGTTTGCAGGCGTAAAAGGCGATACGTGCTTTCTCCGTCCGTTGTTCTATATTTAACTTCCAGCTGAGCTTCGTATCGAGCACAACTCCAAGATACTTCGCACTGGATGATAATGGTAGTTGATAGCCGTTTAGGCGAGGGAGGTTAAAGTCCGGTATTTTGGTTTTAGTGGTGAAGAGCATCAGTTCCGTTTTGTCCGGGTTTACACCCAGGCCGCAGCTAGCAGCCCACGTGTTTACCTTACCCAGCGCACCTTCCATGATTTCATTAATCACTGAAGGAAACATCCCTGATACCAGTATAACCACGTCATCCGCATACGCCACCACCCTAACCCCTTCCCTCTCCAGTTTTGCTAAGATCTTGTTCATGACCATTAGCCAGAGTAGGGGCGAGATAACACCATCCTGGGGTGTTCCTCTGCACACAGATTTTTTCAAATGGCTGTTCCCTAAGCTCGAGTGGATAATTCTTGTACTCAACATGGATACTATCCAGTCGCTCAGACATTCCTCAACACCGAACTCGATGAGAGATTCTTGAATGGCCTCAGTATGAACGTTATTAAACGCACCTTCAATGTCTAGGAAGGCAGCTAGGGTATACTGTTTGTAATGCATTGTGTATTCGATTGTTCGCACAACCTTATGCAGAGCAGTCTCTGTGGATCTTCCCTTGAGGTATGCATGCTGGGATTTCGAGAACGGAGATCTGTCCAGGATCTGTCGCAAATGGATGTCTAAAATGCGCACTAGTGTTTTCAGTAAGAAAGAGGTCAAACTAATGGGTCTGAAATCTTTCACGAGTTCATGACTACGCTTGCCCACCTTCGGTATGAACACCACTTTAACTTGTCTCCAAGTCTGGGGCACATAATTTAGGGAAATGCAACTTCTAAAAATCGTCACCAGCCAGGGGGCTACTATGTCTTGTAGCTTCTGCAGCATAATTGGTATTATACCGTCGAGGCCAGGAGATTTATACGGTAAAAAGCTATTGATTGCCCAACAAGTCTTCCTCTCGTCGACAATCAATGTAGTGTCGTAGTCTGATGTTCGCCGGTCACCCTGAAAGCTTTGGGTGTCCACGCGGCTATCCCTAGATCCGGGAAAATGAGTGCTCATTAAGAGCTGCAGTTTCTCGGCAGTGAAGTCTGTCCAGTTCCCGTCTACACGCTTCACAAACGACGGGTTCGTGTGCTCCTTGGACAATATCTTACTGATTCTCGCAGAGTCACGGGTGCACTCAATGGATTGGCAGTAGTCCACCCAAGCTTGCTTCTTGGCTGTTCTAACAGATTTGTTGTATATTTTTAAGCAATCCTTACGTTGCCAGTAGGTTGCCAGTACTTGTGTTTGTAGCAGATGTTAAAAACATCTCTGGTAATCTTCCTGAGATTGGATAGGTCTTCGTTCCACCAAGGGGGGAGTGTTTTCTTACTATATTTCGCTGGACACGATGCCTTAAAGGCAACACCGAAAGCCTTTTCCAGTATCTTTACCTTTGCATCCAGCTCTTCTATAGTGTTAGGGGTCAAGTTAGGTATGTTTGAGAGTTTTGCCTTCACGACTTGCCTGAATTTCTTCCAGTCAATTCGCTTCGGGTTTCTGAAAGGCTTGGGGGTATCGATCGTGATACTCACATTGTATAGGATCCAGTTATGATCCGAGAATGATCTTAAACTGGATACTCTCCAGTTTTCAACCTTAACCCTATCATTGTCTATTAGCACCTCCTCCCATCCCTGAAATTCCTCCGTACTGGGGAAGATAAAGGTAAGGGTATTGCCAGTGTTACATATAGAAAGGTTAGTATTAATAATAAAATCAAATAAGGACTCACCACGTTCGTTGATCTCTGAGCTGCCCCATAGCGTGTGTCTCGCGTTGGCATCACATCCGATCAGAAGGTTTTCCTTCTTGATTGTGATTTTGGATGTCAGTTGTTGTAGTTCTTCTGGCGGTGCCGGTCTATCATGAGCCAGAGGCGATGTTAAGATCTTTGTTACCAAGCTCCAGCTTAACCACTGTTAAATCTGCAGAACTGAAGTTAGGACACATAAAGGCGTTTATGTGCTTTTTGATTAGAATTCAAGTTCTGGGCTTACCTTGATCTTGGCGGTTGTGGTTGTAAAATAGGTTGTAGTTTGTTGTTTGGAATCTCTAACCCAGGGCTCCTGTAAAAGGCCGATGTCTATATCCTCCTCTTAAAGGAAGACTAAAAGGTTATCCGAGGCACTCTTTGAGTGCTGCAGGTTAACCTGGATGACCTTCAGCATTTTCATTTTTCCTTCCTCCACCACATCAATCCTCATGTCCTCCAACAACCCGTTGGCCACGTCGACAACATCTGTGTCGTCGTCCGAACTAGAGGACTGAAAAACCTTAACTTTGGCAAGCCTGATGCCAAGCCTTAGTCGGTGGTCCGCTTTTTCTAGTGCCCCAAGGCACTTCTCGTTGATCAGAAGGAGGTATGTAAGGCTGCCACTCTGTGGCTCTTCTTCCTTAATGACCGACTAGTCATCCATAGGGATTTTAGGATTCTGGATACGCAGCAAACGAATAAGCTGTTCGCTGTCTATATCCATCTTGGGAATCCAAATGCGAGCTCTCGGTCTTCTTGGAATCTCTTTGGCTGGGATGAGTTTGAGCTTCACACCCTCCAATGCGTTGCTGATCTTGGCAACACACGACTCCAGAAACGCTTTCGAGAGGCTGTCCGTGCACCGAATTACCCTATATCCCCTGCCCATCTCGTCGCAGTCAAATTCTGGTGTGGGTTGGGTCTCGTTTTTGAGCAGATGTAGCATGAGCATGTTCGACAGTCTATCCTCCACTTTAGTCCATATATCTGCCGTCTGTTTTCCATCGCTTGACAGCTCGTTCAGGAGTGCTACGTGCAGGTTGTTTCTCACTACCTTCGAGAAAGTCTTCGCTGTCTGAACACTGACGACTGGTGTACCGTTGTTCTGGTTGGAACTCTTGGACTTTGTCACCCTCCTTCGTTTCGTGACATGGTCGACTTCGTCCTGGGACCGGTTCCGCTTGGAGGCCCCCTGCTGTTGTGGCTCGGTTTCTATCGTGCGTTTGTTGTGTTCTTCAACAATCGCCTGATAGAACGCTTTGTCGTGTGCGTCACGCTCATGGACTATACCAGCCGCTTCATTCTTCGCTATCTTGCCAAGAATGAACAGGGCCTTCAGGTATCGGGTCCTACTTGCGACACCGGGGGACTTGTGTTTCTTTGCCGGTTTTCGGATGCCTAGACTGGCATTCTTCGCCAATGCTTCGCTTGTGCGGTCCTTGGTGGTTGATGGGTGAGGCTGCGCAGGTGTGCTTTGGCTGGTACTCGCTGCGCTGCCTAGTTCGACGATTGTCTCCTGACTGGAGGCAAGCAGTTCCTCCTCTGAGGAAGTGCCGATGTCTGACTTGGCGTCGGCTTCATTTTGTTTTGTTTTGTTTTGTGTTTTGTTTGTGTTGTTTAGAGAAATCATGTTTTGGTCCCACGAGTATACTCGGAAAGGTTGGTCCATCTTAACAGAGCCGGCATATCAAGACAAGGCAAAGGACACTGCGGGGGGTGCCCAATTTTACCCCGCAGACCACTGGAAGATATTGTAATCCAAAGTTTTGCAACCCCCACCCCCACACTTCACCACCCCTCTTCAAAATTTTAGCCCTTGTCTAATCTTGAAGTATCCCTAAGAACAACAACAAAGTTTCAATCTTCTGACATTAATTGTTCAGGAGATATCGATTTTAGAATGTTTCAATCCCGTCTTTCATGCGTTAAAGACTCATAGTTTTACATATGAATTACATAATTGGGTCATACTCCGGGACGAGGTCTAGTCCTAGTATAATATTAGTTGTTACGCCAGTAGTAAGACATGGACTTTTGTATCCCTGCTGAGTACGTGCGGCTGAGAGAAGCTATACCACCACAGGCGTAAAGTGCTGGGGTGCTGGGAGCTAAAAGTTTGAGGGTAAATCGTGTGCTTTTTGTACGGGGAACCGGTTTTGGCGATTTGCGGATCGCTGTGGCGATATGCGTGTGCTAGTGTGTGTGTGTGATGGCATGGAGTAGGTTTTCGGGGGTGCTGATTGGTCGGGGGCTTGTTTTGCGCGGGATGACGTGATCGGAGTGAGGAGTTTGGGTATATTTTTTATAGAGAGAGGAGTATATGGTGGCTGTAGTGGCTGTAGTGGCGGATGTGGAAAGACACTTTCGATCGTGTGAAGAGCTTGGGGAAAAACAGCTGTGGAAAGACACTTTCGATTGTGTGAAGAGTTTGCGAAAAACAGCAATGGAAAGACACTTTCGATCTTGTTTGCGAGAAAACAGCTGACGTTCGTTGTCGGGTTGATTTTTTGTATCTGCCTGAGACATGCGCAAGTTTTGTTTTCGTATTCTTTTTTGGGCTCGGAGGTGCATTAAGTTCAATGTTGACTTGCTTTATGCACCAGATTTCGTGTGGCAGTAATTACTTCGCGTCGTTTTATGGTTATTGTGTGGTAATGTAGCCGATCTTTGGATGAGGCACGATGTGCGTATGTTTTTGATTTAGGTAATCTCGTATTCCTCCTCTGGTTTTCTTTTTTAATCTCATATATCCAATGCGAGTAATGTGTTTCCGATTCAAGTTCGAGGTGATGCTGTTTTGTGATGATATTTTATATGGGTGAATTGCCGTGGGAATTTTAAGAACAAGTTTCATTCGAGGCGATCGTTTTGTTGTTGTGATTATTCTCATGACTGATAATATGGGTGAGGTGTTGGGTGATAAGGATGGGAATTAAAGTACAAGTTTTCATTTGTTATTCTTTATTCAATTTGATATAGAATTTACACACAGTTTTAACTTTATTTTCATTACAGAATAGATTGTTTCTTAAGTAAAATAAGATTTAGTAATTCTTCCATTTTTAAAATCCTACGTTGAAATCTTATTCGGTCTAATGCGTCGGATTGCCAAGTGCTCTTTCTACTAGATCTATATGCATACCCCCAGGCAACCATGTATTTAACAGAAACCTGATCACAAAAACTGACATGTTTATAATCTAGCGAAGGCATTGCACAGATTGAGTAATTCGACGATCAAGTAAAATATCACAATTGCCAGTAGAAGATATTTCAGCACTATAGGTAATGATGACGACCAACGTGATTTTTTGACCGGTTTGTTATACGGTCCACAAACGTCTTTGCCGTTAGCGAAAACCCAATCAGGAGACATGCGTAGGTGTTCGGCTTCCACATCAGAAGGGGTAGAGAATGCACTCATTATCAGAGAGCAGAAGAAGCACCTGACGTAATCCTGCAAGTTGGTGTAGTTGGCTTTTTACCAGCTTAAGAATTTTCCTCTCATCCAGATCCAAATTTTTGAATGTCTTTAGACAGTCGTATTCGTGTCTTAAGTTCAGCATGTTGACTAAAATCCGCACGTTATAGCACGTCTTTTATATCAATCCAAGAATTATGAGCTGATGGAAAACCAAGCCATTTTACGTAAACTTGATTCCCCCTTCTTTTTAGAATCTCTTCTACAAGGTATACATGTAGGATTAAACACGATTTTAATTAATTGAGAGATGATATAATTCAATATATGAAAATTAAATAATAGTTCTTTAAATGAAAATTATACAATTAAGAAATGAAATAATTCAATAGATGAAAATTAAATGATTCTTTACGACTTTGGCTACGTCCGTCCACGTCTACGGTTGCTTTGTAAGAGAAAGAGCCAGCTGCCACAAGTTATTAGTTGCCGACAAGTAGTGTGGCCCGATGGACCGGCGTTGCCAACCCAATCCCACATTCGGCAGTCCTGCGCTTAATCTGCCCCAGATTAAGCCGAGTTTTCATCATCGCTGTCGTTGTCATCAGATCTAGCGCAATTCCATGCCTTCATATGGTCAGCGCTTGTTGATGTAAGTAGAGGACCTTCATGTTCACCTAGCTTCCGGACTTCATATCGGTCAAAACTCTTGACCTTGGTGATTTGGTAGGGTCCTAAGAACTTTGGCCTGATCTTCAAGCCCGTTCCGAATTGTGTTCGCTCTATCGCTACTAAATCGTCGACTTGGTATTGAGCTGCTGCTTTGCGTTTTTTGTTGAACTGCTGTTTGTTCTCTTCCTGGATCTTCCTAATATCTTTCTTAGCTTGCGCGCGAAGTTCTTCACGAGACTCCTGAAATGATTCAAGAAACTCTTCATTAATTATATCTAAGAATTTTGCGTCTTTTTCTGTTTTCATTTTAACCCCTGTGAGTAATTCGAATGGCGTTGTTTTTATAGAGCGGTGGTAGGTACTATTTAGGATTCTTTGCAGTGAACTTATATTTTTGTACCACTCCTCAGGTTTATCCAATGATAGTTTCGTCAACACCGATATTACGGTACGATGTACTCTCTCTACTTGTCCGTTACCCCTTGGTATTCCCGTCGTGATACTATATAGCCTAATTTCTCGTTGCTTGCAGAAGTTGCGAAACTTTTCAGATGTAAAAGCACCGCCTTTGTCCGTAATAACGCGATCTGGGTAGCCGAATACCGTAGTAAGTAGTTCAAGTTTCTGCAAAACTTCCTCCGTATTCAGTGTTTTCGTTGGAAATAGCCACGTATATTTGGTAAAAGCATCAACTGCAGTTAAAATATATCGGTAGTTTTTATTTGTCGATGTCATAGGTCCTAGATGATCCAGATGTATTGTGTCAAGCGGTTGATCACCCTTAGGAATGGGATTTAATAAACATTCCTTTTTCCCTTCTTTGCGATCCGCAAGAATACACCTTACAAACCCATTAACACATCGTTCAATTCTTTTTGTCAAATCCGGTATGTAATATTCCTTAGTAATTATTTCCTCCAATTTCTTTCGTCGGAAATGTCCATTCTCGTGTGCAGCTTTGACGATATGATCCTTCATTCCATCCGGTACTACGTAGACGAAGTTTCCGTTCGACTCCTTACACAAAATCCCACGATGCATCACGTAGTTTTTATATGGCCCTTTATTCAACAGCTCTGCGATAGCGTTTAAATTTTCGTCTTTCACTTGACAGGCCTTCAGTTTTGCTAATAAAGTTGTATCTTCGTTCACACACATTACTATAGCGGATCGGCTTAGTGCATCCACGTGCTGCATCTTGATCCCAGCCCAGTGCTCCAGCTCGTAATCGAACTCTTCTAGTAGAAGTGCCCATCTAGCAATCCTTGTAACTAGTTCCTTTTTGTTCAATGTTTGTTGAAACGCCTTACAATCAGTCACGAGTTTAAATATCTGACCCAGTAGATAAATCCGAAACTTCTTTATAGCCTCAATAATGGCTAGAACTTCCAACTCATAGCTGCTGTAATTTTGTTCGGCAGTCGACGTTTTTCTACTAAAATAATGAACCGGATGTAAGTCGTTGTCTTCGGCAGAACGTTGTAGTAGGATAGCTCCGTACCCGTATTTACAAGCGTCTGTATGAAGTTCAGTGCTCGCTCCATATTTGAAAATGGATAAAACTGGCTTCGACGCTAGGCGTTGCTTGATCGTCTCCCATGAGGATCTCTGTTCGATACCAAAATGAAATGGAACATTTTTCTTTAGTAGATCACTCAACGGTCGTGCAAGAGTTGCGAAATCCTTTATGTATTTCCGGAAGTAGCTAGCTAATCCCAGGAAACTTTGTAGTTGCTTTTCGTCGTTAGGTACAGGGTAGTTGTTGAGTGTTTCACGAGATTCTGCGCTTTTTTGTAATCGAAAAGAAATTAAAACAACTTTTGTTCGAGAGAGATTTCAAGTATTTTATTTGGCTATAAAGCGAGCACAATGACCGATAGTTATTAAGCGACCGATATTTTTCAAGAGACTGGCAACTAACTGGCGTTGAGTTCCGGCACCAAAAAGTGCAACTGCACTTTAGGTTGGTGTGAGTGAGTTCTATTTACCGGCTTGTTGTCGGAACATTCCGCCCGCCTTGGCAATCATGCTAGGATTGTCAATTATGAGATGTGGTGCTTAATTTACTACTGCTAGCATCTTCTTCATTCTGCAGCGTTGATACTGGTAGAAGACATAGTTTTACAATCGGCCGTTTGAAGATTGACGATTGTGTTTTGACCGTGGCGACTCGAACTAGACCATCGTCACCTGGATGAACATCGATTATGCGTGCGAGTGCCCACTTCGACGGAGGATATCGTTCGTCCTTTACGACAACAAGCGAACCAATTTTAAATGAATCTCGCTGATGATGCCATTTGGAGAGTGTCTGAAGTTGATGCAGGTATTCGGAAGCCCATCGATTCCAGAAGTGGTCTAACATTTGTCGCAAAAGTTGCCATCGCGATAGGCGAGATCTAGGCACGTCGGTGAGAGATGGCTCTGGTACTGTTGTCAGCGCACTACCGATCAGAAAGTGACCAGGTGTAAGCGCGGCTAGATCTGAAGGGTCTTCGGATAGCGGACAGAGAGGCCGAGAATTGAGAACTGCTTCTATCTGCACGAGGAGAGTTGAAAATTCTTCGAATGTAAGATGAGTGTCACCAATCACTCTCTTCAAGTGGAATTTGACTGATTTCACAGCCGCTTCCCATTTTCCTCCAAAATGCGGTGCAGATGGAGGGTTGAATTTCCATTCAGTTCCATCATTTGCAAGAGTATTTGCTAAAGAAGTAAATTCGTGAGACGACGCTTTAAAAAGTTTTCGCAATTCTCGATCTGCTCCCACCAGATTCGTTCCACAATCGCTTGTGAGTGTAGAACATATTCCTCGTCGGCCAGTGAAGCGCTTAAACGCTGCAATAAATCCTTCTGTAGAGTAGTCGCTCACAAGCTCCAGATGAACTGCAGATGAGGAGAAGCAGACGAAGACAACGATGTATCCTTTAATATGCTTTGCACCGCGGCCACGAAAAGTGGAAATCGAAATGGGTCCTGCATAATCCACTCCTGAATGCTGAAATGGACGAGAGCAGCGAGTCCGAGTTTTAGGTAATTGTCCCATTAGTTGCTGTCCGATAACAGCTCGATGACGAACGCACTGGATGCAGCGATGAATAAATGCGCGTATAGGAACACGACCACCTAAGACCCAGTACCGCTGTCGTAAGGTTGCGAGAGTCACCTGAGTTCCACCATGAAGCGTGATTCGATGGGCGTAATCGATTATGAGCGTCGTTAGTGGGGAATCACGTGGTAGTATCAGAGGATGCTTTTCGTCGTGATCCAGCAGCGAATTTTTGAGTCTGCCGCCCACTCGTAAATATCCATGCTCGTCAACGAATGGAGCGAGCCGTACGAGCTGGCTTGAGCGCTGGAGTTGCTTCTTTTTCATAATTTGCATAATTTCTGCTGCGAAATACGAGCATTGAACTTTCTTTATCCAGAACATTCGAGCGCTATCAAGCTCTTTTGGATTAAGAGGTGTATGGAGTCCAGGAACGTCCAACAGTTTCTTAAAGCGATGAGAAACTCGGAAACACCAAGCTGTAATGCGAAGTAATGTAGACAATTTTGAAAATCGCGTCAAAAGATTCCAGATGTCTTGATGATTTTCCGCAACGACTGTTGTGGCTGATTTGGAACGGATCTCAAAAGTAGCATCTGGAGGCGGTGGAGGAGTTGATGAAGGCCAGCAGACTGAGTTTTCTTTAAGCCATTGCGGTCCTGTCCACCAGAGAGAATTTTCCTTAAGTTGCTGAGGCGATGACCCACGAGATGCACAGTCTGCAGGATTTTCTTTTCCAGGAACGTGATGCCACCGAGAATTGGAGAGCTCTTTGATTTCAGTGACGCGATTCCGAACGTAGTCAGCCCACCGATCGGGATTGCCTTCAATATATGCAAGCGCTACTGTGGAATCTGTCCACAGATGAACGGGAGCTGTTTCGAGGTCGAGAACTTTTCGAACGTGTGAAATTTGCCGAACTAAAAGCAGTGCGGCTGAGAGTTCAAGTCGCGGAATCGTAACTTGCTTTAGAGGTGCTACTCGTGTCTTTGCAGAAACGAGAGAGATGCGAATGTCGTTGAAATCAGCCATCACGCGAAGATAGATAACAGCTCCGTAGGCGGTTTGAGAAGCGTCCGAGAAACCGTGCAGCTCCATTGCGATTGACGAAGAGCGAGATCCTAGCCACCTCGGCACAGTGAGTGCTGAAACTGCTTGCAGCTCATCGTATTCTTTGACCCAACGAGCCGCGAGCTCATCCGAAAGTGGTTGATCCCACTCGAGACCGACTGCCCACAGCTTCTGCATGAAGATTTTAGCACGTAGTACAACAGGTGCTAACCAGCCAAGAGGATCGAAAAGCTGTGAAATTGTTGATAACACAGTGCGTTTTGTCACACAGGTGTGTGTTTCCGGATGATACGATGTAAAGACAAAAGAGTCTAAGTTTGGCTGCCATGATATTCCAAGAGTACGAACGAGAGGATTTTCCGTGAACGAAACAGGAACAGTATTTGCTTGTCGGGTGAGAGCGATGTCAGATAAAACTTCATCGAAATTCGAAGTCCACTTTTGTAGTGTAAATCCGCCAGCCTTGAGAAGGTTGTCCAATTGTTGAATTTTCTGTTTTGCTTCGATCTGATCGTCTGCTCCTGACAAAACATCGTCCACATAGGTCTCGCGTTGAACGACTTCAACTGCACATGGAAAACGATGCCCTTCATCGGCAGCGAGCTGCCGAAGTGTCCTTATTGCAAGATATGGTGCACTTGTGAGACCGTATGTAACTGTGCAGAGTTGATACGAGAGTACGCTTCCTGTGGGATCCTTTCTCCAGAGAATCCGTTGAAAGTCCCGATCATCTTCATGAACAAGTATCTGGCGATACATTTTTTCAACATCTGCTGAAAAGACGACAGCATATCGACGCCAGCGTGTGATGACGTCTGCGAGATCTGTTTGAATTTTCGGTCCAGCATGTAGAAGATCGTTGATTGCAATACCAAAATTCGAACGTTGAGAGCCGTTGAAAACTACCCGTAGTTTTGTAGTTAAGCTGCTTTCACGTACAACATCGTGATGAGGCAGGTAGAACGTGTGATGAGGTGACACATTTTCTTTAGCGAAAGTCATGTGTCCAAGAGTTTCATATTCATCGAGGAAGTCTGAGTACGCCTTTTTGAGCGATTCGTTGTTGGAAAATCGTTTTTCTTGCCGCAACAGTGTTCGAAACGCAGGCACGTACGAGTTGCCAAGATCGCTTGGTAGGTCTTTAAAAGGCAGCTTAACGATATAGCGTCCTTCATTTGTCCGTGAGTGCGTAGATGAAAAATGCTCTTCGCACTGAGCATCTTCTTTAGAGTATGACCTTGGATTTGTGGAGACTGTTTCTTCTTGAATCCAGAATCGTTGCAGTAAGTCAAGCAGCTCGTGATCCACTGAGCACTGGAGCCCCGTAACCGCATGATCAATGTCGTGAGAACTGGGCTGAGCATTCCCGGGACCAGAAATAATCCACCCGAGAGCAGTGTTTTGCGCGACTGGAGTATCGGGAGATCCTCTGCGTAGACCTTCTTCGAGGATTTTACAATAGATCTCTGCGCCGAGTACGAGATCGATTGGTCGTGCTGACGAGAATTCAGGGTCAGCAAGATCGAGATCCATCAGATGAGTCCATGAGCTTGCAATGACTTGTATTGGTGGCAAGTATGATGTTAATTTTGGTAGTACGTACGAATTGACTGAACATGAAAATGTTGGATTCAAGCGCGAACGAAGCGTAATCATCACCGCTGAGCGAGACACACTAGAGCGGTGTCCTCCTATTCCGTTGATTGGTAATGAGACGCGACGATGCGGTAGATTGAGGCGTTGAGAGAGAGATTCGGTCATGAATGATACCTCTGATCCCTGATCCAATAAAGCACGAACTTCTATCATGTCACCATAACATGATTCGATGTTAACCAGAGCGGTAGCTAGGAATACTGGCGTGTATTCGAGACTGACTGTTGCAGCAACATGAGATGCAGCTGAGCTTCCTTTTTGTATGAAACTGCAACTAGGAGTTGCTGTGATTTCATCCGAATTTGTTGCAATAGGCTCGACTACCGTTGTTTTTGACGTACCTTGTTTTTCGCTTTTGGTTTCTGTCCGATGGATAGAGGTGTGATGAGGCTGGCCACACTGTTGACATCTCTTTTGAGTCCGACAATTTCGGATTTGATGTGGGCCGAGGCAATTATAACACAAATTCTTTTGAATGATGATTTCGCGCCTTTGCTCTGGAGATTTCTTGCGATATTCTGGACAAGATGAGATGTAGTGCCCAGCACTACAGAGAGTGCACGATTTCGTAGCATTGATGAAGGCTGGAGGCGTTTTTGCAATTTCAGATACCGGAACTATACTAGTTTGATGTGACTTAGCATGTTGCTGTGACTTCGGAGCAGCTAGTCGTAGTTTGCGCGATACTGATACTCTCTCGATTGCTTCCAATGCTCGAGATCGGCCAAGGAGGAAGCTCTCAAGGTCAGTAAATAAAGCAGGTTCACTTTGATTACCGAGATGTTTTTCCCAGTCTTTCAGCGACTCCGAGTCGAGCTTACGAGTTGTCAAAAATACGAGAATATTATCCCACAACTTATCCTTAGAATCCATTGCTTCAAGAGCACCAACAGCTTCTTTAATGTCGCCGAGAAGTCGCTTAATTTCAGTGGCAGATTCGAGTTGAACTTGTCTGGTGTTTACTAGCGCCGTGAAATGTGTCTCTTGTAGTACACGTTTATTTTCATAGCGATCTACGAGAATCGTCCATGCGCGGTCAAGATTTTCACCTGTTACTGCAATATTCTTTACGAGCTGGGATGCTTCACCTGTCAAACTCATGTTCAGGTATTGAAGCTTTTCGACGTTCGTGAGTGACGTGTTTCTACGGACCATGGATGTGAACATATCTCTAAAATGTTCCCATGCACTATATGATCCCGAAAACTGCGGAAGTGTGATACGCGGAAGTTGTCGGGCACCGATACTGTGTCGTTCGACTTGTTCGTTATTCGCTGTCACGGATTCTTTGTGAACAGCTTGCAGCGTATCCATGAATTCAAGCATTTCTGCCTTCACATTCATGTATGTTTCTTCGCACTTGCTATAAACTTCATTGATAAAATATTCAAAATTCTTTTTATCCTTTGAAGTTTGTGAACTTATAATGTCATGATTGACATTGAATTTCGTCCAATTCGCATCAATATTTTCTATTCTTGTTTTTATGTTATTTACCGTACGCCGTTTTAGCTCCAGCTTCATTATATTGGTCATACCACGAGCAATAAGTCCCGCAAGTTCCTCTTGCCGTTCGATGGTAGACTCAACGGTTGTTGACATGTTCACTTTTATTGAATATTGATATAACTCACTTTAATCGGATCAATATACCGAATTGATTGAAGTCGCACCGAATTGTTCACGAACAGTTGTTAGACCGAAAGATTTTTGTATAATTTACACACTTGCGTTCACAGAAATGATGTTTTTTAGCTGATATTTTTTTCACGTAATAATTATTCCGATTTGTGCGCAGATCCGGCTCGAAGGACCAAAAATGTTGAGTGTTTCACGAGATTCTGCGCTTTTTTGTAATCGAAAAGAAATTAAAACAACTTTTGTTCGAGAGAGATTTCAAGTATTTTATTTGGCTATAAAGCGAGCACAATGACCGATAGTTATTAAGCGACCGATATTTTTCAAGAGACTGGCAACTAACTGGCGTTGAGTTCCGGCACCAAAAAGTGCAACTGCACTTTAGGTTGGTGTGAGTGAGTTCTATTTACCGGCTTGTTGTCGGAACAGTAGTTAACAACCGCCTTCGTCTTTTCCATCGATGGAGAAATCGTGCCCTTTTGAATGGTATGTCCTAGATATTCAATTTTAGTTTGCAAGATCTGACATTTTTTCCACTTGATTTTCAAGCCATATTTTGCAGCAACACTGAGAGTAATTTTTAGTCGTTCTACTGAGTCTTCTATTGTACGCGATGGAATGACTATATCGTCTATATAAATCACTACAATGCCTTCATTAATCAAATCTCGGAACACGTAATTTATAAACTTCTGAAATACGTTCGGCGAGTTGCACAGCCCAAATGGAGCCCTCAAAAATTCATATTGGCCCTTCTGTGTAACAAAAGCAGTAAATCTTCTACTACTCTCTTCGACGGAAACGTGAAAAAAGCCGTTCTCAAGGACCAGCACTGTAAAGTACAACGCATCGGCTAGTTTGTCGATTTGATCTTCAATGACTGGCAATGGATATTTGTCCTTATAGATCTTTTTATTGACTCGGCGATAATCAATACACATCCTCGTTGTACCGTCCTTCTTTCCTACTAAAACTACAGGGCTAGCATAATCAGAAACACTTTCCTTGACAATACCGTCCTTCATCCAGTCTGCAACCTGCTTATCAATGAAGTCCCTTTCTATCGGATGAAATCGACGCGGGGGTTGACTCACGGGTACGTCGTCCGTCATCACAATTTTTAATTGTACAGGTGACTGTGTGCACCGATCCTTGTACGGGTCGTAATTAATAATGATGTCGTTTATTTTCTCCTTCACCGCGACATCTGCGTTTCCGGAAGATTAACTTCGTTAACGTCCAATTGAAAACAATTTGCAAACTCGCACTTTGCTTGCTTTGACAATGATCCACTCGTAATTGGTCTCATAACTCGAATTCCATCCGTGTTTATTAAAATTTCGGCGCGCGTTAAAATATCCATTCCTATTATAAGATCGGGTGACATTGCGTTATCCGGCACTACATGTAATTCTGAACTATCAAAATGAATATCGTCAATCGTAACATTTGTAACTATCACACCGATCGTCGTAAGTTTATTATTACCGATACCGGATATTGAAATTCGCACATTCTTATTGCAATCACTATTTATAGTGTTTACTATATTCTCTTTTATGAGTGACGTTTCACTACCTGTGTCCAAAAGGCCATTAACTGTCAAACTATCATTAAGTTGTATTAACCTACAAGCCCCGTTTTTTTTCACTATGTTCGTAGAACTGACTAAAATATCCTCAGTCATCGGACAGTTTGGTCGCTTATGTCCAAATTTGTTACACTTGAAGCACTTTGGGCCGCGAGCTTTTTCGGGGCAATCGTGAAATTCATGCGCTACCGAACCACAATTATAACAATTTTTTTTCGCTTTTTGATCTTTCCTATCCACAGCACTAATTTTTCCATTGTCTTGTCCCTCGTTACGTTTATTTGGAATATTTCGTTTAAATTGTTCGTATGTTTTAATTTTTATTTTAAAATCGCTTATATTTTCTGCACCGTACAACATAATTTTATTCACCTCTAAGTCCGGAATGCCTGTAATCACGTACTGCATAATCGAAGCTTCGTCTACGTTAGCTTGGTTACCTATTCCAATCATGGTGTAAAGGTATTCCTGGTATGTCTCCGTTTTCTGCTTTTTCCTATGTTGCAATTCCTGATGAACTGATGCGCTTGAAACTCTCGGCTCAAATTCTCTGATGAGAGAAGATTTTAGAACACTGTATTCAAATGCTTTTACCTCGTTATCGACGAATAATTTTGCGGGACCAGTTAACAGCTTTTTACAGTAAATTAATCGCTGTACATTATTCCAATTGAACAGCTCACATTAATTTTCAAATTCGATGAACCATTTAGTCGCGCTACCGTTATCGCTTCCGCTAAATTTTTGCATGATTCCTTCAACATCCCTCGAATCGTGAAAATTGAAATGCACGGCAGAAGATGCGACGTTTTCGTCGAAACTATTACCGGCTCCGGATGTTGAAGACCGCTTGAGTTGACTGCGTCGTCCCATTGTTCGATCAATTATTATTTTTTTTTTTTGTAGATAATATTCACGTAACTGTTCCAGGCTTGAGTAACAGGCGTTGTTCGTACGCCACGCGGTATCCGTATCCCGGTTGAGCCCCCAAATGTAGGATTAAACACGATTTTAAATAATTGAGAGATGATATAATTCAATATATGAAAATTAAATAATAGTTCTTTAAATGAAAATTATACAATTAAGAAATGAAATAATTCAATAGATGAAAATTAAATGATTCTTTACGACTTTGGCTACGTCCGTCCACGTCCACGGTTGCTTTGTAAGAGAAAGAGCCAGCTGCCACAAGTTATTAGTTGCCGACAAGTAGTGTGGCCCGATGGACCGGCGTTGCCAACCCAATCCCACATACATCGGGGTGTTTGACTCTTATTAACTCTAGTTCGTAGAACCCTCCTTGTATTATGTTCCCCTGATAGTCTTTGAGTATGTAAGTACGCGGCTCTGTATTCTTTACTTCGTTTATCTGAAATATTTCGGTGGACCAGTTGGGGCTATATCCTTTCTCAAAAACATGCTTGTATTTGCTTACACGTACATGATCTCCTTTTCTGTACTTGAAGGTCGACGAGACCTCCACCTTACGGTAGACTTCTCCAAGAAGCTGAGCCTCATTCGAAGGCCCAACGTCTATTGGACGCATTTTTATGGTGCGATGCTTTGTCCTATTGTATTTGTTTATTAACCCTTTTAGTAACCCAGCCTACTTATAGCTGCCGTTCATACTAAATTCTTTCCACATCATGTTTTTTAGTGTTCGGTTGAACCGTTCTACAATTGAGGCTTTCAATTGGCTAAAAGTAGAGTAGTGGTTGATTTCAAATTTTTTCATCAAATTACGAAATGCCTTATTAAAAAACTCTTTTCCATCATCTGTTTGCAAATTTTTTGGGAAACGTCGTTCATTAAAAATTGACTGTATTGCCTTGATAATCTCCCCAGCCCTTTTATTTTTAAGGGGCAAGGCCCACGCATATTTGGAGAATGTGTCTATTACTGTTAGAAGAAAAGCCCTTATTCTTTGTTGAATAAGAGCTCATATCCACTAAATCCGCCTGCCATAAGTCATCTATTCCACGAATGGTCACACGACGACGGCTAAAGTTTCTACGAGCTGTGTTATGCAGTTCGTTAATAACCTGTCTTCTACTCATTTCATCATGTGTATAAATAGCGGACTTGTTTGCACATGTTTTATATAGAAAACAGTATAGAAAATTATGCAGTTTGATCATCCGTTTACAATGATGGTTGCGGGACCGTCGGGAAGTGGTAAGACGACATTTATTGAATCATTCCTGAAAAATACATCGCTAGTTAACACTCAGATAAAAAAGATTATCTGGTGTAATGGTGAGCAGCGAGCGATACCGTCACAACTGGCATTTAAAAATATTGAATATTTAGGCTCTATACCCGAAGAATTTATAAACGAAACGAATGAACCTACATTAATCGTACTAGACGATATGATGCTAAATGCATTTTCAAAGCAGGTTTGTGAACTTTTTACAAAAGGGTCACACCATAGGAATTTTTCAGTAATACTTGTAACACAGAACGTCTTCCATCAGGGTAAGTTTTGTCGAGATATTTCGCTTAACTGTAAATATATGGTGGTTTTCAAAAACCCCCGCGATAAAAGCCAGTTCCTTCATTTAGCCAAGCAGATTTACCCTGAAAATAGTGCAGAGCTGGTGAGAATATATAAAGATATTACTGAGGCTCCACACGGGTATTTGTTAATAGATCTGACTCAGTCTACTAACGATTTATTTAGATTCAGAACAGATATCTTTAATAAAAGATTTGTAACGTGCTATTGTTCAGCGACTGATTTACACAGTAAAAATGGTGTCACGAATGAAACGATTGAAGGACAACAAACATATGTTATATGTTCTCAAAAATGCTAGTCCATGTTTAAGAAAGGCTATCATGAAAAAGGCAGATCCTGAAGTGGTTAAGACTATTTGTGAAATTACATTAAACACGTTGAAGGGGAATCATGTGCCAGGGCGTAAAATTTTGAACGGTCTATGTAAGTATAAAAAGAGTATGCGAAGGTTAGTTGAAGCAAGACGATCTGTTCCTAGACAGCGTAAAATCTTAGTACAGCAAGGTGGTTTTCTACCAATCCTGATAGGAAGTGTACTTTCAGGTGTTATCGTTGATTGAAAAATATGCATAGAAAGAGCGCTCTTATTAAAATGCTACTTCTTTCACCAGAAGTGTATGAACAGTTAAAGGGTCAGATAGAAGGTGGAAATGGCCTGTCTATATTCGTCGTCATGTGACCATTCGTGGAATAGATGACTTATGGCAGGCGGATTTAGTGGATATGAGCTCTTATTCAACTAAGAATAAGGGCTTTAATTTCCTTCTAACAGTAATAGACACATTCTCCAAATATGCGTGGGCCTTGCCCCTTAAAAATAAAAGTGCTGGGGAGATTATCAAGGCAATACAGTCAATTTTTAATGAACGACGTTTCCCAAAAAATTTGCAAACAGATGATGGAAAAGAGTTTTTTAATAAGGCATTTCGTAATTTGATGAAAAAATTTGAAATCAACCACTACTCTACTTTTAGCCAATTGAAAGCCTCAATTGTAGAACGGTTCAACCGAACACTAAAAAACATACTGCAGTCACGATCGGCTGCAAGCCAATCGTATAATACTCTAGATGAATACTGAACTCCGATTTATATTGTAGTTGGGGATAAAGTAGAATTACGTGTGTGCATGTTGTATATCCTTTATTAAGGACTGCCATTAGATTGCTACTCAAACCTAAAAGACAATATTCAGTGTTTAATATCATATCTTTAACTGGGTAAGTCATTGAAAAAAAATGTCCTTTTTGAAGGACTTTCACATGGGAGGTGCAGGAAGGACTCACTCGATTTCTTACGTGTACAAAATTTCAAAATCGTAGCTTAAAGCGTTCAAAAGTTATCGAAAATATTGTTGAACACGTGCCTTAGGGACATTTTGTATGGCAGCTACCAGAAGGAGTAAAAGGATTTCGCTGATTAGTAAACTCGAACTTTGTTTTTACTCAAAACTAATTTGTACAAAATTTCCAATTCATAGCTAAAAGATTACTTGAGTTATAGTAAGTTCCGTAAATTAAGTGAAGGCATTTTTACAGGATATTTGTATGGCAGCTACACGAAGGACTAATAGGATTTTCTTCATAATCATACATTTAGCTCCAACTATTGGAAAAATAACAAATACAAAATTTCAAAGACGTAGCTTAAACCCTTCTGAAGTTATCGGCCAATATTCTTAAACACGTATTTTAAGGACATTTTGTATGGCAGCTACCAGAAGGAGTAAAAGGATTTCGCTGACAAGTAAACCCAAGCTTTGTTTTTACTAAAAACTGATTTGTACAAAATTCCGAATTCGTAGCTAAAAGATTACTTGAGTTATAGTGAGTTTCGTAAATTAAGTGAATACATTTTGACAGGATATTTGTATGGCAGCTACACGAAGGACTAACAGGATTTTCTTCATAATTATATATTTAGCTCCAACTATTGAAAAAATAATACATACAAAATTTCAATGTCGTAGCTTAAACCCTTCTGAAGTTATCAACCAATATTCTTGAACACCTGTTTTAAGGATATTTTGTATGGCAGCTACCAGAAGGAGTGAAAGGATTTCGCTGACTAGTAAACCGGAACTTTGGTTTTACTAAAAACTAATTTGTACAAAATTTCGATTTCGTACCTAAAAGATTACTTGAGTTATAGTGAGTTTCGTAAATCAAGTGAAGACATTTTGATAGGATATTTGTATGGCAGCTACACGAAGGACTAACAGGATTTTCTTCATATTCATACATTTAGCTCCAGCTATTAAAAAAGTAACACATACAAAATTTTAAAGTCGTAGCTTTAGGCGTTCCGAAGTTATTGGTAAATATTCTTGAACACGTGTTTTAAGGACATTTTGTATGGCAGCTACCCGAAGGAGTAGGACGATTTTGCCCGTTAACGAACTTAGCCTTACAAATTCAACCAAACATCCAGATTCAAAATTTCAAGATCCTAGGTGAAGGCGTTCTTGAGTTATCGTGTTCACGGACAGACGGACGGACGGACGGACGGACGGACGGACGTCAGGCGGATTTGAGGTTTTTGGCCACAAATAAACAAAAAATAATATATAACTTTTTTTCGTCCGAGGCTTGGTTCTATGCGTTACAAACTTTTGGGCTGGATTAAACTTATAATACTCTATATGATTTCATCTAGAGTATAAAAAGTACATGGTATTTCCATTTATCTTAAATGGAGTTACCAAGAGTTATTAAATTTGTGTTACAATAAACATGATATGAACTTTTCTACTTTCTTATCTTCGTTCAACGATGCAATCAAGCCATGTTGGTATGTTGATGCTCATCCGGATTTTAAAGAGATGTTATACGCCTTCTTAGAATCTGATGAAATTCGTAAAGATATCCCTGACAGGAGTAAAGACGAACGACTTACAAGAGCAGAAGATCTCTATTTACACATTTATCAGGATAGCGAAGTTGCGGATATTGTAACTTTAGGAGTTTTCGAACATGATTCCTTATATTATCTTTTCAGTAGTATAATTAGGCAGATTCCTAGAGAAAAACGTAATTATAAAGCACTAAAACGCATGATAGACTATTACATACCTCCAGCGCTCAGTATAAGTGAAAAGCTCGGGGAAAGTGCCCCGAAGAAGCTTGACTCTTTAGATTTAGAGATAAAAGACTTGAAGATTAAAATAAAGATAAAGTACCCGCTGCCAACGCCAATTAATATTAATGATTTAGTCGGACTTTTTGTTGCGAATATACAGTTTGATGACGAAACTGAATCTGTTGCAGCTCGGAGAAAAAAATCAGGTCAAATTAGGCAAAAAATTCTTCAAACTCTAACTGACCTGGGGGAAGAGGCCTCTACCTTTGAGATACCAAACAGGCGTATATTTACGGATAAAAGTATAATATTGAATGTTCCCTATGAAAAACGGCCCGATGGTACCCTGGTAACGACAAAAGTGCCTATAGATTTGAAAAAGAAAGACTTATCGGGATTCATTATCGATATATTCTTTCAAACGCCTGTAGAGGAGCGTAATGCTAAACTCCTTACCAAGGAGGTGGACAAGTTGTTTGAAAAAGCCTCAGTAGAAGAGGAGAAGGAGAAGGGTACTTTAGACAGAATAGCCGTATTAGAAGATAGCATTATCGAAATAAAGAGCAGATTTCCGCGAGAACTAACAGCTGTAGTTGCAGAGGAATGTAAGGCTTTAGGAACGTTTACACTGATATCATTCGCCCCCAAATAGTAGGAAACAAATTAGTGAGGAATCTACGTATGATTCCATTGAAAGAATGCGATAATATATTCAGCTTTGAGCATGTAGAATACTACCCTCTGGAAAAGACCTACATTGAAAGTATCTCCATAAAGATAACCGATGATCAAGGCGAATTAATCGACTTCATTCCAGGCTATACCCCGACATTTGTGATGCTTCACTTCAAAAGACAATAAAGTATAAATATTCAGACGTGAATAAAGACTTTCATAGTGTACATTCAAATCGAAATGAATTCATATTACACAAGGTATTATTTAATCCAAAGCGGTGCTGGTTTGTCGGATATAGGGGATCTTTATCGATCCCCACTTATATATCAGCGTGGAAGAGGTATTGGCAGCTTCTTCAGTGGATTACTGCGTTATTTACGGCCTTTAGTCTCCTCAGGAGTAAAAATTATAAAGGAGCAAGCTATAAAGACTGGAAAAACAATATTATCAGAGGCGGGGAGTAAACCTCTCAAAAACATTTTAAAAGAGCAAGGACAAGCTGCTACTCAAGAGCTGATGCAAAAAGGTATGAAAAGGCGCATGGCTATAAAAAGGGCAAATCCGTTTTCAACAGTACAGTTAAAAACGGCTCTTAAACGTGGAAAACGTACCAAATCAAAGAGAAAATCTATTAAGAAAAGACCAGCAACCAGTAAAAATAAAAGAGTTAAGAACAATAAGCGTAAGCGTGTATTGGATATATTCGATAAGTAAGGAGAATGGCCTCGTACAGAGAATGTATGAAATCTGAATTAGATTTATTTAAAGCACCACCGATACAGGCCAATATTTTAAAAACAGAAGAAGTATCATACAAACCAATAGCTTCTCTTGATAACTCTTCAGTTCTGGAATTCGTCTCGCTAGGACATGGGGACACGTACCGCGATTTATCCAGTTTCTACCTTCGCTTAAAAGTTCAGCTAATTAAGGCAAAAGGTGGGAAAGAAGAATTCTACACTGGAAAAGAAAAAAGCAAAGATAAAGCTGGTGAACCTGAAGAGGAAAGTGATCCAATTGGCGTAGTAAACAACCTAATGCACTCACTTTTTCGACAATGTACAATACAATTAAATGGCAGACCGATTGCTCAAACTGACAACAACTACCATTACAGAGCTTACATTGAAAACTTATTGAATTACGGTAGAGATGCATCAACAACACATTTAGAATCCGTAGGATGGTACCTCGACCAAGATGGTATGGAAATGATTGAAGAAGGAAGCAAAAGTGGGTGTCCTAGTGGATTTAATGCAGGATATCTCAAACGGTCTGAATTGCTTTCGAAAAGTAATGTGGTAGAGTTTATGGGAAAGATTCATGGTGATTTACTTAATCAGGATAAGTTACTTCTGAATGGGGTAGATTTTAGACTCTCACTATCCCTGGAAAAACCCGAATTTTATCTATACTCAAAAGAAGACGGGCACTCACCGCAAATTAAAATTATAGATGCAACAATGTATATGAATCATGTAACTGTTAATCCCAATATTTTAATGGCACATGAAACTATTCTTCAGCGCTCCAACGTGATATATCCGTACAAGCGTGTTGAAGTGAAAAGTTATACGTTACCGGCTAACAGTTCAACACTGTCTTTATATAAAGTCATAATCGGACAGCTACCGAACTTGTTAATTTTTGGCATGGTAGATAATGATGCCTACAGCGGTAAACAGACGAAGAATCCATTCAACTTTAAACATAATAATATCACACGATTCAATTTATCCGTCAATGGAGTCCAAGTTCCAAACCAGGCTTTAAAGTTTGATTACTCTCAGGAAAAACCTATAAGTACACGGGGATACCTTTCACTATTTAAGGGAACAGGTATTCATTACTTCGACAAAGGCAATCAAATCTCTAAGGAATTCTTCGATAATGGATGCTTTTTAGTGGCGTTCGATTTAACTGCAGACAATTCATACGGGTCATCTTGTGGCAGTTTATTAAATCAAGGAACAGTGAGGATCGAGGGAAGGTTTAAGAAAGCGCTGGAAAAAAGTGTAACTTGTGTAGTATATGCCGAGTATGATGGAAGTCTTGAAATAGACAAACTTCGTGGAGTTCATACTGATTTTTGAAAAGTATAAATATAGCCTTTTAACCTCGCATTCTTCATATTACTCAGCGGACGAGGAAGAACAACAAAGATGGCATATTGTGTTGTAAATGTCGAATATTTTAATGAAGGTAATCTAACCTTCTTTAAAAAGGTTTCGTTTGCCGGTTTCTCATCACAAAATAAATTATTCTCGAAGGAAATAACGTATAAATATCCCACATCATCGGCTACCACAACAGATCAGACAGGGGCATTTGGGAATTTGGAACTTAAGCGTTTGGATGAAAATCTTATTATGACGCTAGCAAAATTTGCAACCGTTTTTGTTTATAGCGCTACAACAAAGGAATTCTTAGAAAGTTACGCCACCAGTCACACCAAGATCATTGACATTGACGCTATCGCTTCGAAAGAGCAGATATGAACACCATCGAACTTGTTAAAACATTAAGGAAAAACACAACCACAAGGCGATTTTTCAAAGGCGTATTCCCATGCGATCGTTTACCTTATAAAATTAAAAAGCCAGCATGTGTTATTGCAAATACCGACCCCGCAGACAAAAAAGGCGTTCATTGGGTAGCATTTTATTTCCCGAGGACAGGCCCTGCTGAATTTTTTGACTCCTTTGGTAGATACCCCAACAATAAATATTTTAAAAGATTTTTGCATACCAACTCTAAGGTTTTCATAAATAACAAAAAACGATTACAGAGTGTATACTCTTCGACATGCGGAAACTACTGCTGTGTATACATATATTCTCGCTGCAAGGGGAAGGATCTAAAGCTATTTCTTAAGCACTTTTCGTCAAAAGACTTCCCAGATAATGACGCCAAGGTAATTAATTTATACCACCATATATTTTCATCGAGCGCTACACAGAATGGTGGGGTTTTTCGAAGCCAGTATTGTAAATCGGAGGCGGAGAGTATAAAAGCATCAGCTTAAACCACCCGACTGTCAGTTTTTCTCTAAAAATCTTCCGGACAATATGGCTTCACCTATTACAAAATTCGAGGATGGCATGCAACAGCGACGGTCTAACAAAAGAAAAAAATCAGTTCCATCGGATGAGTCAGTTAATAAGAAGCCGTGCAAGTAGAAAAGGTCCGAGGTCCCTGGCGAGGGTGCTCTACTGAACTACACCTACTATCTGGACGGCTGCCAAAACCAGAAGGTTTTGAGGCAAAAATAATCTTCAGTTATCCTGGACGTCTCCCTGTGTCAACGAACTACTCCGGATGGACCTCGCTGTACAATCATCTGATCATGTTGAAACATGAAAATGACGAGGCTACTCAAGCGGTTCAAGCTGGGTTAAAAAAGGAATTCGTGATACCGATCGATGAAAGTAGTATTCGACTATCATCCCAGAACCTTTTAAATTTGTACGAAAGGATGGATTTCTTCAATATCGTCATGTACCATAATAACAACGCTTCTGAAAGTGTGAGGGATTATTTCAGCCAATACACCACTAAATGCAAGGAAAGAGATGTATTACAATTATCGAGTGCCGACTTTTTTATACCAGTCCGCACTTCATATGTGCATATTAACTATTCTCGACTTTTTTATGAAATTCTGTGGTTTTGTAGTGCAAGAATTATCTTTAATATAACGATTTGCTAATAAAAATATTATACTAAAGTATCTGTTTTTCTTTTATAAATAAACTTTATTCATCAGCATATATAGATATAGGTTTACACAGTTCTGCACGGCGCAACGAGTGGCTCGAGCTTGGTTATGATTTTTACATAGTGTTTGAAAGTGTTGAAGATCGGTTAATTTAGGTGTTTCCAGCTGTATTATCTCAACGTCTGGTAAGTATCTTCTGATGAAACTCTCCTTCACAAGGCCCTTTACGTATATAGTAGAGCTAGCAAAGTCCTTCAAGATGTCGGGTAGACTATTATAACATGTATCGCCATCATTCCAGTGCAGACCATTGATGTTTTCTCGTTCATAGTTCTGCTGCCGATCCGCCTTTATGTTCAGCTCCTGATAGGGATGAGGGGGGAGGAGGAAATAGAACGTTGGGTATATTGACCCAAAAGGCAGTATAGCAAGCTCTTTAGCAAAATACTGGCCATGATTTCCTGTAACAAACTGGATATCAATTATAAATTTACTCATGTTTGCGGTAAGACGTGAAGCCGTTAAGTGAAAAACAGTTTATTTTCATCTATTTATATATTAATGGAAAAAACAATATTTTCAGCTTATATTTAGGTACATATATCACATGAAGAATAATTACACTGAAGCGTGTTCTTAATGCTAAAATTTTTACTATTCTAGTTTCCTAACTTAATTCTTTTGAAGCCGCAAGGAAATGAAAAATGATCCTCGACGACAACCCTTTTATCGAAGGTGAATTGCAAGTGCTTCTTCTCCACAGCGCTAATAACAATACCAGGACGCTTACGCTTAATCTTTCGATTATTCGTTACACAAACTGAGTCACCTTCGCTGCAACCAGTTACCATAGATTTCAGACATTCAAAATTCACCTTTTTTGAGTTTTTAAAATTAAGTGTTATCCCCTTACACTTTGTGACATACTCAACCTGATCCCCTATTTGAACTTTTAGACTGTAAGTTTTAGGACCGGTACTTACATACTCGGAGATAAATGCATCGGGGCCAAAGCTCTCAATCTCGTTAGTTAAATCGCCTAGAAAGTTGAAGTTTGAAATTTCGAAGGGGATGGGTGATGCCTTATCATCTACAAAAATTAAGCTATCAGTATCACAATACAGTATTCTTGTACCGACTTTTTCCAAGGCATCGTAGAGCTTAAGCCTAGCAAATGCGGTGGTGTAGGCAGCTATTGGTGTATTCACATGAGGTAACATATTTAAATTCTCTTCCATGTTTTTTCATGTGATCCACAAAGTGTCTTGAGATACTGTTAGTAATGAACAGATTTCTATACCCGGGGTATGTATAAAATCGCAGAAGTCGTTGAAATTGTTTACCACCTTAGTGTTAGTACGATTTTCCCTCTGAGCGAATTTACCCCAAAAGGAATTTAGACATATTTTCGCGGTGTTACGTCTACCCGGATTCGACTGGACTTCCTTTTTGTCTAAGATAATGTCCTCCTTTATACGATATGACTTTATAAAATTATCTTTTTCGGCCTCTGTCGTACATTCACTCCCCCAACCACTAGATTCCTGTTTAATCTTCAAGAAGGTGTTGACATATTCCGCAAATAAGCCTCCCGTCTTTGTATCAGGATCGTACACGGTGTGATTATATTTCCAAACCTCATACACGACTTTAATCTCATAGCCTTTCTTTACAGCTAAGGCTACTTCCGGTATAACCCATGTCCCAGTAATTTCCCGTTCGCTCTCATTATGCTGACATCTTGATACTCTATTTTCAGATGCACAAGTTCTACATAGGGCAAAATATAGTTTTAAATTCTTTTTAAAAGGCAATACCGGTAGGAATAAGTTATTTGGTGGAAGAATGGCACAAGTAATAAACCCATGCATTGTAAGTATTTCTGAGTAAGCAGGTAAATTTCCACCTCTGTATATTTCAGGATGACCTATGGGGTATGGGGAATATTTGTTTATGTATGGATACAGGCTTGTAAAGTCCAGATATCTAATTAATTCATTCTAATTACTTTCATGGTATAACCTAAACACCTCAGTACGTCCACCGAAAATAGCATTACGAGGGTTTAATGGATCCGCTATATTCGCAGTAAGTCTTTCCAACTCCATTTTTTCTGTAGGATTTGACTTTAAAAACTTGTTGAACCCGCACTCCCACATGTATTTCAATTTATATCCATTACGCCTAATCATTTCAATTCTCCTAAGTGTGGCCTCATAAATTGGAGCTAGGGTTTCGCGACCTCCGCCATTATTAGTACTCACATCCTGCACTCTAAAACAGCTTCTACAGCCGTGATAAAAGCAATCAAAGAATTCATAAACCGTGTTGGTCTCTGAATTGAACCCGTCTACATACATACCCCCTCTCTCTAGCTTCACTTCGCCTTTGTTATTAGCGGATATTATCTCCCCCTGTATTTTTCTAGACTCCCAAACAAGCCATTTAGAAGCGATTAGTGATTGATTTTGAAATTTGTAGTAGCCGTGTTTCGGCATTATGCCTATTGTATTTTCCTTCAGGTAGTTTTTCCGAAAGACAATCATACAGGCCGAGGCTATAGTTAAGGCTTCTACAAACGGATTTACGTTAGTAATATTAAGAAATTCCCTCATAAACCGAATACAGCCCAAGCGCAAGATACTGACATCACTTACGCAATATCTCAACATCTCCTTGCGGTTATCAAAAATACCTGCCGCATTTGCATTATACCATGCGAAGAACTTGTCTTTTTCCACTTTTTTCATTGCAGTATACCCATATAATGCAGGTGCCGGGTATTCACCTACATAATCAATATTTTCCACTGTGTTGAAGTAAAATGGATAATGGCCCTTTACATGATCTTTAATTTCAAATACCTTAGGAAAATGGGCAAGCGGGAATGCCAGATAATTTAAAGAGTCTATGAATGATACTCTCCCACAAGTTAACTTCATTATTTTAGTACCATTCATTATAGGCTCGATTTTCACCTTTCTGTTCATTAATTCTGAAATTATAAAGTGCCCATCGTAACCCTGCGAATTATGGGCTATACAATAAATGTTGGATACAGAAGATCGTGCTTTGAAACAGTAATCTAAAAACTTCCCCACGACATTATCATTCTCTCGGTATTGAAAAATATGTTCCCTTACAGCAAAGACATCACATTCTTCTTTTATATCAGGATTTTCATAACATTTGTAGCATACCTGCTGAGCAAGAATTAAGTTGACAATATGGAGAAAGGTCGTAGGATTTCCGCCATAGGAAGTATCCTGAGTACTTTCGCAGTCAAAAAATATTAACATAAATCTATTATCAATCCTCCTCTTCGGGGCTTAATATAGCATAGATGGCCTGATGGCATAATTTTCCAGCAGATCTGACATAAGGCCTCGTTGCAAATGTGGCTACCACTTCGTCTTCTATCGAGAACTATGAACTTGCCACACTGATCGCATATCCTGAAGCTTTCACAGACGTTCTGTTTTCCGCTTTTATTTTTTAAATGGTTCTCAAAACAGATATAACCCCTGAACACCCGATTACATTCTGTACACTCCCTAGCTTTTTCCACAAACTGGCATGGTGGAAATGATAGACAATATGGACATTTTTGGTCGCATTTATGCTGCTCCGCATGCAATACCCTATCACAAAGAGAGCATACATATGGTTTGTCAAACAAGCCGGTAAGAGATTTTATTACATAAAAGTGCTCCAATTCTTTAGAATAATAGAAGTATAACTTTTTCACAGAGCCCCCCGCGTATGGAGGTCTAAACATAAAAGACTCTGAATTCTTCAGATCGTTAAAAACAATAATTTGGTACTCTTTTAGAAAGCTTTGAAATTTGTATAAGTCAGGCAAAATACAACCCTTTCTGCCAATCACAACCTTCGCATCTCTACATAACTTCTTAGACAACCTATCCAGCTTATTAATAATCGCGATTTTACTTTTACCGCTCAATCTCAGCGAATGCGTCTCAATTGCATAACACAAACTTCGCGGTAGATAATTAAAATTATCATCTTTTCCGACATCTATCACGCTATACTTTCTAGCTAGAGTCTCTTTTTCTGTTGAAGCTCTAGGGTTCACCCTCGCTCCGATGAAAGGGAAATTTATAACATCTGCCTTTATCCGCATAACCCCGTCTGATAGAAAAGTTGTGTTGGACTGGTTCACGTTCGAGATTAGTCCAATAATGGTAGCACCACTCAACTCGGCCACAGGCCTTAAGCTACACCAAATAGGCTTGACATCAGGCGAATCGGGAAGTTCAATAGATAAATTGATTTTGCTCCCGTGAACCGAATTGGAAGCTAGCTCTTTCACCAACCTATCAAACATGTTTTCAAGCTCTTTCACAGGATCCTCAGCGTTCTCTGCGAATTCTTTGAACCGGAAGACCATCTTAACACCATTCAATCTAAATTTTTTATAAAAAACCTCCTGTTTCGATACAATCTCAATCTCGCTATCGGACCCTCCTCCAGTCTGGTTTAAGCTATCATCCTTTTTCTCTCCCTGCATATCTTGAACACTTACATCTGTCCTGCTGACATCCGAGCTTTCACAAACAACTGTCTTTTTCTCTATCTGTTCAAAAGATATGCTATTATTATCTATTTCGCCGATTAGAAGAGTAATGGCATCTTTCATTCCACTTTCTGAAAAGGGTACTCCGTACAAGACGGAGAATCGAGCTAGCAACTCAATGAACCGATATTTCTCCAACTGCGTAAAAGGGATTTTTTTATCTTTCACTTCCTTAACTAAAAAATTTAAGTTTAACACAAATACAGTGCTACCTAGACTTAAACTGCTACTTAAATGATTAATTATACTTTCGCTGTTCATCTTTCAGCTAAAATCAATCTTAAAAACTATACTTAGAGATCTATCTAAAAATTGTTTTGATATTTCTTTACAAACTAGCTTAAATTACTTCAGTTATAGAGTGAAGTTCTAAGAACCAGAAAAAGGTTATTACATTTAACTTTTTATTGCACACTCCTTATATGGTCTACAAATCTTACATGGAGTAGCATGCCAAGTTGGAGTGATTGGATTCCCTTTCCTCCTCCTTCTTGCCACGATAATCCTCCCAAATCCTCCCTGTGCCTCGAGCGTAGTTCTCGGGATACCACACACGGTCTTCGATGATGCTGGTGCTACAACGCTGAATCCCTGAGCCTGAACGTTCAGCTGGGTCGAAGTCTTGTACTTTTTTCCGGATTTGCCGCATACAGCCTTCGATGAAGTTGGAGCTGTAATGCCGATTCCCTGAGTCTGTACTTTCAGCGGGGTCGAAGTCTGGTGCTTAGTTCCTGTTTTGTCGGAAACAGCCTTAGATGAAGCTGGAGCTGCAATGTCGATTCCCTGAGTCTGTACTTTCAGCGGGGTCGAAGTCTGGTGCTTAGTTCCTGGTTTGTCGGAAGCTGGAGCTGCAATAAGGTGAGGAATGCGATCTTCCTTAAGGACCTCCAAAATTCTCTTTATTTCACTGCATATCCTGAGTAGGGCCGCATGCACCTCTACTTTACCGCTGTAATCTGAAAATATAATATTATATTAAGTTATACAATTTTTTAAAAGAAAAATCTTCTCTTACCCATAAAAATCTCTGCTACCTCAAAAATCGAAGTCTGATAATATTCTCCACCAGCCTGAAACTGTCACTTTTATACTAGTTCACAAGGTTATTTCACATATTCTTAACAGGATTCTTGTACCAGGCCGTTGCACTTTCCACATTAATTATAGAAAGATATGTACCACGATAATTGTATCTATAATGTTGCATATTTTTAGCATTCTCGCACCAGACCATTGTACTACCCACACTAATTATAGAAAGATAAGTACCATGATAGCGGAATCTACAATGCTGCACATATTCAGTATTCTTGCATCAAACCATTGTACTACCCACACCAAATGTAGAAATGACGAGTACGATGATGGTGCAATCTTCAATGTTGCACTTATTAAGAACCGAATTATCTTCTACCGACTTGATTATCTGCCATGCGTATGCAGAACACGTACGTGCCAAGCTAAAAATAGTTTTACAAAATCACCAGCCTATCTGCATTATTCCCATTCATGACATCTGTATAGCCTACTCTGTTATTACCAACTTTGATGCAAATGCTAGACTTTTGGATTTAAAGGACAATAATGATACTCTGATTATTTTGTATATCTTTACTCTGTATTTTTAATCAGTCCAAGGCTATGCGAGGGCTTCACCTTTTAGGTCATTGCCTCACCTTAGATAATTCCAGTTCTTGCCTGTTTTTCCTATCTCCTGACTGGTATATAAGCCGGTGAACCTCCAGAGAAAAATCATAATCTCCTTACGACACCATCGAGTCAAATATGGTGAGTTTCATATTATCCGCTTTTACTTTTTGTCACTAATTATAACTTTTACTTTTCAGAACACTTTTGAGCTGTTAGCCTCGGCAGTTGGGGGTGATGGAGACACCATGACATCCGTTAGCTCCCTGGAAGTTGCCAAGGAGCATCACATAAAGTTTTTCCGCTTGGTAAAGACCAAGTATGGACTTAGGCTGGCGGTCCATCTCGATGATGGAATTTTTTGTTTTCTTCCGCCACGTTTTTCCGACAGGGTTAAGACCCAGCGCCAGGTGGACGATCTGAACCAATCGTCAGATCAGTATCTAATGTTCGATGGGATCGATGAGTCACGTGGTGGCTTTCTTAAAATACGTTTTTTAAAAAAATAAAATTTCATCAATTTGTGAAATATGCGTCCCTATACCACTACCAATAAAAAATAAAAATTTGTTTTGTTTTGCAATATTTGAACTTATTCACCTCTATCAAAATAAAGTTAAAACTGTGTGTAAATTCTATACCAACTTGAATAAAGAATAACAAATCAAAACTTGTACTTTAATTCCTATCATTATCACCCAACACCTATCATAATCATAACAACAAAACGATCGCCTTGAATGAAACTTGCTCTTGAAATTCCCACGGCAATTCACCCGCATAAAAAATCATCACATCACCTTGAACTTGACTCGGAAGCACATTACTCGCATCGGATATATGAGAAGAAGAATACGAGATAATCAAAACATACACACATCGTCCAAAGGCCGGCTACATTACCATACAATAACCACAAAACGACGCGAAATCTGGTGCATAAGGGAAGTCAACATTGAACTTAATGCACCTCCGAGCCCAAAAAAGAACACGAAAACAAAACTTACGCATGTCTCAGGCAGATAAAAAAATCAACCCGACAACGAACGTCAGCTGTTTTCTCGCAAACTCTTCACCCAAAACGACGCGAAATCTGGTGCATAAAAGAAGCCAACATTGAACTTAATGCACCTCCGAGCCCAAAAAAAGAATACGAAAACAAAACTTGCGCATGTCTCAGGCAGATACAAAAACTCAACCCGACAACGAACGTCAGCTGTTTTCTCGCAAACAAGATCGAAAGTGTCTTTCCACAGCTGTTTTTCGCAAACTCTTCACACAATCGAAAGTGTCTTTCCACAGCTGTTCTTCCCCAAGCTCTTCACACGATCGAAAGTGTGTTTCCACATCCGCCACTACAGCCACCATATACGCCTCTCTATCCAAAAAATATACCCAAACTCCTCACTCCGATCACGTCATCCCGCGCAAAACAAGCCTCCGACCAATCAGCACCCCCGAAATCCTACTCCATGCCATCATGCCCATGCCATCACACACACACACTAGCACACATATATCGCCACAGCGATCCCCAAATCGCCAAAACCGGTTCCCCGTACAAAAAGCACACGATTTACCCTCAAACTTTTAGCTCCCAGCACCCCGGCACTTTACGCCTGTGGTGGTATAGCTTCTCTCAGCCGCACGTACTCAGCAGGTATACAAAAGTCCATGTCTTACTACTTACGCCATTAGAAGGTTTTTCGTGATTTGGTTTTGGGCCATTACATGAAATCGGAAATGCGTTTGTGTGCGATTATATAAAAAGTCTGTGGAAGTACAAACCAATCTAATATCTCATCAATCCTGAGAAATATGTCGAAAGTCATACGTCCTATTGGAGTTGAATAACAAACATCCTAAAATCAACTTTTTGACGATTATGAGGAAGCCTTAGGAAGTAAAAATGAATTCGATATCTTACTAGAACTTCGAAATATGTAAGAATTTGTGAAAACATATGCAAACCCCTTGCACCCACTTTGGGGTTGAATATCCAAAAATCCTGAAATGAGTTTTCAGATATATATAAAGAAAGCACGAGGAAGTATAAACCAACCCGATGTCTTATAACTCCTAAGATATATGACGGAATTCGTGAAAAAGAGCTCAACCCGTTTTTACCCTCTTAGGGGTTGAAAAAGAAAAAAACCTAAAAACGAGTTTTAGGTGATTATTAAATAAGCCTGGGGAAGTAAAAAGTTATTCCATATCTAATCAGACCTGAGGGATACGGCTGAATTCGTGAAAATGTATACATCCCCTTTACACCACCTTGGGGGACCAATTTCAAGAAATCCTGAAAACACTTTCTAGGTATTTATATGAAGAATCCGTACAAAAAAATGAATTCAATATTTGGGAAGACCTAATAGATATGACGAAAATCGTAAAAATAAATGCATTCCATTTTCACTGATAATTTTTTTCCCCACTTCCGAAAGCCAATAGATATTTGAATTTTTTTTTAATCAGAATTATTTTTCTAGTTGATTTACATATACATAAAAAATTTCAACTTTCTAGCATAGGCCGTTCTATAGTTAAGAAAAACACCCCCACCCCCGTATCATACTACCCCTATACAAAATTATATTTTTCCAACATGCTACTACTATAGTTCCATCTAAATACTAAGTTTCAGTTTTATATCATTATAGGTTCTCGAGATATCAAAATCGGAACTTTTTACTTTTCACCTTCCCCCACCCTCACCCTCTACACCCTCATCCCTGAAATTAGGCCTACTTCTGGTAAAAATTTTAAGCATCTATCTTACACCGTTTTTAAGATATATGACGTGATTTTTTAAAAAAATTCTTACCCCCTCCTGTTCCATGCTCCACCACCCCCTAAAAAAATTTTACTTTCAGTAAACTTTATTAGTCAACCTTTATACACAGACCAAATTTCATTTCTCTAGTGCAATTTATTCGTGAGATATCCTAATCTAAAGTTTTTCAACCCCCACCCCCGTACGTCACTGCCCTCTCTCAAAAATTTGTTTCCGATCTATTCTCCTAGTATACCTACAGATGATTATTAAGTTTTAATTTCGTAACATTAACCGTTTAGGAGATATGGATTTTAGAATGTCTCTATCTCGCCTTTTTTGCGTTTTGGACGCATTATTTTCCCACACCCCTTCAACCATATCAACAATATTTTTGCAAATGGTTCCACTATTGAAGCTCTATATAAATTCCAAGTTTCAGCTTCCTAACATAAGCGGTTGCTGAGATCTAGAAACCAAAATTTTTCGTCTAAAACGCTTCCCCCACCTCCCGCCTCATTCTCACACCCCCGAAAAATGGTCACTTGAAGGGGCGTACCCAATCTATTAAGGAAAAAAATTTCAATTCAATAGCTTATAGGGTTTAGGAGTTATAAGCCCTCAAACGTTTTGCGTACGGCGGAAGGCGGACGGCGCACAGACGGACTGAAATTTTATTTGCTTTTTTGGTGCTTATTAGTCATGAAACGTATAAAAAAAAATTTTCAGGGTAGCAAATTTTTTTTTTTTAAAAATCGACAACAATACTTTATTATTAAAATAATAAAGTAAAAGACCAGTGTGCCCAGTAATGAGCCCTTTGATCAAGACTATTTTGCCTTGATATGTGTTGCACTACACTCTCTGATCACAATATTTGATTTATTTCACTTTGAAGCTAAGGCTCTTGTTGCCTTCGCTTCGATTGCTGCGATTCAGTGTTTCACTGACTCGCTTTGTTCTTCTTGCACTCCACTCACTAATATCCACAGTTTATGTTAGATTAAAACACTTGAATTTATTTAACTACCTTCCTTTGAATCTGAATTACAACTAACAATTTATTTTTCGAAAGCAAACTTAACGACTAGATTTTAGGGTAACAAAAAAAATGCATATAGTGCAAAAAGTGATTCCCACGTTTGCACTTGCCCTCATGCAGATTCTTTTGGTGTCTTATGACATTGAAATGCAGAAGACAAGCACAAACTGTGAGAATTCAAAATTCTATGTGTAATTAGATCCATTCATGCATCCAATTACGCACAGAATTGTTGTGTCTGAATTTTGAATTTGAACATCTTGTTCAACATCGGGTGTACATTTAATTAAAAACAAAAATATTAAATTTTGAAAAAGTGACGCTAACTTAACTTCTATCTCTGGACGACCGTGCACCTATGATACTACGATTTCGAAGTCCGGTACTGCGCCTGACCTTGGCCGTGGTTTTGGTTTCCGTTGACAGCATTTACAAAGTTGATCCCTAGTTCTCCATAAGATCACGACGATGAGTATGGTAACTAAGGAGATGCACAGGTAGCCTATCGCAAACTGATGTATGTCGTTCATCCGTACTGTGTGTGGAAGATCCAGTAGATTTTGCGAATTTAATTGGTCTTGGATGGCCTGAAGTTGCGTAGAGTGCGTTTTGTAATTAAGCGCCTTATAGTTGTCTGGGAGTAGCACTTCATCTAGATTGGTTGAGTTAACTGGGTGGCTTAGTCGCGTGTACGATGAGTTGGTGCTGCTGGTATGGCTTTGGTGTCCATTGATGATGAACAGGTCCTGTTTCAGTGTACAACTGGGGTTCAGTCGTAGTATGCCGGACCCGAATAGCCTGATAGATGACGCTTGGTTGTTGCATACTATGTTGACGGTGCTGTTGTCGTTAACAGTAAGCATCCAATCATTTGCACGGCTTAGTGGCATCCAGATGGGATAGTTGTTTAGCCTTTTCAATTTACAGCTGGACGTCATTGGCATGTTATTCATGAAGTTGATTTCGCAAGTGCTGACATTTGCCCCTCTTACGTAGATGGGATGAGAGGCTCTGCAAATGAAGACTGAGATGGTGATGATCTTGCAGGCCAACAATTCATGCTCATTTAAAGTGTAGTAATGGTCACGATAGAGGCTGATGGCGAGGAATGGTGTTGATGTTTCTATGGCCACAAGGGTGTCATTGATCATTGCTGGGATCGATAGCACCTTCAGTAATTCAAACGTTTCAGCCTTAACTAGTGGAATAATGAGCTGAAACGCAATATAGTTCTTCATCACGGATCCTCTGACTTCCATTAGATTGTAAAGATGTTGGATATCGTCTTGGTCTGCTGGTAGTTGAAGACCCACCGGCAGATGATTCCTTATGTTGATGACTTCTTGATGTAGTTGTTGTGGTGAGAGTAGTAACAGCGGAATCTTTCCTTGACGAGTGTCTGCTACCGTATCAATGATCGCGGACTGAATTTGTTGTAAATTCGATGATATAAGCATCAATTGCATGGACATTGACATAAATGCTTGAAGTAGTCTTATTTGGTGAACTTCGTCACCAGTATGGTTCATGTACTTAACCAATTTGGTTATTTCATTGTCCATGGATCGAAACTTGTCTACAGTAGCAGCTTCATCTCGTCTGATGATGTTGATCGTGGAATCGACTATCGACGTCTGGTTTCTCAGTAACGCGAGTAAGTGGTTTTCATTTCCCTGAACCGACTCCAGGGTTTTCTTCATTTCCTCAGCATAACTGGAGTCTAGCACACCAAACAAAGAGTTCGCTATGTTTCCCACCACGTTGAATGCTCCGCGTCTTTGTCTTTTTCTGGTTGGATAAGGCTGCAGCAAGTCGTTGTCATTGTTGAGTTCCGTCATGATGTGCTGATGTTGTGAGATGATAGGTTGACATAAATCAGCTTGAGTGATTTGACTGCACAGTTACTTCATCGCGTTGATCCCAGAAGCTAGAGCTATGTTTTCCTGCCAATACTGTTGGAGGTTGTAATACACTAGAAGTTTCCACTCAGCAGTTGCCAAATTAACCGTTCCCAGGTTATCGAAATGGAATCCAAGTTGACCATCAAAATGTGTAATTACAATAGGCGTGGAGTTGATTACTGGTATTGCCAGAAACGTCATCAATAGTGATAGCAATGTTGAACCTCGTGCGACTCGTTCTCGTTTCTTTGGAATATCATCAGCCTTGGTGGACTGATGTCGCTTGATTTCTGTAGTGGCAGTGGTTAGACGATCTGCTCGGTCATCTGAGGTGTTGCTTGAGCTGTGCTCTACAGCAGCGTCAGTTGTCGATGAAGCCGTTGTGTCCATTGGAAAGGGCTCTTCTTCGAACGGTAGAGGTGAGAGTTTGAGAATTGGGCGACGTAGAACTCCGGATGCTCCCACGAAGTTTGTCGCGTTGTCACAATATAGCTCTTTACACCTTCCTCTTCTAGCCATAAAACGTTTGAGCGCTCCTATGAAGGCATCGGTCGTCAAATCAGACACTAGATCCAAGTGTACAGCCTTTGTTGTGAAACAGCAAAACACTGCCAAGTAACATTTTTGCGGCCTCTTTCCTCTAAGTTTGTAATGAATCCATAAAGGACCGCAAAAATCGACTCCTGAATTCACAAACGGTTGCGCTGGCTGCACTCTTGTGGACGGCAAGTTTCCCATAATCTGCTGCATCATTTTCGGTTTGATCTTAGCACATCGAACGCAATGGTGTACTACAGATCTGGCAAGAATTCTGCCCTTTATTGGCCAGAATCTTTGTCTGATGTTGGCTAGCAAAGCTTCTGCACCTTCGTGTGAGTTTGATTGGTGAGAGCCGGCTAACAGCAATTTGGTATGTGGGTGACCGTAATGAAGTAACATTTGGTGCTTGGCGTCGTAAGTCAGTGCAGAATCTTCCAGTCGTCCTCCAACTCGCAGAATACCCTTGTCATCGATGAAGGGTGCTAGTTCACTCAAACGGCTCTTCTGGTCAATCTTCTTGTGTTGGTGTAATTGATGAATTTCATCCTTGAATTCTCCCCTTTGCATCTCCTTGATGATAACCAGAAGCGCGTCTTCTAGTTCTTCTGCAGTGATATGTTTTTGTGCTTCACTGTGATTATGAGGCGGTTTTGTGCGGTTAATAAAACGCAGAACGTATACCATAATACGTTGTAGTTTTGAAGATGAATTTCTGTGATTTATGCTATTTGTGACGCATTCATCCTCTTTTGATGTTGTTAATGGTAATGCTCTAAGTTTTTTCTCGAGTAGGCATTCTTCATGTACCCGGAAAAGTGTTGGCCATACTACTTCGTTCCCATGTAAGAATTTTGGACCATAAAACCAGAAGTGGCATTGTTGCAACTTGTCTGGTGACATTCCTCTTGATAGTATGTCCGCAGGATTGTCCTTGCCTCCTACATGCCGCCATTGTTGTGGCTGTAATTCTGTTTGCTACAAATGTATGATAATGTGTTGCTGGTGAGTTTATCCATGATAGGACTATTTCGGAATCTGTGCACAATGTTGTTGTTAGATCCTGTATTTTTAGGTCAGCCTTGATTCTTTTGGCCAGTTCGGCTGCTAATCTAGCTGCGCACAACTCTAGTCGTGGAGTTGTTAATTTTTTGATTGGTGCCACACGGGATTTTGCACAAAGAAGGCGTACGATAACTTTCCGGTTGTTGTCTGTTGATCGTAAATATGCCACAGCCCCGTAGGCTTGTTCGGATGCGTCGGAAAATATGTGCAGCTGCTTCTTGGAGGTAGTTTCAGGTAGTGTCACATGCCTTGGAACCTGGATGTTGTCCAGTTCCTTCATTCTTGCTCGAAAGGTTGTCCATTGTGTATAGATCTCCTGCGGCACTGCAGCATCCCAATCAAGCTTGAGTTGCCATAACCTTTGAAGAAGTATTTTTGCCTTTGTCACAACTGGGGCTACCAATCCTAGTGGGTCGAATAGACGTGCTATATCTGATGCAATCATTCTTTTCGTGACATTCTGTTGTTCATTGGATTTTGTTTTTATCTTAAATTGATCCGATTTCGGTAACCATGTGATACCCAGTGTTTTAACGGAATCTTCGACTTCTTCAGCGAAATCTAGTTGGATTTCTTGATCTTCTGCTGGTAAATTCCGTAATAGTGATGGTTGATTTGCACACCACATTCTCAATTTGAAACCTGCTCCCTGCAGCATGGATTCAAGCTGACCTTGGGCCACCATGGCTTCGGCAATGGTATTGAATCCTGACATGACGTCGTCCACATAGAAGTCACGTGCTAATACTGCCGAACCTTCAGGATAGGTGTGCCGCTCGTCGAAAGCCAAGCGTTGTAAGCACTTCGTAGCTAAGTATGGAGCTGAAGTTGTTCCATATGTCACAGTGCACAGTTGATAGCATTTTATCGGATGATTGGGATCGTTTCTCCAAAATATCAGCTGGAATTTACGATCTGCTGGGCTGATAATTACTTGACGATACATTTGTTGTATGTCTGCAGTGAACACATAGCGTGATAGGCGAAAACGTAACAAAATGGAGAAGAGCTCACTTTGAACTGTTGGTCCTGCGTGCAGTATATCGTTCAGAGATACATTCGTAGAAGTTTTGGCGGATGCATCGAAGACTACTCGCAACTTCGTAGTGCTACTGTCCGGTTTAAAAACACAGTGGTGCGGCAAGAAGTAATGTGGTGACATAATGGTTTTTACGTCGACTTCTTCCATGTGTCCCATTCTTCTGTATTCTTCCATAAACTGTACATATTGCTCACGAATGTTGTTATCTCGTGCGAGTCTATTTTCTATTGAGTAGAATCTGCGCAGAGCCACTGCTTTGGAATCACCTAATGCGTTAGGTTCACTTGCGAATGGAAGGGTGGTCATGAAACGACCATCAGGAAGGCGTTGCGTTGTCTCGTTAAAGTGCCGTTCACATGCCTTCTCACTAGTTGACAGAATTGGCCTATCACCTTTGACTTCTACTATCTTCCAGAACCTTTCATAGTTTCGTTGAGTTGATCGTCCGTGTTGCAAACACCACAAATTGCTCCCTGGTTGGTGCTGTCATCTATCCTTCCAGAAACAATCCAGCCGAATACCGTATTTTGTAACGTGGGCAATCCAGCAGCTAATTTTATCTGGCCCACCGCTAATAGTTGTGCATAAAATTCGGAGCCTATTAGAACATCAATAGTTTTGTTTAAGTTGAAGTCTGGATCTGCGAGATTGATGTTCTTTGAAATTGGCCAATTCGAGATATTCAAAGTATCGGTAGGTTGAGGTGGCACAATCTGCTGTAGTACAAAGGCTGCCAATTGTTCCGAAAATCCTGTCGTTCTTGATTCCAATTGCAGATTAATTCGGCGTTGAGTGTGTTCTTTTCCGCTTCCTATACCTTGAATCACCATGTTGTCGGGCTTGGGTTTTACTCCGAGTTTTTTAACAGTTGCTTCGGTTATCAGGTTGACTTGCGATCCTGAGTCCAATATTGCTCGGCATTCTATGGTTCGTCCATTTGTGGCTGACAGTCGAATTCTAGCGGTGCTTAGTAGAATGTATCTTCCTTCCCGGAAAAAACAAGCTACTTCACTTTGAATTCTGATTATTAGTTTTCAAGATATAACGTTTTAAGTGAGTGAGGGTACAGGTCCGAAACACTTTTCTTGACCATCCTGTATCTCCACTGATATTGAAAATTGACCCTCCCTGTAGGACAATTTCTGTCTCAAAATATATCAAGGAATAACCCCTTACAAAGTTATGCACGGAGTTCGGGACACCCTATATAGATTTCATCTAGACTATAAAATATCACAGGGCTCATTACTGGAACGCTATATTTTTCCATTAATTCAGTAGTCAGCCCCACTATGGCTTATTACTAGAAATTTTGAAATTTTTGATCCACTAATGAGCCCCCCTTTAATTTCGCAAGAAATTCTTTAATTCCAGGCCTTTTTATTTTAAATATGTAGGAAATGTATAAATCTATCAGTACATACTATAGTAAAACCTAAGATTGAAATACGGTACTTATCTGCTGTTTGAATCAAAATGAAGTCCTTATACATTTGCACAAGAATAGTTAATTTTTCACATCACTAAGGAGGCCAGTCCGTTCGGCACGAAATATTTCTTCCGACAGAAGAAGAACCACATGGAAAGTGTATGTCGAACTGACAATAAAGAATAACGGCATTAAACGAAAAAAACAAAATTTAGCTAAACCAAGCATGTTCTTAGCTATTGGCGAAAATTTTGCAAAGAGGGCTCATTACTAGTGAGAGGGCTTAGGAATGGGTACTTTACCCTATACCTACAGATATTCATTAAGTTTCAATTATGTGACATTAACCGTTTAGGAGATATGGATTTTAGAATGTGTCGATCTCGCCTTTTTTGCGTTTCGGATGCATTATTTTTCCCCCCACTCCCAAACCCCTTCACCTATATCGGCAATTTTTGGGTCCACTATATAAATTCAAAAATTTCAGCCTCGTAGCATAAGCGGTTGCTGGGATCCAGAAACCAAAATTTTCCGTCTAAAACGCACACCCCCTTTTCCCCCCTCACACCCCACCCCTCCGAATTTGGTCACTTCAAGAAGCCTATCCAGTCTATTCATAAGAAAAATTACAATTTAATAGCTCAAAGGGTTTGGGAGCTACGAGCCTTCAAACGATTTTGCAGCGTTCATTTTTAAATGGTTCCAAGGAAAAGGATAAATATGTAAGAAATCGAGTGAGTCTTTCCTGCACCTCCCATGTCAAAGTCCTTCAAAAAAGACATTTTTGTTCGATGACTTATCCAGTTTAAGATATGAAATTAAACACTGAATATTGTCTTTTAGGTTTGAGTAGCAATCTAATGGCAGTCCTTAATAAAGGACATACAACATGCACACACGCAATTCTACTTTATCCCCCAACTACAATATAAATCGGAGTTCAGTATTCATCTAGAATATTATACGATTGGCTTGCAGCCGATCGTGACTGCAGTATGTTTGTATTTCATCACAATCCTATCTAATTAGAAATTTATGGTACATATTATGTTTCGATGCTTCGTGATGTCGAACAGGATACTAAATAATTTTAATTTTTTTTATCACCCTCACAACTATATCCACTAGTATAATATCCAACCATTATAAAGGGTTACATACTACCGCCTAACTTGATCAACATGTGACTAACTTGTTAAGTTTGAGTGTCGTCCATAAGTTGTATTTCCGATCAGTTAACAAATAGGGTCGAACTCCTTACAGCGTAACTCAAGCACCTGTTGTAACTCTGAGCCACTTCAGTATCATTTAACACTTTGTTTTTGGCTGTACATACGATATGAGTTCAGAAGGAAATAGACTCTATGTTCCAATACTCCAGGACTCGACAGGATGCATAAATCATTGTTTTTGTCTTTGTTAGACGAAGGTTTCCAACTAAAGCAAGTGGGATTCCCATCATCTCTAGTAAATATTTAAACAGAAAATTTCGAGTGGCTTTGGGCTCTTGAAAGTATTTCAGGGGTTCGATGTAAGTGCTGATGATTGCAACTTAGCGCCTTAACGGCTCTTAAAACATTTGAAAGTACTTTTGCGATTGTTGAGAAAAGAGCTTCACTTTTTTGCAGCTCACTAATATAGCTGCTTACTTTTTTTTGATATGTAATGAACTCAGTGGCAGTTAGTTTGATTGTCACACTTCCGGTAACCATAAATTATCTACTTAATTATGTCTTATATTTTATATATTCACAGCCCTATTATTGTATTGCGATATACCTGAACTTTAGAAGACATAATTTGATTTCTGTATCTCAAGAATCGCTTACGAAAGGACTCTAGAATGTAGAATTTATATACTGACAATATTGTTGGGGAGAACTAAAAAGAAAAACATACTGCAGTCATGATCGGCTGCAAGCCAATCGTATAATACTCTAGATGAATACTGAACTCCGATTTATATTGTAGTTGGGGATAAAGTAGAATTATGTGTGTGCATGTTGTATGTCCTTTATTAAGGACTGCCATTAGATTGCTACTCAAAACTTAAAGACAATATTTAGTGTTTAATTTCATATCTTGAACTGGGTAAGTAATCAAAAAAAAAAAGTCCTTTTTGAAGGACTTTCACATGGGAGGTGCAGGAAAGACTCACTCGATTTCTTACATATTTATCCTTTTCCTTGGAACCATTTAAAAATGAACGTGTACAAAATTTCAAATTCGTAGCTTGAAGCGTTCAAAATTTATGGAAAAATATTGTTGAACACGTGTCTTAAGGACATTTTGTATGGCAGGTACCAGAAGGATGAAAAGGATTTCGCTGATTAGTAAACTCGAACTTTGTTTTTACTCAAAACTAATTTGTACAAAATTTCCAATTCATAGCTAAAAGATTACTTGAGTTATAGTGAGTTTCGTAAATTAAGTGAATACATTTTGACAGGATATTTGTATGGCAGCTACACGAAGGACTTACAGGATTTTCTTCATAATCATATATTTAGCTTCAACTAATGGAAAAATAATACATACAAAATTTCAATGTTGTAGCTTAAACCCTTCTGAAGTTATCGACCAATATTCTTGAACACGTGTTTTAAGGACATTTTGTATGGCAGCTACCCGAAGGAGTAAGACGATTTTGCCCGTTAACGAACTTATCCTTACAAATTCAATCAAACATCCAGATTCAAAATTTCAAGATCCTAGGTGAAGGCGTTCTTGAGTTATCGTGTTCACGGACAGACGGACGGACGGACGGACGGACGGACGGACGGACGGACGGACTGACGTCAAGCGGATTTGAGGTTTTTGGGCACAAATAAACAAAAAATAATATATAAATTTTTTTCGTCCGAGGCTTGGTTCTATGCGTTACAAACTTTTGGGCTGGATTAAACTTATAATACTCTATATGATTTCATCTAGAGTATAAAAAGTTTTTAAAAGGTTTATTGTTTAGAGTGCTTGCATTCAAAGTTATTATTTTTGAGTTTCTAGTTTTTCTATTAAAAAGGTAAGTTATACCTTATGGCAATCTCATTGAGTGACGGATAAGATAAAACTTTCAACAAAGATATCATAGTAGAGATATCGAAGAGCGACTTCTGAGCTATGTATGATTTTATTTTATTTGTATAGACCATGTAAAGAAATACATACATACTGTTACATGTACACTGGCAACCCTCCCAACCCTATGACATACTTTCAGTGAGAAAGGAGTAGCCTCCCAATATCCAACTGGAATGCGGAGAAACTTTTACATTCTTCTCGAACAGTCTATTTTGTCACTCTTTTCTTGCACATTCTCCGGACCTTGCCAACATTCCACGCACACAACTGAACATGATAGAAATTTCCCGTCTCACCACATGATGTATATAAGCACAATAGATTTACCAGACATGGCAGTTTTTACTACAGTGGAAGCGAGATGATGTTCAGTTCTACGAGAAAGTGTTTGTAAAGTGATTTTAATTGGTAGCAGCGATCGGCTAGTACATGAAATCGAGAAGCGTTGCCAGTAGTGTGATCATTTTTGATAGTAAAAGCAAATTAATGAAGTCTTATCATTTCTATTAGTTTTAATCAAATTGTGTTTCATTTGAAATACCGGCTAACGCCTATCTCGCTGCAATGCATCGAAAAAAATAAAAAAAAAAACATTTTAAAAAACCGGTTTCTCTAGTGAAGGTTTTTCAACTGTCATGTCCTCAATGCCAGTAGCCAGGACAGAGATCAATGCCAGTAGTGATTTCATAGTAGTGTTTCGTAAGAAAGTCATCTGATGCCGAAAAGCAACCAAACAATTCTCAAAATTAGTTTCTATAAAAAAATAAAAAAAAATATATGCCCATGTGCTGTGTAGGCTACTATGCGGTTGATAAACTAAAAAAAGTAACGTTCGAAAAAACCTCCTGGCCATTCTGGAGGTTATCAGTCGCATAGTAACTTACACCTTATCTCAGCAAAAAACGCGTTTCGGGCCTGAAATGTTGGCCAATTTTTATACTCTATATGAAATCATATAGAGTATTATATGTTTAATCCAGCCCAAAAGTTTGTAACGCATAGAACCAAGCTTCGGACGAAAAAAAGTTATATAATATTTTTTGTTTATTTGTGGCCAAAAACTCTAAATCCGCTTGACGTCCGTCCGTCCGTCTGTCTGTCTGTCGATAACTCAAGAACGCCTTCACCTAGGATCTTCATATTTTGAATCTGGATGCTTGGTTGAATTTGTAAGGATCAGTTTGTTAACGGGCTTAATCGTCCTACTACTTCGGGTAGCGGCCATACGAAATGTCCTTGAAGCACGTGTTCAAGAATATTGGCCGATAACTTCCGAAGGGTTTAAGCTACCACTTTGAAATTTTATAAGTGTTAATTTTCCAATAGTTGGAGCTAAATGCATTATTATGAAAAAAATCCTTTTAGTCCTTCGTGTAGCTGCCATACAAATATCCAGTCAAAATGTTTTAACTTAATTTACGGAACTCGCTATAACTCAAGTAATCGTTTAGCTACGAATTTGGATTTTTGTACAAATTAGGTAGTTTTGAGTGAAAACGAAGTTCGAGTTTACTAGCCAGCGAAATCGTTTTACTCCAGTTCAAGATATGAAATTAAACACTGCCGATATTGTCTTTTAGTTTCCAGTAGCAACCGAATGGAGGTCTTTAATAAAGGACATTACAACATGTACACACGTATTTCTTATTTATCCCCAACTAGAATATAAATTGGAGTTCAGTAGTCATCTAGAGTATCATACGATTGGCTTGCAGCCGATCGTGACTGCAGTTTGCTTTCATTATTACTTCGAGAGTGCATTTAGCCTTGTTTTTTGTTGTTAAAATTTAGTGAAGTGAAGAACACTTTTAAATTTCGAAATATCATTTATTTATTGACTTTGGGTTTGTTTTAAAAGCTGCGTATCACCGTAATCTTCATTACGGAGAGCATAAAGTATTATAAGTTTAATCCAGCCCAAAAGTTTGTAACGCATAGAACCAAGCCACGGACGAAAAAAAGTTATATGCTATTTTTTGCTTATTTGTGGCCAAAAACCTCAAATCCGCTTGACGTCCGTCCGTCCGTCCGTCCGTCTGTCCATGAACACGATAACTCAAGAACGCCTTCACCTAGGATCTTTTTAATCTGGATGTTTGGTTGAATTTGCAGGACTAAGTTCGTTAACGGGCAAAATCGTCCTACTCCTTCGGGTAGCTGCCATACAAAATGTCCTTAAAACACGTGTTCTAGAATATTGGTCGATAACTTCAGAACGGTTTAAGCTACGACATTGAAATTTTATATGTGCTATTTTTCCAATAGTTGGAGCTAAATACATGATTATAAAGAAAATCCTGTTAGTTCTTCGTGTAGCTGCCATACAAACATCCTGTCAAAATGTATTCACTTAATTTACAGAACTCACTATAACTCAAGTAATCTTTTAGCTATGAATTGGAAATTTCGTATAAATTAGTTTTGAGTAAAAACGAATTTCGAGTTAACTAATCAGCGAAATCCTTTTACTCCTTTTGGTAGCTGCCATACAAAATGTCCTTAAGACACGTGTTCAACAATATTTTTCGATAACTTTTGAACGCTTCAAGCTACCAATTTGAAATTTTGTACACGTTCATTTTTAAATGGTTCCAAGGAAAAGGATAAATATGTAAGAAATCGAGTGCGTCCTTCCTGCACCTCCCATGTGAAAGTCCTTCAAAAAGGACTTTTTTTTTTGATGACTTACCCAGTTCAAGATATGAAATTAAACACTGAATATTGTCTTTTAGTTTTGAGTAGCAATCTAATGGCAGTCCTTAATAAAGGACATACAACATGCACACACGTAATTCTACTTTATCCCCAACTACAATATAAATCGGAGTTCAGTATTCATCTAGAGTATTATACGATTGGCTTGCAGCCGATCGTGACTGCAGTATTTTTTAAATATGTATTCGCAATTCGAATAAAATCCCTAATTCTATAATAATTTCATTTTCATTTTTTGGACAATCGATATCTTTCGCGTTTTCTAATATCGATTTCAAAAAGTTTCTGCTAATAGACAAGGAACTGTTAGCATTTTGAAATACAGATGAAGATAATATTTCAAAATGCTGCTGTATTTTTCTATGAAATCCTTTTATGGTTTTGAAAGATCTCCTCTGATAGATGGTTTACTCAAGTTCACTAGTAATTTGCGGTTGGTTGAATTGCAATCTGTGGAGAACTACAGGATGCGTCATTTTTTATGTCGGTATGTAAACATTGAATAACTTTGACATTTTTCAACAGACTGACTTGATTGGCCAAACGGTCGCTCGAATGGTTGACATTGAACCTGATTTTTGGAAGCAAATTTTGATGACCGACGAGACCCATTTCACATTCTTTGGCGGCGTTAATAAGGAGAATCCACACGAGATCCATGAAACGCCATTGCATGATCAAAAAGTGACTGTTTGGGCCGGCGTTTGCGCCAAAACCATCATTGGGCCATTTTTTTCCGACAAAACGAAACAGTCGATGGAAAACGATATCGGTGGATGTTAGCTCATTTTATCTGCCCGCAAATGCATGAAAAAGTTCTGGATGGTTACTGGTTTCAACAAGACGGTGCGCGATGCCATGCAAATGAAACAATTTAGTTTCTGCAACGAAAATTCCCTGGACGTCTGATGTCAGAAAGTGGCGACATTGACTGGCCACCGAGATCACCAGATTTGACTCCTCCGGACTTCTTTTTATGGGGTTATTTGAAAAGCAAAGTGTACGCCAGAAAGCCTCAGACCATTGACGAGCTCAAAGCAAGCATTCGTGCCGAAATCATCACTATACCGCCCGAGATGCTCGAAAAACTAATGTAAAACGCAGCAAAAAGAGCACATTTTGTTGTGGCCAATAGAGGCAGCCACTTGATTGATGTTGTATTCAAAAACTAATCCAAATAAATTCTAAAAGACCAAATTGAATAAAAATACCTCACACATAAGAATCAGTTGTTTTTATTCAAAGTTATTCAATGTTTGTTGTTGTTGTTGTTGTTTGGTGTGGAGGAAGACACGTAGCAATGCAGCGCATCTTGAGCATTCAGGCCAATTTGGCCCATTATACTCGAATCCCCCAGTCTCTACCCGAACTTTTTCGTCCTCCTCACGAATTTCAAGAGCTCAGGTAGGGAGCGAGAACGGAGTTCTTCCATCCTCATAACATCAACGCCGTATACGTGCATTCTCGCAAAAGAGTAAGCTGGACACTCGAGAAGGAAATGTTTCGTTGTGTCGTCGCAAGTAGTGCACATGGGGTCGTCAATGATTCTCAATCTGACCAGGTGTAGGTCACACGAGTTATGCCCTGTGAGGATACCAACCATACTACCACATTCCTTTCTGCTCAATTTGAGAAGAAAAGCAGCGGTTCGTCCACTTGGTCTCTCAACAAGGTTTCTAGTCTGCCGCATTCCCGGAAGAAGCCGCCATCTCTCAATGTGCGATTTACTCACCCACTCAGCAATGGCAGCCCTAACAGAGGCAACCGGCACACCGAAAACTGGTTCTGGTCTGACCATGGCTGACTCCGGTCCAGCCCTTGCTAATGCATCAGCTATTTCATTGCCAGTTATACCCTGGTGGCCTGGAACCAATATGAGCTTTAAGTCATTGAATCTGCCAACAGAATTCAACCGTTCTTTACACTCACGTACCATTTTCGAAAAGACGATTGGATTATCTAGGGATTGTAGAGCGGCCTGACTGTCGCTGCAAATGCAGATCATCCTGCCTCTCCATCTTCCCTCTATAATCCATTCTATTACCTTAAGGGTCGCATAAACTTCAGCTTGAAATACCGAAGAATGTTTTCCTAGTGCGAAAGAGTAGCTGAGATCTTCAGTCTGCAGGTACATTCCAGCTCCCGACCCGTCTTCAGTCATTGAGCCATCTGTATAGAACATATCAGTGAATCCGCTAAGCAGTGCGGACTGGTTTTCCCATTCCTCCCTACTCGGGATCTCCACCTGATATTTCCTTTTGAGCATACAGGTCGAAGTCATAGCATACGAAGGCATATCGAAGATGGGGTTCCCAGACAATCTTCGAGCCATTTCTCCATGAGCCGTGCAATGCTCTTTCCTCCACAGGCCTAATCTTATTAGTCTGTGTGTAGCTCTCATTGCTTCTGCCTGAACAACAATGTCAAGCGGTGGCAGATTGAGCAGTGCATCGATTGCCGCACCCGGTGTGGTACGCAAGGCACCTGTTACACCGATGCAGACTGTCCTCTGTAGTTTAGCGAGACTAGCTCTGATGTATGCACATTTGGACTTAGTCCACCAAACCACTGATGCATAGATTAGGATTGGTCTTATAATGGCTGCATATAGCCAATATACCATTGAAGGCCTAAGACCCCATGTTCTTCCAAAAGCTCTCCGGCACTGCCAGAATGTTACTAGCGCACGGTTCGCCTTTGTATCTACATGTTCCCTCCAGAGAAGCTTGCTATCCAGGATAACGCCAAGATACTTAACTTTCTCCGAGAGCTGAATAGTTTCACTCTTCAGCATTGGTAACACTAAACCTTCAGTCTTTCTTTTCCTAGTAAACAAAACTAGAGCGGTTTTGCTAGGACTCACAGAAAGTCCGTGTCTTTCGCACCAGCTATCGATAACCCATAGGACTCTCTGCATTTTGTCGCATACATCCCTGAGCGATAGCCCGACAGCTAGTGCAGCCACGTCATCAGCGTAAGCTTGTACGTGAATATCCAGATCCTGCAGTTCGAGAAGCAGAGAGTCGATGAGCATACTCCACAACAATGGCGAAGGGACCCCGCCTTGAGCACAGCCTTTACTGACCCCCGTTGTAGCATATTGCCCATCCCCCGTCTCCGCGAATAGCATTATCTGTGTGAGCATGGAGTGAATCCACTTAACTAAAATGTCATCGACCCCATGTCTTTTGGCAGCATCGCACAGTGATTCAAAGGGCGCACTATCAAAAGCACCCTCAATGTCCACAAAAAGGCCCAGCGTGTACTTTTTCCGGTCCAGCGCCCTTTCAATTCTGGATACCAGAGAGTGGAGCACTGAATCACAAGACTTTCCGCTCTGATACGCATGTTGTTCCGAACAAAGAGGATGCGCTTTGAGAGCCACTTCCCTAATGTGCTTCTCTACCAGTCGTTCCAGACTTTTCAGAACAAGCGATGTTATGCTGATTGGCCTGAAACTTTTGGGCAAAGTATAGTCGTCTCTCCCTGGCTTCGGGATAAGCGCTACTCTAACCGGTTGCCATGGAGATGGGACGTATCCATGCGCCAAGCATGCAGAAAATATCTCTCTAAGGATCGGCACTAGAACATCTGCCCCCTCTTTTAGCATTATCGGATAGACGCCGTCTACTCCTGGTGACTTGTAGCTGTCAAACGATGAAATTGCAAATTTCACCGTCTCAGCTGTCACTACAGCAGACGCCATATACCAACTACGCCTCAGCGCCCTGTCTTTGGACGGACATAGTGTCTGAACCATACATTGATCGCTTTCGATCACCGGATTTCCTGGGAAATGGGTCTCAAAGAGGGTTCTTAGTGGCTCCATTCTCGAAGTGGTACACGTACCATCAGGTTTTAGCAGGGAGTCAATCCTAGCCGTATTGTCTTTCTGAAAGACTTTATGCAACCTAGCCGTTTCCCTGGTTCCTTCCAAACTCTCGCAGTAGTTCCTAAAAGAGGCTAGTTTTGATGTTTTAACCAGCTTCTTATATTCCCTCTACGCTGTTCGGTAGTGATCCCAGTCGGTCTCTGAACCACTCTTAAGTGCGCGATTCAGAAGCCTTCTGGTGGTTTTTCTGAGCTTCTGCAGGTCTCCAGTCCACCAGGGGACTGTGATTCCGCATCGACTCTTGCTGGCAGGACACGATTCCGCAAAACATTGACTTAAGGTTAGACTTAGACAAGAAGTCACTTCCTCAATCATATCTGGCGTCCTCATCTTACGTGGTGTTTGAGACCTCTCCTGTAAGAGAGATCTGAACAAAGTCCAGTCTGCATTCCTGGGATTTCGTATAGCCGGTATGACAGGTTTGTCAGCCGCCAGTTGAAATTCCAGATATCTGATATCCAGATATCCTCTTCCAGGACACGCCAATCTATTATGGATTCCGCAATCCTAGAAGACGACAACGTCATATCTATCACTTCCGTCCGCCACATCGTAACAAACGTTGGCTTGTTGCCTCTGTTATTTACTACAAGGCACGAGGACATAATGAACTCCAATAACCGCTCACCCCTTGGATTGCATTTGCTGCTGCCCCAAACAGTGTGTTGAGCATTAGCATCGCATCCAATGACAAGCTGTTAGTTATTGGTGTCCGCGAATCTAACGAGCCCGGTTAGCTCCCTGGATGGGGGAGGTAATAACGAGTCATACGGAAGGTAAGCCGACACTACTATTATGTCTTGTCTCCTACCCTCCAATACATTAGACATTTTGACTGCTACGACATCTTGACAGGTGAACTGCCTCAACATCGTCGCCTCTATCATATTTGATATGAATAGAGAAGCACGCGGTCGTTCAGATCCTTCATCATAAAAGATCCGGCCTCCATGAATCGAATCCAGTCCACAGACTCGCCTATTACGAATCCATGGTTCCTGAATCATCGATACATATGGGGATGAATGCAGTTTGCTAAGCCTCCTACTTAGTAAAGCAGTAGCAGCCTTAGCATGTTGCAAGTTGATCTGGGTAAATATGATGCCGCAGTTAGCCATTCAAAATAAAAACCCCTATCATTGATTTCAGATTAACCGTCCTTTCTTCAATCATTGGTCGAATTGGATTAACAGAGAACACACTACCAGTACTTTCCTCATCAGACTTCGGATTCAGATTAACCGTCCCCAAGTTGGTTGCGGTGCATTCTTCCTCCAAGGGCCGAATCGGATTAACCGTTCGTGCATTATCGGCACTGTCCTCATCGGCAAACAGTAAGTCCTCAATGAAGTTACTGAGACCCAGTGGTATGCTCCCACTGCAACCTGGATCACTCACTGCAGTCGTACATGATGGTGGGGCCTCCAAAATCCGAGCCCCGGCCGCATTAGCGGGCGGATTCCCAGACTGTGCCTGGTTACCACTTGGAGAGTCTAAATCTATAGGCTTATCCATCATGTTTTCGTCTTTCTCTTAGTTGACACACGTGTCTTAAGCCCCCTCACCACGACAAGGTAGAAAGACGACGAGGGGGATTCAATGCTTACATACCGATATAAAAGATGGCGCACCCTGTATTTTTTAATTTCGGCGAATAAGACCAACTAAATTTTCTAGTCCATCCATTAATAGGAAGAGTTTTGAATCAATTGCATAAATTGGTACAAACCCGAGAAAATTGGCTCTATATCAGGTGTAATATCTAATAATTGCGTTCGATCTATTTATAGAACTACCATCATCGTGTCCAACTATGTAGCTTCGGAGCCTGAACTGGAACTCACGGTTGTCAGGATGATCATGTAGGATACCTTTACTACAAATGGCAGAAAAAAAAAATTTCAGTTACCCAAAGACTCATTTCGAAAATTTCTAACAGAATCATTTGTGAAAAATGTCTTGCAAATCCTTGCGGCGGCTTGTTATAACTTCTTCAACATTTAACTTTCGACAATTCACAATACTTTATTTTTTGGGAAAGCGAAGAACCGAGTTAAGTTATTCCGATAGATGTTTCTTTTTATTGTCACTATTGCACCCATAAATAACACCACGCACTGTCAACAAATTTTCCTTTGCACCACTAATAACAATAATAACTCAAAAACGCTAAATATACAAAATCGCCTAGGTAACACTCAATTGTTACAAATCTGTTACAATACAGGTCATATATTCTTTCGCTGTTAAACGACTCCACAATATTGCTTTGAACGTCATAAATCAAGCTTCTTGAATGATGTACTAAAAAAATACAGCCTTCAAAATATGAAATTTTGGCTTACGACTCGCCTCAACTATAGAGGAAATAGTGTATTGTACGAAACGGTTTTAATTTTCCTGCAGTAGTTTCACATCAAATGATTTTTGCTTGTAATATTTTGTTATAAGTGCTGGAATCACCACCATCAGCACTCATTTGTGAGTATATCAAACTACGTTTTATTATGGAAGTCTTGAAACCTTCTAAAATTATATCAGATTCCATGCTTGTAGAGCTACCATCGTGTTCTGAAGGGCTCTGACAATAATTTTCAGCTTTCTTGCATACAAGGCAATACTTATTTTTCACTTACATGTAGAGTACTTTTTTGAATATAAAATGACTATTGCCGCTACTCTCGAAAGGGCTGAATAGTTTGTACCACAGGACCTTTTTGACCAACAACCATCGGCGACCACAGTAATTACGGGGATTCCATGTTCATATACGCTTCCTATATCTTTTGCATGATCTGCTTCTAACTATCATAGACTTCTCAGATACAACAACCAACCAATTACAAACCTTTGTCTGAACCTTTCTGTAGGTTTTTTTTTTGGTCATGAAAAGAATTTCTAATGGTGAAAATAGTTCGTCAAAATTATTGTAGCTGATTCCTATGGAATAAACCGCTGCCACGGTAGTTGCATTGATATCCATACCAGTATCTACATTTGAAGGTATTGTTTGAAGATCGAAACAAGAGGAACACATTTTACATTTCAATTTAAACGTAAAAATGAATCCATTTCGCATATCAGATATTATTTTGATATATGACAAATCACATCCAATTCGAGTAGAATCATTTTATCAAACAAATATTTAAAATTTACAAAAAAATTTTAATATGTGTTTTTACTTTATTATTTTAATAATAAATTATTGTTATCGATTTTAAAAAAAAAAAAATTTGCTACCCTGAAAATTTTTTTTTCCACGTTTCATGACTAATAGACACCAAAAAAGTAAAAAAAAATGTTCAGTCCGTCTGTGCGCCGTCCGCCGTACGCCATCCGCCGTCCGCCGTCCGCCGTACGCAAAACGTTTGAAAGCTTATAGCTCTCAAACTCTTTGAGCTATTAAGTTGAATTTTTTTTCGTTGGTAGACCGAGCAGACCCCTTCACCTTTTGAATGATGGGGATGTGAGGGGCTGAAACTTGGAATTTATATAGAACATCGATAATGGAGCCATTTGCAAAAAAAAATGATAACATGGGTAAAGGGGTGTGGGAGTGTGGGGAATAATAATGCGACCGAAACGCTCGAAAGCCGAGATCGAGACATTCTAAAATCCAAATCTCCTAATCGGTTAATGTCACGAAATTAGAACTTAATGAACATCTGTGGGTATACTAGAAGAATAGATCCGAAACAAATTTTTGAGGTGGGGCAGTGACGTACGGGAGTGGGGGTTGAACAATTTTAGATTACGATATCTCACTAGAGCAATAAAATTTAGTTTCTGAATAAATGTTGATAAATAAAGTTTGCTGAAAGTAAAATTTTTTAAGGGGGGTGGAGCATGGAAGTGGAGGGGGTAAGAATTTTTTTAAAAAATCACGTCTCATATCTCAAGAACAATGTAAGATAGATGCTTAAAATTTTTACCAGAAGTAGGCCTAATAGACACCCAGCAGAAAAAAAATTTCGAAGGTGTGGGTGTAGAGGGTGAGGCTGGGGGAGGATGAAAAGGAAAAGGTTTAGATTCTTATATCTCGAGAACCTATAACAATATAAAGCTGAAACTTAATATTTAGATAGAACTATAGTAGTAGCATGTTGGAAAAATATAATTTTTTATAGGGGTTGGTATGGTACGGGGGTGGGGGGTGTTTTTCCTAACTATAGAACGGCTTATGCTAGAAAGTTGAATTCGGTAAGTATATGTAAATCAACTAGAAAAGTAATTTTGATTAAAAAAAATTCAAATATCCATTGGCGTTCGGAAGTGGGGCAAAAAACATTATCAGTGAAAATGGAATGCATATATTTTCACGATTTTCGTCATATCTATTAGGTCTTTCCAAATATTGAATTAATTTTTTTTCTACGGGTTCTTCATATAAATACCTAGAAAGTGTTTTCAGGATTTTTTAAAATTGGACCCCCAAGGTGGCGTAAAGGGGATTATACATTTTCACGAATTCAGCCGTATCCTTCAGGTCTGATTAGATATCGAATAACTTTTCACTTCCACGGGCTTATTTAATAATCACCTAAAAACTATTTTCAAGGTTTTTCCTTTTTCAACCCCTAAGAGGGTAAAAACGGGTTGAACACGTTTTCACGAATTCGGTCATATCTCTTAGGAGTGATAAGACATCGGATTGGTTTTCACTTCCTCGGGCTTTCTTTATATATATCTAAAAATCCATTTCAGGATTTTTGGATATTCAACCCCAAAGTGGCTGCAAGGGGGTTGCATATGTTTTCAAAAACTCTTACATATTTCTAGTTCTAATGAGATATCGAATTCATTTTTATACTCTAGATGAAATCATATGGAGTATTATAAGTTTAATCCAGCCCAAAAGTTTGTAACGCATAGAACCAAGCCTCGGACGAAAAAAAGTTATATATTATTTTTTGTTTATTTGTGGCCAAAAACCTCAAATCCGCCTGACGTCCGTCCGTCCGTCCGTCCGTCCGTCCGTCTGTCCGTGAACACGATAACTCAAGAACGCCTTCACCTAGGATCTTGAAATTTTGAATCTAGATGTTTGGTTGAATTTGTAAAGCTAAGTTCGTTAACGGGCAATATCGTCCTACTCCTTCGGGTAGCTGCCATACAAAATGTCCTTAAAACACGTGTTCAAGAATATTGGTCGATAACTTCAGAAGGGTTTAAGCTACGACATTGAAATTTTGTACGTGTTATTTTTCCAATAGTTGGATTTAAATATATGATTATGAAGAAAATCCTGTTAGTCCTTCGTGTAGCTGGCATACAAATATCCTGTCAAAATGTATTCACTTAATTTACGAAACTCACTATAACTCAAGTAATCTTTTAGCTACGAATTCGGAATTTTGTACAAATTAGTTTTGAGTGAAAAGAAAGTTTGGGTTTACTAGTCAGCGGAATCCTCTTACTCCTTCTGGTAGCTACCATACAAAATCTCTTTAAAACACGTGTTCAAGAATATTGGTCGATAACTTCAGAAGGGTTTAAGCTACGACTTTGAAATTTTGTATGTGTTATTTTCCCAATAGTTGGAGCTAAATATATGATTATGAAAAAAATCCTGTTAGTCCTTCGTGTAGCTGCCATACAAATATCCTGTTAAAATGTACATATTCACTTAATTTACGAAACTTACTATAACTCAAGTAATCTTTTAGCTATGAATTGGAAATTTTGTTCAAATTAGTTTTGAGTAAAAACGAAGTTCGAGTTTACTAATCAGCGAAATCCGTTTACTCCTTCTGGTAGCTGCTATACATAATGTCCTTAAGACACGTGTTCAACAATATTTATACTCTCGATGAAATCATATAGAGTATTATAAGTTTAATCCAGCCCAAAAGTTTGTAACGCATAGAACCAAGCCTCGGACGAAAAAAAGTTATATATTATTTTTTGTTTATTTGTGGCCAAAAACCTCAAATCCGCCTGACGTCCGTCCGTCCCTCCGTCCGTCCGTCCGTCCGTCTGTCTGTCCGTGAACACGATAACTCAAGAACGCCTTCACCTAGGATCTTGAAATTTTGAATCTGGATGTTTGGTTGAATTTGTAAGGCTAAGATCGTTAACGGGCAAAATCGTCCTACTCCTTCGGGTAGCTGTCATACAAAATGTCCTTAAAACACGTGTTCAAGAATATTGGTCGATAACTTCAGAAGGGTTTAAGCTACGACATTGAAATTTTGTACGTGTTATTTTTCCAACAGTTGGAGCTAAATATGTGTTTATGAAGAAAATCCTGTTAGTCCTTCGGGTAGCTGCCATACAAATATCCTGTCAAAATGTATTCACTTAATTTACGAAACTCACTATAACTCAAGTAATCTTATAGCTATGAATTCGGAATTTTGTACAAATTAGTTTTGAGTGAAAAGAAAGTTTGACTTTACTAGTCAGCGAAATCTTGTTACTCCTTCTGGTGGCTGCCATACAAAATGTCCTTAAAACACGTGTTTAAGAATATTAGGCGATAACTTCGGAAGGATTTAAGCTACAACTTTGAAATTTTCTATGTATTATTTTTTCAATAGTTAGAGCTAAATGTATGATTATGAAGAAAATTCTATAAGTCCTTCGAGTAGCTGCCATACAAATATCCTGTCAAAACGACTTCACTTACTTTACGGAACTTACTATAACTCAAGTAATCTTTTAGCTATGAATTGGAAATTTTGTACAAATTAGTTTTGAGTAAGAATGAAGTTCGAGTTTACTAATCAGCGAAATCCTTTTACTCCTTCTGGTAGCTGCCATACAAAATGTTCTGACACGTGTTCAACAATATTTTTCGATAACTTTTGAACGCTTTAAGCTATGAATTTGAAATTTTGTACACGTTCATTTTTAAATGGTTCCAAGGAAAAGGATAAATATGTAAGAAATCGAGTGAGTCCTTCCTGCACCTCCCATGTGAAAGTCCTTCAAAAAGGACATTTTTTTCCGATGACTTACCCAGTGCAAGATATGAAATTAAACACTGAATATTGTCTTTTAGTTTTGATTAGCAATCTAATGCCAGTCCTTAATAAAGGACATACAACGTGCACACACGTAATTCTACTTTATCCCCAACTACAATATAAATCGGAGTTCAGTATTCATCTAGAGTATTATACGATTGGCTTGCAGCCGATCGTGACTGCAGTATGTTTACTTCCTAAGGCTACTTACATAATCATCAAAACGTAATGCTTTCGACATATTTCTCAGGATTGATGAGATATTAGATTGGTTTGCACTTCCACAGACTTTTTATATAATCGTCTTCAAACGCATTTCCGATTTCATGTAATGGCCCGAAACCAAATCACGAAAAACCTTCTATTGGCGTAACAACTGATATTATACTAGGACTAGATCTCATCCCGGACCCAATTATGTAATTGATATGTTATATGAGGCAGCGGCGTAAGTATTCTAGCGCGACCCCATTTTAACCGCTTCCCGAACTTTTTTTTAGGTTTTCAATCACATAGTAACCTACACCGCATCTCAAAATTAAACTCGTTCCGAACTTTTACCGAAAAAATAATAAAGTTTCGCCCAGACTGTTGGCGGATTTTTTTTAATATTTTCTTAACTAGTAAATGGTGGTCCTTTCATCAAGAATCGCAAAAAAATTATTAAAAGCATCACCATTCTTTTAAAACTTTGTGTACTAGAAGAATTACTAAAAAAAAACAAAATTAAAATTTTTTTTTCTATATCAACATTTCTTTGTTTAGAAAATAGAATGTTAAAGGTTTCGTAAAAATGGTGTCCGAGTTCTATTTGTAAATTCATATATTCGTTTATTTTCCCGTAGAATAATTAAATGGGTCTCATTATAAAGAAAAAGATTGCTGCAATATAAATAACATATTATGGAAAAAAATATCATTGAAATTTGTTTGTCAAGGATACCGATTTTGTGATTTTGATTACTAATTCTTCGAATACACACAATTTGAACAAAATCGGAACTGATAAGGTGTGAGGCCGAACCTCTTTTCATAAATTAAAATAACTTTCAGCAGACATTATTTGTTCCAAAACAGTATGTATTTCAGTTTCACACCCCGGTCTATTCCTAATTGGAAACAACCATTATTAATTACACATTTATGCATATGTAGAAAATAAATACAATATTTTTTTTTGCATTACTTGCTTTCTTACAATAGGCTTTTCAATTTTTTTTCTGATTCCTCTCGAAATAGCGGGTATGATTTTTTGTATTTGCATATTTTTTCGGTTCTATTAATTTCACTTACAACTTTCACTTTGAATTCTCAATAGAAACTGTCGCAATATCATACTCCAGTTCTATTATAATACAAACATAAGTCCCACGAAGCAAAATGGTGGGTTTACGTGTACAATGTTTGACATTGTCGACGAAAACAGTTCCACTTCCACCGAGCCTATTGTCTTATATTCTGTTGTTAAAAACTGTCGCAATATATTAGAAAAAAATACGAATAAAAATTGTCCTTGAAAGTTTTTTCAAGGATAACGATTTTGTCATTTATCCTTGAATATCTCAAAATGCATATCTATAAATTTTTTTTAATTTTTTATATATTGTTTATTATACTGTTTTTCAAAACATATCAAAAAATTAACTTAGGATCTCAATGGGATCGTGGTCAAAAAAATCGAAGAACATCAGTGGTTCTCAATTAAGGCTAGTGTAGTTCTCTAATAATTTAATTAGATTTTTTTGACCGCGATCTCCTTGAGATCCCAAGTTAATTTTTTGGTACGTTTTGAAAAACGGTATAACCTACAAAATATAAAAAAATGAAAAAAATTAAAGATACCCATTTTGAGATATTCAAGGATAAAGGACAAAATCGTTATCCTTGAAAATAAAATTTCAAGGATAATTTTTATTCGTATTTTTTTATATTGCGACAACCTTCCCCTTTAAAATAAGCCCTATTTTATTATTCTAGGATAAAAATTACCAGAGATATGAATTTTCAAAGAGGACTCGGACACCATTATTGCGATAACTTTAACATACTATAACTAACAAATAAAATGAGATAGAAAAAAAAAATTTAATTTCAATTATTTTTTTCACTAGTTCTTCAAGTACAAAAATTTTCATAAGAATCGGAGATGGTAAGGTCACACCTTTGGCGATTCTTGGTGAAATGACCCATGTCTAAATCTCCAGTACTCAAAATTTTCTTATACAATATATCCATGTATAATACCAACTCACGTGGTTGTCGACCACGTAAACCCGCCATTCAGTCCCATCATCGCCTAAGCCTAGTCTGGTTCTTCTTCCTAGTTAGTTAGGGGAAGTACGAATATGCCGAAAGAAAAACAACGAAGAAAAATTTGGCGTGAACAATACATCTGCATTGTTCGCTGTCTAGCAGCGAACTAACTTTGAATTTACAGAATAAATAGTGTTACAGGTTTTCAAATTATTTGAAACGCATAACTATTAAAAATCAATAATTTTTTCATTGATTTATCTTCTAGATATACCAATTAGTTATACTATCTATGAAACTTTTCAATGAAATGCGGTTTTCTTATGTAATTTCTGCCATGAAAATCGTGAAAAATTGCTTCAGTTTGACTTCATATATTATTAACAAAAATGAAAATTTTTTAAAATTTGATCTATTGAGGATATTCTTTAAGATTTTTTCTAGCATTATATTAATGAAAATGACATGTTAATTATTTAAGAAATATTTAATAAATGCACTTAAAAAACTCGGATTTACGCATTTTAGAAAATGTTCAAGGGTTGTTGCTCTAATAGCAATTTTTCCAAATACAGTTTTGAATTTTTTATCTATTGGCGACGTAGTTTACATACCAGCTAATAAAGTGGTATAATTTTGTTTTGTTTTTTTTTTTGCTATTGAAGTGTAAAATGCACATGAAAACAGCCATAAATCAACAAAATCGCATTTAACGTACACATGGGGCCTTAACGTTAAATTTGATACGGGAAGGGAGATAAGAATTTATTTTTCATTGAAAAAAATATTCGATATATCGATATTTTTTTTTTCAGCCGATATTGATATATTTTTTAATATCGATATATCGATATTTTTTTTGATATCAACATCCCTAGTTTTAGTCTGCTTTTATGTGATCATTGGGGGAATGATCATTCGCATTCAATGATCAGTGAGTTTTAACATTGACACACGTCTAACTTAATTAACTTCAATCTGTCAAAATATTAATGTTGTGAGAATGCTCAATAAAAGTGGGCAGTTTTGCATTGGCACACGGCAACGTTTTATCTGTTGAAATAGAGTGACAGAAAAGTAGTAATATGTCAGCAATTGTGTACGAAACGTTAAAAGGATTAATCGCAATTAATGCACACATGAAATAAATAGAAAAATTTGAAGACTGGAATATCTGATTATCCCCTTGTTCCACTAGTTTCATGGTAGTTTCAAAGACTTGCCGGTAGAATGAATTATCGATTTATATCCGAATTACCATTTCTCAATTGTAATTGGAATGATGGAATAAATGACCAATTTTACAATTACATTGGGACAGACGTGATACGGCATTTCATTGGACTAGAAATGATTCTCTTTTATTTCTCTATTTTATATGTGTAATACATAATATGGCAACTAAATGGGAATTCACAATATTCGATTTTATGATTGCATAATGGAAATACATTAGCATCATATTTAACACTGCATATATTGTATTATGTTTATGACAAAGTTGGTTATAAGATTTTAATTCTAAAATCATAGGAAACTTTTGTAGCATATCCCATGTGATGCAGAAGAAAGAAATCAGCTTTCCAAATTTTAAATTCATACTTTTAAAGTCTCGAGTGATTGTCGTCTTGGTCTTTAATGCAATATTCCTCGAAAGGCCAAAATAACGAGTCCAAATCTGACTTCAGTGACGAAAAGCCTACGGCACTGGAAACTTATTCAAATATCTCTCGAAAAATTTTCTGGAAGTTTCAAAACAAATAAGGGGACGACTGACGACTGTAGAAAGTTCCTTCAGTGTGAATGTCCAAAGTTTCTGCCATTCTGAGTAAATGGAGACGTCGAAACCAAACTTCGGTTGTCATAAAGATAGGAAGCGCACAAACACATTCCATTCTAACCAGAAGGCATTTCGATTCATTTTAATGGAATAAGTGGTTGCAGGAACTACGGGATCCTATCGGAAGTTATATCTGTGTAATCTGTTTGGGAATCAGTCAAATGTATCGTCCCAAATCGATTTGGCTAGGGTAGACCAAACAGGAAATTAGGACAAACTTTGATATGAATCTCCAGATCAAACCTCTTTGCTTGAGGTGGAAATTTCAGTCTGATTCATTCAGTTCGTTATTCATTGAATTTTTTTTCCATTTCTAATATTATTAAATTTATTTTCGATTATTTAGCTGGTTGATTTATAGGTTAATGTCGTATTAGTGACTTAATATTCGAAATTGGAGACTAACTGATTATACGCATTAGAATAATAAAATATATAACAGAATGAAATAAAAATACCGCAGCCAAGAAACATTACCCAATCGCATTATATTCTAGTTAAAGAACTGAATTATGATTTTTGTTGTTGTTATTGATAGAATAAAATTAAAAGTAGGTGATAGAGATTAGACGAATATATTAATATTCGCTATAATATTACTAATATTAGGATATATCAGATGTTCGGAATATGATGATATCAAATATTCGAATATCATGACATTCACTTCCCATCGACTCGAGCTAGGGGTTCGCCAGGATTTCAAATAAAATACTATTCGTTTAAAATCAAAATAAGTGATAATTTATTAATCCCGCTTTAATTCTATTCGCACAATAATTCGCACTGTATGGTAATACCGCCCGCTTATATATCGCTTGACTCGATCACTTTCGCTTTCTGCCAACACGGTCCCGTATACACGCTGGCTGTCACAGTCGACGTAATAAAAATTACTATGTCCCTCGCTGAAAACTTCGTCTACTTTTATAATACTTGGCTGTAGCCGAGAGTGTTCTTGAATGTTCGCTCGGTGATGTGTGTGGACGGTACTCGGAAGCTTGAGACCTTTCGATTTTGATCTTCTACGCTATTCTAGTACATGCATGAACATTCGATTAGAAGGGAGATACAATCGAGTTGCTCCGCCGCCTTATATACTTCAACTAGGTTTCTGATTGGGTTACTTTGCAGCTAGGTATTCGGTTCGTAATCGATCGAGTTGCGCGGTTGCCAGGCTTGCACGTAACAGTATGATAGCAGGATATTACCTATCGTATTAGGTCAGATATTAGTATGAATACGCTGATATCAGATATTCCAATATCATGATATTCACTATGGATTGGGTATATTTTATCGCGTGATCTGAGCTGAATATTGCATATCTACCATTTGATGGTATCGCTGACCATAACTATTTCATTAAACAAACGAGGGAGAGACAGAGACGAGCCGTTTCGCATGCATGGGCATGTGTGTGTCAATTCGTCATCATTTCGTCTTTCGTGTATTGCTATTTTATACACACATTCAAATTTAAATTCAAATTTCTTTATTGCCAGGAATAATGTTTATGATTTAGAGATTAGACAAATATCTGTGCAAATACGTTATATTTTTAACGCATAGCTGTATGATAATAATTTTAAAATTTAGTGTGAGTTTATACAAGGAAAATTGCAAAAAAACATTGACTATTTAAACTTAAACTAATTAATCTAATTTTCTTCTAAAACAAATAAATCCACTGAAGTGTTTGAAGCGAATAAAATAATATAAAAGAATATGTACAAGTAGCTTTTTGGCTACATTCATTGACTCAAGAGAACATCAGATTATAGGAGGGATGCTACAAGAGAGTTGTCGAGATGAATTGATCTCCACAAGAAGGAGCTAAGTCTAATTTCAGCAAGAGCCGCGATTTCAAGCAAATTAGCTGTTTTGTGTAAACGCTTAGTTGAAAAATAAAACGGTAGATCAAGTATGATTTTGAAGCATTTATTTTTAACAATTTGTAGCGTTTTTTTGTGGATAATTGAAGACTGATTCCAAACCGGGAGGCATAGGAGATTATGGGCTGGATCACCTGTTTAAAAATAAGGAGCCTGTTATCCGTTGAGAGCTTAGATTTCCGGTTATTAATGGATTTGGATTTGGATATCTTGAAGCATAGCATCCCGATATGATCTTTTAGTATCAACTTCTTGTCTAGAGTAAGCCCAAGATAATTGATATGGTTAGCCCATTCGATGGGTGGCTTTTCCGTTTTTTGGTGAAGTATATCGCTTCAGTTTTCGTGGGATTAATTTTGATCTTCCATCTCTTGTAGTATTGATATAGCTTGTCCAGATATAGCTCAAGTTCGGTTATTATTGTGGCAGGGTATTTTGAGTGAGAGTATGTACTGGTATCATTCACAATTTGCTCAGGTAGGTACGTCTGCAGTATAAATATTGTATAGTGTTGGACTTAAGCATGACCCCGGGGAACACCTGTGGGTATTGAATAATAGTTGGATTTGCTTGATTTAATTTTGACTGAGAAAGATCTATTATATAAAAATGAACGTATGATTTTGACAATGTATATTGGAAATGAGATCTTATATATTTTACATAATGAACCTTGGTGACAGACAGAGTCGAAAGCTTTTTCGATGTCTAGGATCCTTGGCATTAAGCGATTTTTCATGTCCTTTCTGACTCTATATAGTTGGTGAGTAGTCGAATATCCTAATCTGAATCCGAACTGGAAGTTGGGTATAATATTTTCTGTCTCGAGAAAAGTATTTATTCTATTTAAAATAATTCGCTCAAAGACTTTACTTAGTGAAGGTAATTTGCTAATGGGTCGAAAAGTTTTTGGGACAGCTAGGGTCCTTACAAGATTTAGGAATAGGTATAACGTTTGCGTGCTTCCAAGTTTTTTGGGAAGTAGCTTAGTTTCAAACAGCAATTGAAAATATAATACAATATAATAAGATGATGGGTTTTTTGAGAAGATGTTTGAGAAGGACGTTTGGGAGACCATCCACACTTGGAGCTTTGTTCGATTGTAGTCTTTTAAGTATATTGCAGACTTCATTAGGTTCGCAGAGGCAGTTGGCAGGTAGTTCATGTGAGTCAGATATAGTTTCGACTGCGCGTTTGACAAATATATCGTTAATTACATTACCCATCTGCTTGGTTGTGGTATAAGTTGTGGTAAGTTTTTTGCAATCAGCTCGGCTTTTTCGTTGAGGTGTATATGGTTTTGTTATTTCGATCAATAAGGGGTGGTATGTGGGAGTTGCGGTTTTTGTTCGTCGTAGTGTGTTACGTTCATTGATTAATAATTTAGTTTTTTCATCAGTAAGGTTAGCGTGAGGCCTAGACACTGTTATGAGGGATGTACATGTTTCAACTGCACTCCACATATTAATGGTGAAAGTATTTAGCAGGTCATCAATTTGATCATTTCGTATTACTTCCGTCATGTCAAGAGAGTTAATCTGGGTTTGCCTATTTAAGATTCTTCCAAATTTTAGCCAGTTAGTTCTACTGAAACAGTAAACTTGCTTATTTAGCCGGGAGATGGGAATATCACTTATGGTTGTTTGGAGTTGAAGTCTCCACAGAGTAAGTATTTGTGTTTTAGGTTTAATAAAAATTTAAGATCATCCTGAAAACAGTTCAGCTTATCCGCGGAATGTTGTATAAACACATTCGAAATGTGCTCTATGCATCCCACTCGAACTCCATATGCGGTATGTTACAAATGCCAATGGGCAAACGTATCGTAATCCGTCGAATACGATAAATACTAATATCATGAAATGGCAGAGATACAATATTCGCCCTACGAGCATGTGAGAAAATATACCCAATCCATATCATGATATTCAAATATCTGATATCAGCTTATTAATAGCAATATATCAGATATCGGCGTATTCATACTAATATTTAACCACTACTTTCTTTGCCTTATGATGATATAGTTGCCAATGAAAAGAAATTCTGTTATCAAACGTATAGTGAAATTTTATGGGCTTTCCGAAAATATTATAAAATTTGGTGGTTAATCAAGTCCTTCTTGGAGAAAAAAGGACTTTTTTGTATTTTTTTTAATTTTTTATTATTTTTGTGTTATTTAAATGAATTTTTCCCAAAAAGTATAACACTGATTGACACAGCAATAGCAATTAGAAAGAAGAATTTGTGTCCTTTCCAACGAGCCCAGAATTATTACGTTACGCTAAGTACAGCAGAAGTTAGAGATCAAACAGTGATCACAGGTACGATGAAAATCCTTCGTCCTTAAAATCGCGCTATCTCCTTAACGGTGCAAAAACGGGAGTATGTGTAGAACGATTTTCTACTCAGGACAAGTTCCTCCATCTCCCATTTTCGTTTGAACCTCAGTAGTAGTTACACCCTGTATAAGGAAAGTGTTAACAAGTAAGAGAAGATTATGATGATCATATCATCAAGATTCTTATCTAACAAGGACCAGCTCGACATGATAGAAAAAATATTGGTGATATTCTCGTATAAGTTAAGATTTTCAGATATTCATATTAGGTGATGCCACCATATACCGGTATTAACCCATCAATGAAGCTTTATTATTTTTCGGGTCAAAGTGCTGGAAGCGGTTAAAAAGAGGTCGCACTAGAATGCTTACGACACTGCCACATATATTATAACATATGAATTACGTAAACGGGTTATACTCCGGGATGGGGTCAAAGTCGTAGGATAATATAATTTGTTATACATATAAAAAGGGATTGTAGAATGTATGTAGAATGTAGAACGACTCGAATTTCAGTATATTGTTTACCCTAAAAGCTCATATCAGCATCAATTTGCTGCCTTAAGGGGGTACATCCGAGTAGAAATTTTTTTTTTTCAAAAATTTTTTTTTCACTCATCTTAAAGTTTGCAGTCTTAAGAATATTGTGTGTAAATTTCATATTGAAATTCCAAGAATTGTGAAAGTTATGGGCAGTTAACCGGAATGGGACCTTCATGAATTCTCTATATAGAGCGGCATTCAAACGCGATTATCTCGAAACATACTTTTCAAAGACGGTCCCCAAAATCTTCGGAAAACGGCTTGACTGATTGCTTCCAAAATTTCACATAATATTTTTGGATAGGTTTTCTACTTCGCTACGTAGGATTTTTTTTTTTAACTTATTTACTTTTTTTTTATCAAGCCAGTAAGGTCGATAATTGAGGTTTAAAACTGAAAATCAAGTTCAATCGGCCGCCATTTTGTGAAAAAATTTTTTTTTTCAAAAACCCTTACGTAGCAAAGAGCATCATACTTTACATTTTCAGAATCTTTTTGAAATTTTTGTTTTGAATCAACCGCCTGCATGTAATCTTGGGAACCGTAGAGCGTGCGAGCGAAGGACTTTCTTTACGCCGATCCTGACAGCATCGCCCCTGATTGATATATATTTATAAAAAAAAATTATGAGCACACCTCAACATTTATACTTCCGAATAAAACCAACCTGGATAAAATCGAGCAAATAGTTTTTGAGATAATAATTTCTAAAATTCACCTATTTTTTCTGCTTTCTACTCGGATGTACCCCTTAAGAGATATGACGAATTGTGAAAACGTATACAAACCTATTACATCCACTTGGCGGTGGAATATCGAAAAATTGTGATATAGGTTTTAAGACGAATACATAAAATGCAATTCGATATCTCATGAGACAGTAGAGATTTTGAAAAATTTGTGAAAACGTAAGTAACCCCTTTACGCCCACTTAGGGGTTGAATTTCGAAAAATCGTGAAATTAGGTTTTAGGCCATTATATGAAATCGTGAAATGGGTTTGTAGGCGATTATATAAAAAGTCTGTGGAAGTAAAAATCAATCTGATATCTCTTCAGACCTAAGAAATATTTCGAAATCTATCAAAATTGCGCAACCACCTTACATCCCCTTAGGGTGGAATATCTAAAAATCTTGAAATCAACTTTTTTACGATTACATAGGAGTCCTTCGGAAGTAAAAATCGGCCAACAGTCTGGGCGCAACTTTATTATTTTATGGGTAGAAGTCCGAAACGTGTTTAATGCTGATATGCGGTGCAGATTACTATAAGACTGCCAACCTAAAAAATAACGTTCCAAATAGCCTCCTGTTTATTCCTAAGATTGTCCATAGTAACCTACACTGCATCACAGCATTAAACATTTTTCGGACTTCAACCCATAAAATAAGAAAGTTGCGCCCAAACTGTTGGCCGATTTTTTTTAATTTAATTACTATAGTACCACATCTACATATAGGTACTAAGTTTCAACTTTCTCGCATAAGCCGTATCTAAGATATGACACCCCCATCCCCGTACCTAGCTACCACTATCAAAAATTTATTTTTCTGGGATGTCTCTATAGTAGCTGTATACAGCTTTCAATTTTCAGCTTTCTATTCTTTGCGGCTTTCGAGAAATTAAAATCAGAATTTTTCATTTCCACCCCTCCCACCATCACTCCCTACACCCACACCTTAAAAATTTTTCTCCGCTAGAGGTCTACTGGTTCTAATTCCTGTAAAATTTGCAAGATCATATCTGATACGGTTCTTGAGATATAAAAATTAAATTTTTTGAAAAATTACTATCCCCCTACTTCCGCGATTCACATTCTCCCTCAAAAATTTTACATTCAGTAGACTTCACTGGTAATTCTATGCACAGAAACCAAATTTTATCTTCCTGGCACAATTGAGTCGGAAGATATTGTAATTAAAAGTTTTTAACCCCCACCCCCATACCTCACCACTTCTCTTAAAAATGTTAACCATTCTCTAATTTTCTAGTAGCGCTTAAAACAACTACAAAGTTTCAGCCATCTGACATCAATCGTTCAGTAGATATGGCTTTTCAAATGTTTCAGTCCCAGCGTTTTGGACGCATTGTTTCCCCCCCCCCCCACTCGCACACCCCTCCACCCTTCTCGACCATTTTTTTGCAAATCGGTCCACTATCATAGTACTACGTAAGTTCCAACTTTCAGCCTCCTAGCATAAGCGGTTCCTTAGATCTGGAAACCAAATTTTTTCATCTGAAGAGCTCCCCCTATCTCCCCCTCACACCCCCACCACTCCAAAAGATACCATTCATAGGGGTTCACCTATTCTACCTAGCATAAAAATTTCAACTTAATATCTCAAGCGGTTTGAGAGCTACGTACCTTCAAACAGTTTCGCGTACGGCGTACGGCAGGCGGCGTCTACGGCGGACAGACGGACAATTTTTTTTGCTTTTTGGGGTTTACTAGTCCTAAGACATAAAAATACAAAATTTCAGTGTAGCAAATTTTTTTTAAATTTCAGGTCGAGCAGTAAAGTAAAATTAATTCGATATATCTTCAGATCTAAGAAATATGAAGGTATTTGTGAAAATATATGCAATTCCTTTACACCCATTTTCGGGTTGAATATCCAAAATCTTGAAATGGGTTTTTAGATAAATATAAAATAGCCGGATGAAGTGAAAACCAATTCGATGTATTCTCACTCCTAAGAGATATGACGGAATTTGTGAAAACGTGTTCAACCTTTTTATATCCTTTTGGGGGTTGAAAAAGGAAAAAAACTTGGTTTTGAGTGATAATAAAACAAGCCCGTGGAAGTGAAAAGTTATTCGATATCTTATCAGACTTGAGGGTTACGGCTGAGTTCATGAAAATGTATCCAACACCTTTCACCCCCTTAACATGAAAACACTTTCTAGGCATTTGTTGAGAATTTTACGGATTTTAAATATTAAACACTTGCCTTTTAATTTAAATTAAGAGTTTTACTACCGAGATGATGATCTAAACGAGACGGATGTGAAAAACGAGAGAAAAACGTGCTTCTTTTTTTGACAGCTAATCACGGCATAATTTAGTGAGTTTTTTCTGAACATTCCGCCCGCCTCGACGAATCCGGGAGATCGTCGAAAGATGTTTCTTGGTTTTCTGACTCTGATGAAGATGCAACTGGTAAAAGACATAGCTTTACGATAGGCCGAGTTAACGTGGAATTTTGAGTGCGGAGCGTTACAACACGCACAAGACCATCACTACCAGGATGTGTTGAGATAACTCTAGCGAGAGACCACTTCGCAGGCGGATAGCGTTCGTCGACGATCAGAACCATGGAATCGACGGTGATGTTGTTTGAAGTACGATGCCACTTCAAGATCTCTTGAAGGCGGTGTACGTATTCGGCAGACCGTCTGTGCCAAAAACCTTCGATCATCTGCCTTAAAAGCTGCTAGCGAGATAATCGTGATTCAGGTAATGCTTCCAGGCTCGGCTTCGGAATCATGTTTAGAACACTTCCGATTAGAAAGTGACCCGGAGCCAATGCTTTGAGGTTTGACGGATCGTTGGACAGTGGACAGATGGGAAGTGAATTCAATACAGCTTCTATCTGCATTAAAATTGTTGAAAACTATTCGTAAGTGGGAACTGCTTCGCCTAGGACTCGCTTAATGTGAAACTTAGCGGATTTTACGGCCGCTGCCCATTTACCACCAAAATGAGGTGCTGCTGGTGGGTTAAATGACCATTCAGTTCCGTCATTTGCGATGAGATTCGCGAGGTTTTTGAACTCTCGTGATGAAGCAGTGAATAGTCGACGAAGTTCGGCATTTGCGCCTACGAGATTGGTACCGCAGTCACTAGTTAGAGTTGAGCAGATGCCACGCTGACCTGTAAATCTTTTAAAAGCAGCGAGGAACCCTTCGGTTGAATAATCAGTGGCAAGCTCAAGGTGTACCGCTGATGATTAAAAACATACAAAGACTATTAGGTATGTTTTGCAGGTTTTAGCTGCTCTTCCTTTCCAAGTTTTGACTGTAAATGGGCCAGCGTAGTCTACTCCTGAGTGCAAAAAGGGGCAAGAGGGTGCTGTTTGATAGCGCGGCAGTTGCCCCATAAGTTGAGTTGAAGTGACTGCTCGATGACGAGCATAAACGACACAGCGATGTATGAAACTTCGAACTGGATTTCTTCCTCCAATGATCCAATAATTACGTCTGAGTGTAGCTAGCAAGATTTGAGTTCCACCGTGTAATGTTTGATTGTGCGCTTTATCTAAGATTAATCGAGTAAGTGAGCAATCACGAGGTAAGATAAGCGGATGGATGACATCAGATCCAATGCAGCACTTCGCAAAGTGTACCACCTAAAATAGATTGGACTAGATTTGCTTAGTGGTTTTTATACTCTAGATGAAATCATATAGAGTATTATAAGTTTAATCCAGCCCAAAAGTTTGTAACGCATAGAACCAAGCCTCGGACGAACAAAAGTTATATATTATTTTTTGTTTATTTGTGGCCAAAAACCTCAAATCCGCCTGACGTCCGTCCGTCCGTCCGTCCGTCCGTCCGTCTGTCCGTGAACACGATAACTCAAGAACGCCTTCACCTAGGATCTTGAAATTTTGAATCTGGATGTTTGGTTGAATTTGTAAGGCTAAGTTCGTTAACGGGCAAAATCGTCCTATTCCTTCGGGTAGCTGCCATACAAAATGTCCTTAAAATACGTGTTTAAGAATATTGGTCGAGAACTTCAGAAGGGTTTAAGCTACGACATTGAAATTTTGTATGTGTTATTTTTTCAATAGGTGGAGCTAAATATATGATTATGAAGAAAATCCTGTCAGTCCTTCGTGTAGCTGCCATACAAATATCCTGTCAAAATGTATTCACTTAATTTACGAAACTCACTATAACTCAAGTAATCTTTTAGCTACGAATTCGGAATTTTGTACAAGTTAGTTTTGAGTAAAAAGGAAGTTCGAGTTTACTAATCAGCGAAATCCTTTTACTCCTTCTGGTAGCTGCCATACAAAATGTCCTTAAAACACTTCTTCAAGAATATTGGTCGATAACTTCAGAAGGGTTAAAGCTACGACTTTGAAATTTTGTATGTGTTATTTTTCCAATAGTTGGAGCTAAATATATGATTATGAAGAAAATCCTGTCAGTCCTTCGTGTAGCTGCCATAGAAATATCCTGTCAAAATGTATTCACTTAATTTACGAAACTCACTATAACTCAAGTAATCTTTTAGCTACGAATTCGGAATTTTGTACAAGTTAGTTTTGAGTAAAAAGGAAGTTTGAGTTTACTAATCAGCGAAATCCTTTTACTCCTTCTGGTAGCTGCCATACAAAATATCCTTAAAACACGTGTTCAACAATATTTTCCGATAACTTCTGAACGCTTCAAGCTACGAATTTGAAATTTTGTACACATTAATTTTTGAATGGAAAAAGGATAAATATGTAAGAAATCGAGTGAGTCCTTCCTGCACCTCCCATGTGAAAGTCCTTCAAAAAGGACATTTTTTTTCGATGACTTACCCAGTTCAAGGTATGAAGTTAAACACTGAATATTGTCTTTTAGGTTTGAGTAGCAATCTAATAGCAGTCCTTAATAAAGGTCATACAACATGCACACACGTAATTCTACTTTATCCCCAGCTACAATATAAATCGGAGTTCAGTATTCATCTAGAGTATTATACGATTGGCTTGCAGCCGATCGTGACTGCCGTATGTTTTCATTGAAATTTTGTATGTGTTATTTTTCCAATAGTTGGAGCTAAATATATGATTATGAAGAAAATCCTGTTAGTCCTTCGTATAGCTGCCATACAAATATCCTGTCAAAATGTATTCCCTTAATTTAGGAAACTCACTATAACTCAAGTAATCTTTTAGCTAAAAATTCGAAATTTTGTACAAATTAGTTTTAAGTGAAAAGGAAGTTCGAGATTACTAGTCAGCGAAATCCGTTTACTCCTTCTGATAGCTCCCATACAAAATGTCCTTAAAACACGTGTTCAAGAATATTGGTCGATAACTTCGTTTAAGCTACGACTTTGAAATTTTGTATGTGTTATTTTTCCAATAGTTGGAGCTAAACGTATGATTATGAAGAAAATCCTATTAGTCCTTCGTGTAGCTGCCATACAAATATCCTGTCAAAACGTTGTGGTGATACGTGGAATTCAGAAACAGCTTGAATTGTCAGTCATCATAAATAGCAAAGACAACCAGCATGAATAGTCTGGACTAGTCGATAAGGTAGATGTAAGCTAGCCAATAAGGTAGAGGTAACTTTGAAGTTTAGCGTAAATAAATTAATTACTTGTGTAACAACCTTCGACCGGATCGGTCGAGAATTTTATTTTGTTAGTGACTAGACCACCACACATCCAAGGGGTGGCTAGACCACTACACTGGTGACCCCGACAAAGGAACACAGATATAGCGGTAAGTTGAAAATACAGCAAACACAGAAAATACGTGAAAAAGCCAAAGAAATTTTACAAGTGAACAAAGTGAGCTAGAAATAAAAAAAGACAAAAGGAAACGAAAAACACATACGATGTATCGGGAAAGAACGCAATTAGTGAAAAGTGCAATGCAAACGAAAATTTTTCGAAAATATTAAAAACGCGCGGCCAAAGTGCCATGTAAACTCACACCAAATTCGCGAACAATATTAAAGTACACGAGAAATAAACGCGCGTGCAAATTTCTATTAAATTCACTCTCAAATTCGCGAATGACGCAAGGTACGCGCATAGTTACACGCAAAGAAAAGTGTCGTTAAGAAAACGCGCTCGCACAAATTACGGTCAAAAACCGCATGGCCAATCAACAGTTATAATACCAAACAACGCGAACGCCGCGCACACTTTCGAAAATAACTGTCAACTAATTAACCGCTACAACATTAAAATACACGAATACTCACACGCAAAGGAACGTTTCGTTAAGAAAACGCGCTCGCACAAATAACGGTCAACCAATTAACCGCTACAACATTAAAATGCACGAATAGTTACACGCAAAGGAAAGCTTCACTAAAAAAACGCGCTCGTACAAATAACGGTCAGAAACCGCATGGAAAATCAACATTTATAACATTAAATAACGCGAACGCCGTGCACACTTTCGAATACAACGGTCAACAAATCGCCCACTTTTAAAATCAACGGGGCGGGGCGTCTCAACGCAACAAGCAGATAAAATCGCCCACCTTCAAAATCAACGTGGCGTCTCAATACAACGAGCATAGAAAATCGCCCACTCTTAAAATCAACGTGGCGTCCCAACGCAACAAGCAGATAAAATCCAACACCTTTAAAATCAACGTGGCGTCTCAATACAACAAGAAAACAAATACGACAAACAGATAAAATCGCCCACTCTATGAATCAACGAGGCGTCTCTCACAAAAGGTAACCGCCATCAACGACAACAGGTCGTTTGGCGGACAGATATATATATTTTTATCCCATATTTTCCATATAAAATGTTATACGTTACATAACCTATATACATACACAATTTTTAAAATTAATTCTATATGTTAACAAAATCGTTAAGCATAATCGTTAAGCATAATCCATGTACCAATAGAATATAAATGACGATGCTAGGTGTTTCTGAATCAACGCGAAAACCAAATAGTAAACGCGTTGAAATAAAATAAATACAGTGTATCACGTAGAACTAACGAACAAATCAAAAAAAAAAAATTTTTTAAAGAAATTGCGCGACAAGTAACTCACGCTCATACCAAAAATCCGTTGAAATAGAGAGTTGTTCTAAATATCACCAAAAATTCAGGTCTACCTATAACTCTGTCTGACATCTGTCCTTAACCTTTACATCTGTCCATAATGCTCCAAGAAAAAGAAGACACGCAGTCACAATCGGTGCATACAAAGATGCCGCTCTCTGACGACAAAGAAAATGCTTCAGGCTATAATACGAATCAAAAAGCTCATGGCGATATCGAAACTAATGACGAAAATCCACTACACGCATCTGGGATATCCGTCAAACTTCCGCCATTCTGGACAGCATCTCCGAGCTCTTGGTTCATCCAAGCCGAAGCGCAGTTCGTTCTGGGTAGGGCAAGCAAAGAACAAACCAAATACAACTATATCTTGGCCTCACTGCCACAATGCGTACTAGAAAGCGTCCTAGACTTTGTGCAAACACCACGCAACACAGCCATATACAATAAATTTAAATCGACTTTAATTGAAAGACACTCTCTCAGTGAGGAGCGTCGTGTCGAGAAAATTATCTCGAACGAGGCACTGGGCGACAGGAAGCCATTAGAATTCCTCAGATGTCTCAAAACTCTGGCAGGTTCTTCTGGCATGATAAGCGACAATTTTGTTCGAAAATTGTGGCTGAGACGACTTCCTCAACTGGTCAACCTAGCACTCATCCCTTTCCAAGACACCAAAGAAGAGAATGAACGCACAAGTTTAGCAGATAAGATTTGGGAAGCATCTTCTGCAACTAATCAAGTGATAGAAGCAGTAAAGTCAATCCCAAATACATTTGACGCTGAAACACGCATTTCTAACATGGAACGAAAAATTGAGGAACTCAAATCGAACATACATGAACTAAGGACTAGACGCAGCCGGTTCACAACTCCAAACCGGAAGAAGTTCCAAACGAGATCCTCCAGTAGGAACAAAATGCCAGAAAATGGCGAACAAACATGTTTCTACTACAAAAAGTTCGGAGACAAAGCAAAGAAATGCTACTCACCTTGCAAATTTGAGAAAAAAAACTAACAAGCCCATCCAGTATTGCGTCAACGGATCGGGCGTTCAAAATATCACGTCGTCTTTTCTTAACCGACGAAGAGAACAAATTAACGTTCTTAATAGATACTGGCGCAGATCTTTCCCTATTACCACAGTAGTAAGACATACACTTTTGTTCTGAATTGTTGGGGGCCAAAGTGTGCTACTACACTTTGAGCAGGTGCAAAGTGTGCTAGTCCCTAAGTAGTAAGACATACACTTTTGTTCTGAATTGTTGGGGGCCAAAGGGTGTGAGTTTTTGCTACGAGGTCCAAAGTATGTGACTCCGGCGGCCGGCTTCTGTATGGGGAAAAAGGCTGAAAGTGTAGTGCGTTTGGCGTTTGAGAAGCTGAAAGTGTGTGGCTTGTGGGCTGGCTGCTTGGGCATGGAATCATGGGCCTGGGTTGTGGAACTGAGCCGATTGGCTGGGAGCTGGATTTGGTATGAGATGACGTGATCGATGTGAAGAGTTTGAGGGTTTTTAACAAAGAAAACACATGATAATAGATGTCATTTCATTCTTTATTTATATGCATGAGTTTATTTTTTCAAAAATCGTACTTTTAGAAACCCACCGCGTGTTTCATCTATACCATCGAAGACGAAGTACTGATCTGAAGATTGGTTCAGTTCATCTATCTGGCGTTGTGTCTTCACCCTTTCCGAAAATCGGGGTGGTAAGAAGCAGAAGATGCCTTCGTTGAAATGGAGTGCCAGCCTTACTCCGTATTTCGTCTTCACCAGCCGAAACAGTTTAATGAGATATTCCTTCCCGATCTCGAGGGAGCTAGTGGGAATCATAGAGTCCCCATCACCCCCAACAGCGGAAGCTAATAATTCGAAAGTATTCTGAAAAAAATTACAAAAATAAAGTTATTGGCAAAAAGGTAAAACGGATAATATGAAACTTACCATATTTGACTATCAGACCTGTAAGGAGATTATGATTTTCCTCACGAGGAGCTCCGACTTATATACCCGGCGGAAGATAGGTAAAATAGTCAAGAATTGGGATTACACAATACGAGGTAATGAACTGAAAAGTCGAGACCCATATATCTTTGGACTGATGGTAAGAGGAAAAGAAATAATCAGACTATCATTCTTTCCCTATAAATCAGAGAGTCTAACATTTGCAACAAAGTTGCTAAAAGACCGTGCTAAATATGCGTTTTCCTGAGTTCTGTATTATCTAGTTAGATGGTTGGATGGTATAATGGTATAATAACCAAAACGAATAATGATCAGTTTGTCATTCTTGCCATATAAATCAGAGAGTCTAACGTTTGCAACAAAATAGGTAAAGGCCTAGTTAAGTATGCACTTTTCATTCTAAACGGGCGAGTGGTGTTATAAATAGAAAATTTATTAGCTTGAGACATGCGTAGGCTACATGCGCATGGCGGATAATGTACTTCTGTAGAAAATAATCCTTTTCTTGGCAAGTATAGCATACTAGCTTGAATAATTAATGTGTGAGGTATAATGACCTGTTAGAAAGATTGCACTGGATAATATGCGAAATAGCCTTGAGAATCGGTATAAAAGTCGGAGTTTCAGGAGGCTAGAGAACATTAGCATCCGGACTTGTACCCTGAGGTATTAAGAGCAGCTCAAAGTGATAACCAATTTTATGGTCAGGTAAGGCTTGTTTTTGAAATAAAATTAATCTCAACCTTTAAATCTTAATAGAAAAATTTTCAGTTTGCAGGGAGAAATAGAAGTGCATACGGCCCTTCTAAGAATATGCAACGATATCAGAAGAATATCGGAGGTGCTTGAGGGAAAAAAACAGGCGCATTTCGCTTCTGATGCAGTTCGGGATAATTTGAAGCCGGGACCGTCTGCCATCAGGCCTGCAAGCACGGTGTTGAGGAAAGCGCATTTCGCTTCTGATGCAGTTCGGGATAATTTGAAGCCGGGACCGTCTGCCATCAGGCCTGCAAGCACGGTGTTGAGGAAAGCGCATTTCGCTTCTGATGCAGTTCGGGATAATTTGAAGCCGGGACCGTCTGCCATCAGGCCTGCAAGCACGGTGTTGAGGAAAGCGCATTTCACTTCTGATGCAGTTCGGGATAATTTGAAGCCGGGACCGTCTGCCATCAGGCCTGCAAGCAAGGCGTCGAGGAGGAGGAGAGGATTGGGGATCGCTCCAATTAGTTTAAGTTGGCATGCTGCACCATGCAAAATTTGTAACCCGTTAAAGGGATGTGTAATACAAGAAAAAAGTTAAAGATATATATTTACATTAGTACATTATTAAGATAATAATTTTAAAAAATTAATAATGCGATCTTGTTATCCTACAAAAATATGCAGTCTGGACTTACATCTTATCAATTCCTTATCAGTGCCATACAACTTCATTAATAATCCTTTTCAGTTGAGTCCAAGTCCCTTGTATCCAGAACCCGCCTATGTACTATACTTAGTACACTAATAGATAATAAAATAAGATGGATAGTGTAAGTGCGATAAATTATTTAAGTAGCTCCTTAAGTCTAGGATATAATATATTTCTGTCTAGTTTAAGTATCTTAGTTAAGGATCTTAAAGAAAAAAAAATATATTTCGAACTGCCGGAAAAATACCGGTTCTTAGAGCTGTTAACCAGCTTCTCAGAATTGCATGGTGTTCCCTTTACGGATGGAGGAATGAAAGAAGCTCTTTCTTTTCTCAAAAATGCGGGGGGAGCTAATAACACGCCTTCGGAACATGGTGTTCCCTTTACGGATGGAGGATTGAAAGAAGATGTTTCTTTTATCAAAAATGCGGGGGGAGCTAATAACACGCCTTCGGAACATGGTGTTCCCTTTACGGATGGAGGATTGAAAGAAGATGTTTCTTTTATCAAAAATGCGGGGGGAGCTAATAACACGCCTTCGGAACATGGTGTTCCCTTTACGGATGGAGGATTGAAAGAAGATGTTTCTTTTATCAAAAATGCGGGGGGAGCTAATAACACACCTTCGGAATATGGTGTTCCCTTTACGGATGGGGGTTTAAAAGAAGTTGTTTCTTCTCTCAAAAATGCGGGGGGTGCTAATAGCACACCTTTGGAACAGATAGATCAAAATAGCCTTGTTTGCGAGAGATCGATTGCCAACAGATCAGGCGCATTTTTTGAAAATATGCACGAAGAGAATCAGGAAAATGGTTTAAACCAAACTGGCGGAGGGTCAGATAGTGAAATAGAGATTTTATCTAAACAAAAGACCTTTTTTAAAAAGTTTAATCTCGAGGGTGTTAAGATGGTCTTCAGACTAAAGGATTTCAGAGAGAACGTTGAAGACCCTGTCAAAGAGCTGGAGAAGATGTTTGATAGGGTGGTAAAAGAGTTAGTCGCCGGTTCAGTACAAGGAAGTAAAATTAGTTTATCGATTGAACCTCAAGATTATCCTGACGTCAAGCCCATTTAGTGTAGTTTAAGACCTGTAAGTGAGGTGAGTGGGGCTACCATTATTCAACTTATTTCTAATGTCAATCAGTCCAACAGCACTTTTCTCTCAGATGGGGCTATGCAAATAAAAGCGGATATTATAAATTTCCCCTTCATCGGGGGGAGGGTGGATGCCGTGAATTCCACAGAAAGGGAGATTCTGGCTAGGAAGTATAGTGTGGTGGATGTTGGTAAGGACGGTGATTTTAATTGTCTCCCACGAAGCTTATGTTATGCTATTGAGATGATCTCGGGAAGAATCAAGGGAAAAAGTCAAGTCTCGATTGTTAAAACTCTAGATAGATTGACGAAGAAGTTATGTAAAGAAGCAAAGGTTGTGGTGGGTAAGAAAGAGTGTATTCAGGCAGATCTTTACAAATTTCAAAAAATTTTGAGGGAGTATCAAATTGTCGTTTTTAATGATATGAAAAAGCCAGAATCTTTTATGTTTAGGCCCTCGTACGAGCACAACTCCCTAAAAAAATTATACTTCTACTATTCGAAAGAGTTGGAGCACTTTTATGTGATAAAGTCACTTACCGGTTTTTTCAACAGACCGTATGCATGCACTCTTTGCGATAGGACATTGTACGTGAAGCAACATAAATGTGCTGAAAAATGTACATACTGTCTATCCTCTCCGCCATGTCTGTTTGTAGAAGAAGTTAGGGAATGCAAAGAATGTAATCGTGTGTTCAGAGGCGACAATTGTTTTGAGAATCATTTAAGAAATAAATATGAGAAAAAGAACGTGTGTGAAAGTCTCAGAATATGCGATCAGTGCGGCAAGTTCATAGTTATCGATAGAAGACGAGATGGTAGTCACACATGCAACGAATTCCTATGCCAAATTTGCTGGAAAATTGTGCCGTCAGATCATCTCTGTTATATTAAACCTCCGAAGAAAGGGATTGATAATAGATTTATGATAATATTCTTTGATTGTGAAGGTACTCAGGATACTTCCTACGATGATAACTCCTTCCTCCATATTGTCAACTTGATTGTTGCACAGCAGGTCTGCTATAACTGCTATGAAAATCCTGACATAAGGGAGGAATGCAGTGTTTGTGGTGTGAGGAAGCATATTTTTCAATATCACGAGAATAAGAGCGTCGTAGCAGAGTTTTTAAATTACTGTTTCAGAACTCGAGTTTCTATTTCAAACGTTTATTGTATAGCTCACAATTCGCAAGGCTATGATTGTCATTTTATAATTTCTGAGTTAATGAGCAGAAAGATGAAAATCGAACCTATAATGAATGGCACTAAGATAATGAAGCTAACCTGCGGAAGGGTATCTTTTATAGACTCATTAAATTATTTGGCATTCCCGCTATCACATTTTCCTAAGGTTTTTGAAATTAAAGATCATGTAAAGGGTTATTATCCGTTTTTCTTTAATACAATGGAAAATATTGACTATGTAGGTGCATACCCAACACCTGCATTATATGGCTATACTACAATGCGGGGGGCAGAAAAAGACAAGTTCTTTAAGTGGTATAACACAAATGCTACAGGGACCTTTGATAACAGAAAGGAGTTACTGAGATACTGTGTGAGTGATGTCAATATCTTGCGGTTGGGATGCCTTCGATTCATGAGAGAATTTTTAAGCATTACTAATGCCTTAACTATAGCCTCAGCATGTATGCTTGTTTTTCGAAAAAACTATCTGAAGGCGAATACTATAGGCATAATGCCTAAAAATGGATACTATAAATCTCAAAATCAATCGCTAATCGCCTCTAAATGGCTTGCTTGGGAGTCGTGCAAAATACAGGACGAGATTTTATCGGCTAACAATAAGGGCGAGGTGAAGTTAGAGAAAGGCGGCATGTATGTAGATGGCTTCAATCCAAAGACAAACACTGTTTACGAATTCTTTGGATGCTTTCACCATGGTTGTACAACCTGTTACAGAGTGCAGGATGTATATACTAATACAGGTGGCCGCGAAAATTTAGCGCAAAGGAATGAGGCTACACTTAGAAGAATGAAAATGATTAGACGTAGTGGGTATAAGTTAATACATATCTGGGAATGTGTGTTCAACAATTTTTTAAAGGCAAATCCCGAAGAGAAAAAGAAGTTAGAACAACTTACTATAAATATTAAGGCACCCCTGAACCCTCGTGATGCTATTTTTGGAGGTCGTACTGAGGTGTTTAGACTATATCATAAAACTAGAGAGAATGAATTAATTAGATATTTGGACTTTACAAGTCTGTATCCGTACATTAATAAATATGCACCATACCCCATTGGTCATCCGGAAATATACAGGAACGAGAACCTGCCTACAAAATCAGAAATACTATCAATGCACGGTTTTATTACCTGTACCATATTGCCGCCAAACGATTTATTCCTGCCTGTATTACCTTTCAAAAATAACCTTAAACTGTATTTTGCACTTTGTAGAACTTGCGCATCTAAAAATAGAGTAACAAGATGTCAACATAATGATGGTGACCGGGAAATTACTGGTACATGGGTTATACCCGAAGTAGCCTTAGCTGTAAAGAAAGGTTATGAGATTAAGAGGTTTGGAAATATAATCATACTGTATACGACCCCGTTACAAAGACAGGAGGTTTATTTACGGAATACGTAAACACATTTCTAAAGATTAAACAGGAGGCTAGCGGTTGGGAGAGCGAATGTACGACAGATGCGGAAAAAGATGATTTTATAAAGTCATATCAGATAAAGGAGGACATTGTCTTGGACAAAAATGAAATCCAGACGAATTCGGGTAGGCGTAACACCGCAAAAATCTGTCTAAATTCTTTTTGGGGTAAATTCGCTCAGAGGGAAAACCGTACCAACACAAAAGTGGTAGACAATTTCAAAGACTTTAACGATTTTTTACACGCTCCGGGTATAGAAATCTGCTCGTTCTTACCAATATCTCAAGACATCCTGTGGAATACATGGAGAAATATAGAAGAGAATTTAAATATGTTGCCACATGTAAACACACCAATAGCAGCCTATACGACAGCATTCGCCAGACTTAAGCTCTACGAGACATTAGAAAAGGTCGGTACAAAGATACTTTATTGTGATACTGATAGTATGGTTTTTGTAGATGATAAGACATCTTCTATCCCCTTTACAATTTCAAACTTTCTGGGGGATTTAACAAACGAAATTGAAAGCTTTGGTCCTGATGCAATTTATTCAGAATATGTAAGTACCGGTCCTAAAACTTACAGTCTAAAAATCGAAATAGGGGATCAGGTCGAGTATGTTACAAAGTGTAAAGGGATAACGCTCAATTATATAAATTCCAAAAAGGTGAATTTCAAATGTCTGAAATCTATGGTTTTGGGTACCAATGGGGGCGACGCAGTTTGTGTAACGAATGAGCGAAAGATCAAGCGTAAGCATCCTGGGACTGTTATTAGCACCGTGGAAAAGAAACACCTGCAATTCACTTTTAATAAAAGGGTTGTCGTTGAAGATCATTGTTCATACCCTTATGGTTTTAAAAAAATTAAGCTAGCAAGCTAAATATTAAGATTTTACTTTAAGAATACACACTAGTATAAAATTTGAAATATATATTTAGATATAAGTTAGCATGCTTAATATTAAGATTTTACTTTAAGAATGCGTGCTAGTATAAATTATGCTAATTTGAAATATATAATTAGACATAAGTTGTAGAATGATATTTTGGAAAATATATAAAATGGGCATAAACAAATCGTCTTTCACTTAACGACATTGTGTCTTACAGGCAACATGAGTAGATTTATTTTAGATATCCAGTTTGTCACAGGGAATTCTGGTCAGTATTTTGCAAAAGAGCTTGCCATACTACCTTTTGGTACGTTATGCCCAGCGCTCTATCACTTCTTACCTCCGCATCCCTATCAGGAATTGAGCGTAAAAGCAGATCAGCAACAGAAGTATGAACGAGAGAATATCAACGGTCTACACTGGAATGATGGCGAGGCATATTATAACACTCTACCTGATATCCTGAAAGACTTTACGGACTCCATTATATACGTAAAGGGCATTGTGAAAGAGAACTTCATCAGAAGATACTTGCCAGATGCCGAAATAATACAGCTTGCCATTCCGAAATTAACTGATCTTCAGCACTTCCAGACCATCTGTAAAAGCCATAATGAAGTCCAACCTAGACGCTGTGCGGTACAAAATTGTGTAAACATTTATATTTTTATGCTAATGAATAAAGTTTACATATAAAAATAAAAAACAAGAAGCTTTTTTTCTTAAAAAATTTTTATTAACCGATTGTTATATTGAACAGAATATTGGCACTGCAAAGCCAGGGGATTTCATAAAAAAGTCTAGAATAGTTTAAATGTACATATGAACTTCGTGATGGTATAAAAAAGTCGTCATTGGATAATTTTAGCACATCCTTCGCCTTGCATCTAGTCGTGTATTGGTTGAAATACTCCCTCACACTTTCATGAGCGCTGTTGTTATGAAACATAACGATATTAAAGAAATCCATCATTTCAAACAAACAGCACAGTTCGAGATGTTTCAATTTAATGCTGCCTTCTCCTACAGGTATTCTGTACTCTTCTAGTAATCCAAGCTGATTACCCGGCTGCATCTCAACCTTATTCTTCAACTGGGCGAGATGGTTGTATACTGATAGCCATCCGAAGTAGTTTGTTGACACAGGGAAACGCCCATGGTGACTGAAGATTATTTTTGCCTCAAACGTGAATTGATCGAATCCGAGCACAATTTTCCGGTTCTGGCAGCCATCCAGATAGTAGGTGTAGTTTAGTAGAGCGTTTTCACCCGGAACCTCTGATCTTTTCTTTTTGCTAATCTTCTCATTAACTTTTTTGTCGGAGGGTGCTGATTTTTTTCCTTTGAAAGGGATCCCAAGATCCGCGGCACGCACTTTTTTTGTAAGATCCGCGGAACGCACTTTTTTTGTAGGAATCGTAGACATATTGAACTGAAGATTTCACAATAAAAACTGAAACACGACTGTTTCAACCTGCTGCTTTTATACTCTCAGCCTCTGATTTACAATACTGGTTGTGACAAATCCCTCCGTTCTGTGTAGTATCCGATGAAAATATATGATGGTATAAATTAACGATCTTAGCGTCATTATGTGAAAATTCTTTTGATGAGAACTGTTTAAGAAAAAACTTTAGACTCTTCTCCCCATTGCAGCGGGAATATACGTATACACAACAGTATTTACCACAGGTCGATGAAAACAGACCCTGTATTCTCTTTTTACTATTTATAAACATTTCTGAGTTGCCATGTAAAAATTTTTTAAAGTATTTATTTGTCGGATATCTTCCAAAAGAGTCGAAGTATTCTACAGGTCCGTTCCTGGGTAGATAGAAAGCAATCCAATGCGTGCCACTTTTATGAGAAGGGTCAGTGTTCGCTATAACGTATGCGGGTCTTTTTATTTTACTGGGCAGATGATCACATGGGAAGACGCCCTTGAACAAGTTTCTAGTGACGCTATTTGTTTTCAGAATCTGGGCAAGTTCAATCGTGTTCATTCCTGGGCTTTTGAAATTAAGTTTTCAAGGTTTATGATCTGTGTATGAGAAGTCACGTAACTTTGTAAGAATTCTTTTGATGATTCACCATTAGCAAAAACTGTTGAAAATTTTGCCAGTGTTCTGATAAGTTCTTCATCTAGGCGTTTGAGCTCTAAGTTTCCACATACTCCTGTCTGATCTGTAGAAGTTGCCAAAGACGTTGGATATTTATATATAATTTCTTTTGAGTAGAGCTTATTCTGTGCCCCGAAACCTGTAAGTGATATTTTCTTAAAGAAGGTTAAATGGCCTTCTGATAGATACTCAACATTTACCAGGCAATTTGTCATGTTTTCCTTTTTGTACCTAGTTGGATACTATGCTAATACACCCCTTATCAAGCTGTATATATACTTTTTTAGAAACTTGTGTATACATTTCGGTTCTTATCTATCTCGATATTACTGTCATATTCTGTGTATACAATGCAGCTGACACTGTTCTTTAGAGACTCCTTGAATCGACCTTCAATTCGCACCACTCCTTGGTTTAACAGGTTGCCACAACCTGAGTTGTATGAGTTATTCGCTGTTAAATCAAAGGCTAACATGAAGCACCCATCGTCGAAGAATTTTTTCGATATCTGATGACCTTTATCGAAGTAATTTATTCCGGTGCCTTTGAAGAGGGTGAGATATCCTCTAGTACTTAAAGGATTAGCTTTTGAATAATCAAATTCCAGAGGCTGATTTGGAACTTGAACACCATTTACTGACAAGTTGAAGTTTGTTATGTTGTTATGTTTGAAGTTATACGGATTCTTCGTACGATTTCCATTGTATGAGTCGTTATCAACCATGGCAAAAACCAGCAAATTCGGTATTTGGCCGATCACTACGTTATCCAGAGATAGCGTAAAAGTGTTAGCAGGAAGTGTGTATGTTTTCACCTCGACTCGTTTGTACGGATACATGGTATTTGAGCGCTGAAGTACATTCTCATGTGCTAATAGTATTCCTGGGTTGACGGTTACATGATTCATAAACATTGTTGCTTCTAGTATTTTAATACGTGGATTAAGATCATCTACCTTAGAATAAAGATAGAATTCGGGCTTCTCCAATGAAAGTATTAAGCGCAAATCAACGCCATTTATTAATAGTTTATCCTGATTAAGCAGATCGCTATGGATCGTTCCCATCAGTTCCACTATGGCGCCTTTTTCAAACATCGAGACTCTCTTAAGATAACCTTCATTGTCTTTACTTATTCCACCCCTTCCTCCTGCAATCATCTCCATTTCACCTTCATCCAGAAACCAGCACACTGATTCTAGGTGAGTGGATGCGGCATCCTTTCCATAATTTAGCAAATTTTCAATATAGGACCTATAATGGTAGTTATTGTCAGTTTGAGCTATATTCTTGCCATTTAACTGCACTGTACATTGTTTGAATAAGGAGTGCATCAAATTGTTAACTACGCCGAATGGATCACCTCCAGTATCTTTCTCAGTGAAGGTTTCTTCCTTGCCATCTTTAAATTTAATGAGTTGTACTTTTAACCGTAAGTAGATGCTGGATAAATCACGATATGTGTCGCCGTGGCCGAGAGAAACAAACTCTAGTACGGAAGAGTTATCTAGGGATGCTATAGGTTTGTAAGCAACTTCTTCAGTTTTTAAAATATTACTCTGAACTGATAGTGAGGCAAAAAGGTCCAATTCAGAATTCATACATTCTTTAAGCATCGCCATCGAATTATCTATCAAATATATCCAACACACGTTTTTTCAAATTACGACGCTTTTTCACAGTTTTCTTTTTTCTGATCGAAGACGTCGATTTCCTTACTTTAGTACGTCTTTTGCGTTTAGCTGAACTTCTTGTCTGCATGCTTGTGTACGGATTAACTCTTTTTATAGGCATTCGATTCCCTCTGCCGTCCATAGCATCAAACATTTTATTTATACCTTTTTGAGCTAGCTCATGTAGTGCAGTTTTTCCCTGCTCCTTCAAAATCTGCTTGATAGGCTTACTCCCGACTTTTTGAAAGATTGACTTTCCTGTGTTAATAACCTGTTTTCCTACAGCCTTTGCTCCTGATGAAAATATCGGTTGTAAATAGCGTATCAGGCCGCTAAAAAAACTTCCGATTCCTCTCCCACGCTGGTACACAAGAGGCGATCGATACAGTTCTCCTATATCGGATAATTTACCCCCACTCTGTATAAGGTAATACCGTGTGTAGTGCGCATTCATCTCATTAAACAAGCATGCCACATAAAATGTGTATTAGCACTATGCAGCTATCTGTAGTATGTGAATATTTATAGCTTTCTTATATCCGTCTGAAGTGGAGCATTATATAGGTAGGCGTAAAAGACGATTCAAAGTTAACTAATTTACCTTGCTGGTCTGTAATTTTTATAGAGATGCTTTCGATAAAGGTCTTCTCCAGTGGACAGTACTCTACGTGATCAAATCTGAAAACACTGTCACACTCTTCAAGAGGGATCACTCGAAGATTCCGCACCAATTTGCATCCTATAATTCTAGGTCTAATAATATCCGTGTAAACATGAATTAAGTTGAATTCGTTACATTCGTCTGTAGCTCTGTAAGATCTTTTCGGCAAGGGTGCCTCATCTGCCTCGCGATCAGATGTTTTCGGAGGAATTAGCTTTCGTGTCTCAGAATCAGATGTTATAGGGGGGGTTGCCTTTTCTGCTTCAGGACTAGGTGTTCCCTTTTCCTTGATAATAGTCGTAATTGCTTTTGATTCCTTTATTGTCTCGTCAATCAATTCTGGATCACGTTTATCAACTGGTGTTTTTAAAAATGTCTCTACGAAGAAGTCACCAATTTTGTCGGTTGTACTCAGATCAACTGTTACCGATGTTGTGTCTGTAGTGCCGTCAGCTTCTCTATAAGGTATTTTTAGAGCTGTTCCTTCTAACGTAACCCAAGTGTCAGGTAATATATCTGCGGCTACTTCTTTCGCGGCATCTTTTATTGATTGTCGAATTGACGCCAGCACATCGTTAAATATCTGCTTTTTTGCCATATCTTCGGGTATGTGTAAAGATTTAGCCTTTTCCGTAAGGATATCCTTATCGTATTCTATACCACTCAATAATAAAGCAATGAAGTCTGAAACGTTAATCGGATATGTAATCGGTAGTTTCAGTTTAAGCACCACACCGTGATCTTTTAGATGAAATGTATGAGATGTTGGGGGTGGAACTTTATGACGATCTCCTGGTACCTCAGGCAATATAAAATCATCAATCATTTCTAGTAATGCATCGTGTTTTCTGCGCGATCTCGGAATCTGTCCGATTATGTAATTAAAAAAGGTTACCCATGATCTGAAATGTGTACCCATCTCCAAATAAACCTTTACCGCAACTTTCTCCCATTGGTAAATATGTAAACAAAACTCTCCGGCTATTTTTTTTTCACTATTATCAGGGATATCCCCACGGTCCTTATCATTTTTAATACGTCTGTAAATATCCTGTTTAATATATGTCATGTATGGTTTTTTGTATTTAGGCTGGAACGCCGTTAAAAATGATGTTAAGAACGTCGAGAAATTAATATCGTTGCCCGCATAGCACAACTTTTGTAAATCGATATCAGACCAAATTAATTTCGTGTTATCAGGCCCCCATAATGAAACCCTTATTTCTCTGGAATGAGGATCTGATTTCTTTTCCGATTTGTCTGAGCGACGAAAACGCTTATTTCTCTGTCCACCTTCTTCATCTTTATATCGGGTGGAACGTTTAGGCCGACTAACCGATACACTCTTCTCTATTTTTCGTCTTGGTAATGCGATTTCAGTTATTCCAACACTCCAATCGCTGCCAAACTTGCATGTACTGGGTAGTATATTCTCAAATGAGGATAGGGTATTTTCCGGATAAGTATCTAGAGAACTGTTGCTTAGCAGGCATATGTAGAACTCTTTATCTGTTATTGTCATAGGCATTTTAAAGTCTATCCCAATTCGGTTTAGGCCTGTTCGTACTACTCTCTGACTTATTCCTAAGCCTTTCACTCTGTCTAGCAACTCGTCTAATGGGAAGGTTAATCGCCGCACGTCCTAATATAGGCTGGGTTTCCATCTTTAAGATTTCTTCAGCCTGTGGACTTTCTTCACCATGTGCTGTATCTTCAACTAGCACATCGGCTCCAGTATTACCGCTCTCCCTATCATATTTATTGAAAACCTCATCCAGCTCGTCAACACTCATGTCAAACGGAACTGTATATTGAGTTATTCCGTCATCACCAGTTATCACCTTATAATCTTTTTCCGGCGCATGATCTTCTACATTCACTCTTTTCAAGAATTTTGGTGGTGGCTTAAGAGTTTTTGCAATACCACTTGCCGATAGTCGTCTCTTGAATCTGGATGTCATTTCTTCTTTTGGTGGGGTTAAATCTATCATTGATTCAAATATCTCCTCTCCCCGCATAGGTGAAGATTGTGTTGATTTTTCATCGCTATATTTGATTTTCGTTTGAGTAGTATTGTCACGCATATTTCTATAACGCCGTCGGTTTGACTGATCAAAGAGTGGATTAGTTTTTGACTTTATATCTAGAAAGATGTTATTCCTGCGTCGTGTATTAACAAATTTTATAAGCTCGTTCCGGTATTGATACCATTTGCTTTTATCGTCAGTATTCTTACTTCTCAATATCTTGTTAATAGCTTTATCAAACAAACTTTGACTCTTTGTATCTTCAATCGTATCTTTTAGATTTTCATACACTTCTGGGGGAGCAGAAGCATTTTATTTAGATGATTGGCTCTACGCATATTTTTCAATTAGCGATCCTATAACTCCTGATAGAACACTTCCTAAGAGTATTGGCAGAAATCCTCCGTTTTGAATTAATACTTTACGCTGTCGTGGCACAGACTGTTTAGCATCTACCAACTTGCGCATGCTCTTTTTATATTTACAAAGCTGAGAATATATTTTCCGGCGAGGCGAATGATTCCCGTTTAATGTATTCAGAGTGACCTCACAAAGAGTTTTAATCACCTCCGGATCGGCTGACTTTAATATAGCTTTCCTCAGACAAGGACTGGCGTTTTTAAGCACGTACAACATATGCCTGTTGTCCTTCAATCTTTTCATTCGACACACCATTCTCTTCTCTTAGACTATCAGTCGAACAGTAACACGTTAAAAAATTTTTATTAAATATATCCGTCCTAAATCTCAATATATCATTTATATCTTGTGTTAAGTCGACCATTAAATAACTATGTGGCCGTTGCGTAATTCCTTTATATATTCGCATAAGCTCGGAACTGTCTTCAGGATATATTTGTTTAGCCAGATGATGAAATTGGCTTTTGTCGCGGGGATTTTTGAAACACACCATGTATTTACAATTTAGCGATATATCACGACAAAATTTCCCTTGATGAAATACATTCTGTGTTACTAAAATAACAGAAAGATTGCGATGATGGGAACCCTTTGTAAACAGTTCGCATACTTGTCTTGAAAACGCATTTAGCATCATATCATCCAGCACTATTAATATTGGCTCATTAGAATCGTTTGGGAATTCTTCAGGAATTGAGCTTAAGTACTCTATATTTTTTAGTGACTTCAATGCAGGTATAGCATGCTGCTCCGCATTACACCACATGATTTTTTTCACCTGCGGATGAATCATTGCACCGCTCGTAAGAAGATTTTCTATAAAGGTTGTTTTACCACACCCGGAAGGGCCTGCAATCATCATTGTGAACGGGTGCCTAAATTGTATCATGTCTCTGAGTTGATATCGATATTCTATATAATGCCGTGAGGAATATTTATAACTTTAGCAAGATGAGTAGACGACAAGTTGTTAATGAGCTGCACAGACCCGCACGTAGACGATTCACTCGTCGACGGGTTACCATCAGGGGCATAGATGATTTATGGCAAGCGGATCTGGTTGACATGAGTGCATTCTCATCTCAAAATCAAGGTTTAAAGTTTCTTTTGACAGTGATCGATACCTTTTCTAAATATGCATGGGCTTTCCCCATTAAAAATAAGAGTGCAGATGTTGTAGCAAAGGCTATGGAAAAAATTTTCAAACAAAGACGTGTGCCTAGAAACTTACAAACCGATGACGGTACAGAGTTTTTTAACAAAGTATTTCGTCAGATGATGAAACATTATGAGATAAACCATTACTCTACATTCAGTGCGTTGAAAGCCTCCATTGTCGAGAGGTTTAATCGAACATTGAAAAATATCATGTGGAAAGAATTCAGCATGAAGGGAAATTATCACTGGGTCGATATATTACCTAAGCTACTTATTAATTACAACAAGACAAAACACCGTACTATTAAAATGAGGCCTATAGATGTCAAAACATCAAACGAGATTCATTTATTGTCTTCCTTCTATAGGAAAGTTAAGGTTATTTCAAAACCTAAATATAAAATAGGTAATCATGTTCGAATAAGCAAGCACAAACATGTCTTTGAAAAAGGCTACACACCGAACTGGTCGACAGAGATATTCAAGATAAAGCAAGTAAGAAAAACGCAGCCACGGACATATTCAATTGAGGATTATCAAGGCAACATTATCCAGGGGGGCTTCTATGAGACAGAATTGACAAAGGTCAAGCATCCCGATGTATTTCTCGTAGAGAAGGTTTTAAAACGAAGAAAAGATCGCGTGCTTGTAAAATGGCTTGGTTTCCCATCATCTCATAACTCCTGGATTGATATAAAAGATGTTCTGTAACATTCAGATTATCAGTCGCCATGATGAACTTAAGACATGAATACGATCGTCTAAAAACGTTCAAGAATCTGGATCTAGAGGAGAGGAAAGTGCTTAAACTTGTGAAAAGCGGCTTCTTTTACACCAACCTGAAGGATTACGTCAAGTGTTTCTTCTGTTCTCTGATAATGAGCGCATCTTCTTCACCAACTGATGTAGAAGCTGAACATTTACGCCTGTCTCCAGATTGTGTGTTTGTTAGCGGTAAGGACGTTTGCGGACCATATGACAAGCCGATTAAAAAATCATACAAATCCTGCCTTCCATCACTTTCTACTGTAATGCAAGTGTTTGCTCTGTTAATTCTGATATTTTTGCTGGCGATTGAATTCATCAACCTCTACGATGTCATCTACGGACGATAAACATGTCCACTTTTCCGATCATGTTTCGGTCAAATACATGATTGCCTGGGAGTATGCATATAGAAGTAGTAGGCAGAGTATTTGGCAAAAAAATGTGTTAGACCGACTCAGGTTTCGACGTAGGATTTTACAAATGGAGGAACTACTAAAACCTATTTTAATTAAGAAAATCAATTATGTGACTAGAATAATGTTATCTGCATGAACTTTCATTTCAATAAAAACAATAAAAAATAAAAACTGAGAATTTGTTTCATTCCCTCCAATATCATGAAATGCCCACATTTAGGTTCATTATACTACACCACATACTCATCCGATTTACACAACGCATCGAAATAATTATCACAAAAATTTCGCAATCTACATCTTAAAGATTAAAGAAGACCTACAATACACACTTTTTCCCGACTGTCTGGCTGAAGTGCCGCGCAACGCATTCAAGAATATCGGAAATCAAAATAAAGTACACAGATAACAGCAATAACAATAAAGTACAAAGATACCTGCAGTACCCTTTTTTGTCTTCTTAATACGAATTTACAAAACGTGCGACACAGTTATTTCATCATATGCAATAATCTTGCATATACGAACGTAATGCAAAAGATACGACAGGCGCCCATGTTAAAAACCCTCAAACTCTTCACATCGATCACGTCATCTCATACCAAATCCAGCTCCCAGCCAATCGGCTCAGTTCCACAACCCAGGCCCATGATTCCATGCCCAAGCAGCCAGCCCACAAGCCACACACTTTCAGCTTCTCAAACGCCAAACGCACTACACTTTCAGCCTTTTTCCCCATACAGAAGCCGGCCGCCGGAGTCACACACTTTGGACCTCGTAGCAAAAACTCACACCCTTTGGCCCCCAACAATTCAGAACAAAAGTGTATGTCTTACTACTTAGGGACTAGCACACTTTGCACCTGCTCAAAGTGTAGTAGCACACTTTGGCCCCCAACAATTCAGAACAAAAGTGTATGTCTTACTACTTAGGGACTAGCACACTTTGCACCTGCTCAAAGTGTAGTAGCACACTTTGGCCCCCAACAATTCAGAACAAAAGTGTATGTCTTACTACTTAGGGACTAGCACACTTTGCACCTGCTCAAAGTGTAGTAGCACACTTTGGCCCCCAACAATTCAGAACAAAAGTGTATGTCTTACTACTTACCACGTTCATTTCACAACCATACCACTAAAAGAAACCCAACATTTTCAATGCTCGCCGCAAACGGTACCAAGATTAACACCTTTGGCATGAAACTCATAAAAGTCAATCTTGGCCTACCGAAAACATTTATCCATGAATTCACAATCGCAGACGTCGATCGACCAATCATCGGAGCAGACTTTCTACACAAATTCGGACTGCTAGTGGATGTTAAAAACAAAAAACTAGTAGACTCGCAAACAAAGCTCCAAGTCTCAGCGAACATCGCTATGGCTGAAACACCGACACCTAAACACTACGGTATATCCGATAGCAACGAATTCACCAATATCCTTGAACAATACCCAAGCATAATAAATACTCCAAATTTTTCTCGCCCAATCAAACACAGCATTCAGCACGAAATAAAAACAGAAGGCCAACTTCCATTTTGCAAACCGCGTCGTCTTAACCCAATTCGCAACAAAGCAGCTCGACTAGAGTTCTAATACATGGCTGACATGGGAATATGCAGACCTTCATCATCACCTGTGGCTTCGCCATTGCATATGGCAAGTAAAAAGGATAACGCAGACTGGAGACCATGTGGGGACTATCGGTTGCTTAACGGAACAACAATACCGGACCGATACCCCATACCGCACATCCAAGACTTTGCAATGCAATTACATGGATGCACCATTTTTTTCGAAGATCGATCTGGTGAGGGCATATCACCAAATTCCGGTGGCCCCTGCAGACGTCTACAAAACGGCAATAACCACACCATTCGGTCTTTTCGAATTCACAAGAATGCCATTTGGGTTAAGGAACGCAAGCCAAACATTCCAAAGACTAATCAACGAGGTTGTGGGTAACCTCCCTTTCGTGTACCCGTACATCGATGACTTGCTGATAGGAAGCAAAGATCGAGATGAACACAAAGCACACTTGCAAACACTTTTTCAACGGTTGTCCGACTACGGACTAAACCTAAAACCATCAAAGTGCGTTTTCGGGCAGTCCACCTTAGACTTCTTAAGCCACACAATCAGTAAAGACGGTATTGCCCCAACCAAAGAGAGGATCGAAGCGATCGTACGTCTAAACGCTCCAAAAGCATCCGTCAAGTACAACAACTTGCGGGAATGGTCACGTACTACAGCCGTTTCATACCAAAACTTGCCGAAATACTCGCACCAATCCACTCTTATTTGGCAGACATGGTCAAAAACAAGAAAAACAAAAACCACTTCAGCTGGCCAACGATTTGTGAGAACGCTTTCAGCAGCATCAAGCATGCAATCAGGGGCGGAGCTTCCATAGGAGCAAGTATAGCAACTGCGCCGGGCGCCAAATTTTTAGGGCGCCACACCTACTGTTTCACCTACCTACACAATTGTTCCGTCATGTACAATCCTGCAATTATCACTAAATTCACTGATTGTAAATTTTGCAATTCTAAAACACGGCATCCTACCACATATACCATCCAAATACAATTTAACAACACGTCGTACACCCAAATATTTGATTCATTCCCCTAAAAATACGGTTGCGGTTTAATCTTATCATATAAATATACATGTTCATATCACCCTCTTCCAACTAGTTTTTTTGTATGATCAACATCATTTTCCTACACTGATCCCACATGTCTACAACGTACTGTTCAATCATACATGTGTGAATCTATTGACTTATGGTGCGTTTACACTTACCCCTGAGGCTCGCTTCGAGGCGAGCCTCTACCCCCATCAGGCCACTGCAAACCGGTTTTCGTCGGCTGTGTTCTTTGCTATGTTGAAAGCAATTTACACTCAACTTGCCTCTGCGGCACAACCTGCCTATAAGTGCGAAACGACAGAAATACGATGAGCTACGAAGTGCATGCTGCCACAGTTCATTGTATGTGTGTACACATATGGAAGCGTGCGTCGGAGAAAAAGTTGAAGAATGTTAGACTCTTGCGACTCCACGAGCCATCTGATTGGTTAAATTTTTGGTGGGGTTAGAGGCTCGCCTCAAACGTTGAGTGTAAATGCACCATTACTCTTTGGCGCAAATATTTCATCCGCGCCATGGTTCGACATACAACACGCACGGTACAGTGAACGTACAACGTTTTTATGAGCGACGGCATGCGTTGTATTCCGCTGAGTGCATATGTATTTATGGTATCTGGCGCAGTTTATAAAAGTGCGCCATATGAATGAAATGGGACCTCAGAGGCCCCAGGCGCATGCGCGGTGCCTGTGCTTCAGTTCTTCACGCACACTATTTTTTCATTCCAATTCCGATGGGCTTTTTAATTTTCTCTAGGTATGTTTTTTAAATATATAGGGAATTAAACTCTCATGACATGATCGCCACTATACGAACGCAATTAAAAAGTTTTATCTCATAATTAAACGACAATATAGGTACATTTGTTCTAATGTTAATGAAAAAATTTAAATATTTAGAATTTTCAGGAGTTGGGTGACCAAAGAAAATGTATTATTTTTCTTGATAGGTTTTATTGGAAAAAAGAACAAGTGCTTATAGGTAATACCTTTCGAGTGTTTAAGTGTAAATAAACTTTTAGTAAGTTATACATACCTTCTATATCTTGTTTTTAATAAATAAAAATGTCGATTAATCCGAAAAAATTGTCCGGTAGTCAATATCGAAAAAAGCGGCAGATTACTGAAGCTGAAAATGCTAAGTTGTCAAGCGGAATTAAAAAATTCCTGAAAGATACTGCAATTTCAACGCAAAATAATTTATTGCATTCATGCAACATATCCTTATCTGAAGCTTCCACTTCCACCGTGGAAATGATAAACCATGAAATTCCGTTGCTAATTGATGAACAAAGTTTATCTGTGCACAATCAACAGCCTTTTGAGGTCCTTAATTCTAACAATAATTTTGAAGATCCTGGGCTGTGGCCAGTTCTGAATGATCGACTCATAGAACGAATAGTAGAGAAGGGAGCTCATCAAATTAGTGATTTTAAATATCACCTTACAAATGGTAGAAAATTTAACAATACATTTTACATTAGATCACTGCAGAATAGAGAAGAAGTTGTTAGATCGTGGCTTATGTATTCAGTTTCAAAGGATGCAGTTTTTTGTTATTGCTGTAGACTTTTTTCTAAAAATAGAAATACCTGCTCCTATCTTCTTCCGGATATAGAGATTGGAGTCATTTAGGAAGATTAGTTAAAGAACATGAAAAGGGGATTCCCCATATGCTAAATTTTAAAACTTGGAAAGAGTTAGAAATAAGACTTCAAAAATGCTGCACCATCGATTCAAAGCTCCAGAAGGAAATGGATAAAGAAATTGAACATTGGAGGGAAGTACTTAAACGACTGTTGGTATTTGTTCAGTTTTTAGGAACGCAATGTTTGGCATTTAGAGGTCACTCGGATGTATTATATGAAGCTAATAATGGTAATTTTTTGAAATTAATAGAGACAGTTAGCAAATTTGATGTGGTCTTAGGAGAACACTTAAGACGTATCAATAATCAGGAAACACAAAACAAATATTTAAGCAAAGATATTCAAAATCAGTTAATAGAATTGATATCTAGCGCAGTTAGACGAAAGATAATAAATTATATTCAAGAGGCAAAATATTTCTCTATTATAGTAGACTGTACTCCCGATACAAGTAGGAAAGAACAGTTAACATTGATTATAAGAATTGTACATAAAGCGGCTGAATTTGTTGAAGTAAAAGAATTTTTTATGGGTTTTTTAATAGCAGAATATACAACTGGTGCTGGATTAACCGACTTGGTTTTGGAAAATCTCAATAGCCTAGATCTTTCTTTGAGTGATTGTAGGGGTCAGGGATATGATAATGGAGCTAACATGAAAGGTAAGCATTCCGGAATGCAAACAAGAATACGAGTTTTAGAACCTAGAGCATTTTTCGTCCCTTGTGCTTCACATATCCTTAATTTAGTACTTTCAGATGCGGCCCATTGCTCTAAAGACGCAGTTTCTTTTTTTGATACCGAACAAGCCATTTATAATTTTTGCTCATCTTCAGTAGGAAGATGGAGCATTTTGAAAAAACATATAAAAATATCCTTAAGCCTCTTTGTGACACTCGATGGGAAAGTAGAATAGATGCATTAAGACCCTTACGTCACAATTTAGGGGATCTTTATGAGGCATTAGTTGAACTCTCAGAAGTAGGAGATGCTGTCGCAAAACATTCTGCAGAATCCTTGGGAAATAAAATAAGAGAATTCAGATTTATTTGTAGTGTAGTTATATGGCATGCTATACTTGAAAAAATCAACATAGCAAGTAAATATTTACAGAATCCTGATGTATGCTTATCGGCTGCAATTTCCATTTTGAACTCGACTAGAACATTTTTAGTGGAGTTAAGAGCGGACAGTAGTTTAATGAACTGTTAGATACAGCAAAGGAAATAGCTACAAGCTTAGACGTTACATGCACTTTTCCGGCTCCTACAGCATTGCGATCGAGAAAAAGAAAACCCCTTTTTTCATACGAAAGTTTAGACGAAATAATTGTTGATCCAAAAGAAAGATTCAAAATTGAATTTTACTTTCATGTTTTAGATCAAGCAATTAACTCTATTACAGAAAGATTCGAACAATTGAATAATCATTCAAAAAATTTTGCATTTTTATATGACATAAGTTCTGCAAATTCATCTCCGTCCTCTGAATTAATAACTAGTTGCAAAAATTTGGAAAACGCTTTAATTAGCGGTAGTAGTGCAGATATTAATGGTTTAGAATTGTTTGAGGAGCTAAAAATGCTTTGTATGCTAATAATTAAAGACAAATCTTCACCGATTGATATCCTGAACTATATTTATCAAAGTAATTTAGATCCGCTATTCCCAAACGCGGTTAAATCTCTTAGTATACTTTTAACGTTGCTCGTTACGGTAGCTCCAGGGGAACGAAGTTTTTCAAAACTGAAAATTATAAAAAATTATTTAAAGTCCACAACAAGTCAAGAAAGATTAGTTGGCCTTGCCACTATGGCTATTGAAAGAGAGTTAGTTGAGAGTTTAGATTATTCAGATTTAATGAATGACTTTGCAAAAATGAAAGCACGCCGAGTTAACTTTACTTAACCCAATAATAAGTTTTTGTGTCATTTTAAGATTTATAGTTATTTTGATTATTGAGTAAACATAAACGTAATATATTTAGTTTTAAGAGGAAATACAACCATTTATTTATTTATTGGATTCTTTTAACATACTAATATTTATATAAATACTAAATATAATTTACACTTATGCGTATGATTATTTATTTCCGAATAAACATGAATGATTCAGAAATAGAAGAAGAAGAATAAATATTTATATTTATTGAATTTACAATCTATTTTTATTTATTTTATACTGAATAATATAATTTGAATGTTATTTATAATTTTGTAAAAAGTTATAAGAGATAAAAATATAGATATTGTGTTATTGAATTAATTTTATTTGTATGGGTTACATGTATTCTACAGCTGTTTTGATTTCTGTTTTATTAGTTTTGCTTCTAAAAACTTTAGAGGATTAGGCCTACTGGGGAAACCTCAACAAAAAACGCATTGGATGCCCTACCTCTTTGTCATCATAAAAGGGGATAACTCTAACCCCTAGCTGGTAGCACTAGCTCTTTCTTATCGATACATAAGGTGATGTGAAAACGGGTGCAACTAACAAGGGAACATTCCCAAGTGTCCCACGCCGATTTTGAAAACTTTCATATTTCTTGTAGAACTCGAAAATCTAAGGGTACGTATTTTTTTTTATCGGCAGTCGTGAGCATTTAAGGGGTGAAACATCACCCCAAAGTTGGGCGAATAATCGACCGAACTTTCGATTTCCGTAGAATCACTCGATGGATTTCAATGATACTTGGAAATAATATATATATATATATTCAAAAGAAATATAGTCTGATAAGAGTGCATCCCCATAAAGGGGTAAACCACACTTAATTTTGTATAATTGTTATAATATGATAGTTTTTTTGTAAACGAATAGGCCGATTTAAATAAATTTGTAACTAGGAAATAGTTAAAATATATTTTGCCCAAAAACGTACTGTATAACGAGGTCAAAAAGAAATAAATTCGAAAAATATGTAATATTAATAGAAATTCAGAGTATGTGTATATTCATATGAATATTTTATTTGTTTTTTAATGTGGCCCCCAATTTGTGTTTTGCATATAAATAACAAGCAAGGAGTACTTTCAAATGTTTCATTATGTCGATACAACCTTTATTATGTTAAACTTAATTACTTAAAACACATTTAAAATAGGAATAAAGACTGACAGTTTCTAAACAATTATTTAAATTCATAAATTCTTGCATACGTCTATCACTGAAAATTTTTTGGTAATATAGACAAATGTATTGGTAATATAGCATATCGTCTTCTGCTTCAGGAGATTCATTGTGCTTCAAAAATTCACAATTTAATGCACATTTCACTTCTTTGGTCACTAGAAAGGGTCCTTCACAAATTCAATATCAGATGTCGAATTTAGGGACGTCATGGGGTTGTGAAATTTAAAAATTGAAGGTAACCGTGACTTTTTGATTTTTTCAAGAAAGCCTATTTTCACAGAAGCTTAAAAATGTACGTACGGCTTGACTGTGCGGTCAAGCCGCGGTCCGAATTATGCTTTCCGCATTTTTAGCGCTCTTACGCTCGGCCCGAATTGCGTTCACAACGCATACAATTTGCATGGAGCGGTAGTTTTCTGGCGCTTACACTGCTCACGGTTTCGAGGATAGGCACTGTGAGTACACTGTGTGCACACGATCGGTTCGAATTGAAAGCGACATAAGCGTACCAACCATTCGGACCGATTGTAAGTACTGTTAGTGATGTAAGCATCATGAGCGTAATTCGGAACGCGGCCTTAATATCAACGCACATGCATTCATTTATAGCAAGGGAAAAAAATCTTGCCCCTGGGTAAAACTGAAATGACGTCCCTGTTCGAATTGTATTCAGTCGAAGAAGCCTCATTTTCACCACTTTCAGTACTTTTATCCAGGTTAAGGTGTTCATGAATCATGATACTGTATCACATCCACAGTCTTGGCCGCGGCGTTTCGCTCTTTGAGATGTTTTGATATTTTTCCGTTGATTCTTATAAGATGCAGCTATAAAGACAATCACAGAAGTTGATGGAAAAAATGTTGTAAATCTTGCGAAAGCAAGGCGATCCTTCGTATGAATAAGCAATGCACTTCGATTTTGTTCTATGGTGCCTTTAGAGGTGGGCTTTCTGATATGTAACACAAACCATAAATGGTATTATGAATCATTAGAAATAATTAAGGGGCCGAAATAAGAGCGGGGGTCACTTTACCACCTTCTCTATTTACATCATGCTAAATCTTGAAAACTATCCTTCATTTTTCGAAAACAAAATATAAAATTTGGGGCACCAAAACGTAGAAAGTGCGCCGGGCGCCAAAACTATTAGCAACGCCACTGCATGCAATATCACATGCGACATTGCTGGTTCACCCAAAAGAAAATGCAATCTCAGCATCACAACCGATGCTTCAGAAGTAGCTGTAGGTGCGGTCCTGCAACAGTTACACAACAACAACTGGCAACCATTGGTGTTTTTCTCAAAGAAACTCTCAGCTGCAGAACAAAATACTCTGCATTCGATCGGGAATTACTGGCGATATATCGGGCAATCAAACACTTTCGCTATTTCGTTGAAGGTAGGGAATTTTCGATCTACACGGATCACAAACCCCTAACCAAAGTTTTACTCTCCAAGAGTGACAGAACTCCACGTCAAGCTCGTCAACTTGACTATATATCGCAATTCACTAACGATATTCAACACATTGCTGGAAAGCTAAATCTGGTAGCAGATCTCCTTTCTAGGAATGATCAAGTTAGTGCCATCACACTGAACCTCAAAGATTTAGCCGAGGCACAGGAAGGGGACGAGGAACTAAAAGAGCTCAATTCCAATCCCAATCTAAAATCCAATGTTAGCCTCGAGATCATAAAATTCCTACCACCAACGAACAAATTTGGTGCGAAACAAAAACTGGTGTCAACAGACCATTTGTACCTGAAAAATTGAGGAAACATGTTTTCGACTCAATCCACAAGCTATCGCACGATGAAATCCGCGCAACGCGCAACAAGATAACAAAAAAATACTTCTGGCCATGCATCAATAAGGATTGCAACAATTGGGCTAAGACATGCATACCATGTCAACGGTCAAAAGTACACAAACACACTAAGACTGGTTTTGATCGGTTCAACGTACCCTCAGGTAGATTCGACCATATACATATGGACATTGTAGGACCTTTACCTCCATCCAACGGCAATAGCTACATACTGACGATCGTTGACCGCTTTACGCGGTGGCCTGAAGCCTGGCCTATGCAAGACATGTCGGCCGAAACAGTGGTAAAGACATTCGTAAACAACTACGTATCACGCTTTGGCGTACCAATAGAAATTACAACTGACCAAGGACGACAGTTCGAATCAAGAATATTCCAAGAATTGACAGCACTGTTAGGAACACACAGGATCCGAACAAGTGCGTATCACCCGCAATCGAACGGAATGGTGGAAAGATTTCACAGACAGTTAAAAGCTTCGCTGATGGCTCATAAGAACACGATCAACTGGCACGACGAACTACCCTGGGTACTCCTGGGCATCAGGACTTCAATAAAGCAAGAATTGGGAGGATCCTCTGCAGAATTAGTCTATGGCCAAAGCCTAAGAATGCCGGGTGAATTTTTCGTCCCAAGTACATCAACTGATCCCATTACCACCCTAGAAAAAATAAGAAAAACAATGCAATCGGTTATCTCACCCAACATTAGATCAAATGAAACAATCGTTAACATTCCAAAATCATTAGAAACAACCGACCACGTGTTCCTTCGAGTGGATAAGACTCGAACGGGGTTAACACAACCATATGAAGGTCCATACAGAGTAATCAGAAAACTGCGGAAATAGTTCATAGTTGAAATTAAAAACAAACAAACCTCAATTTCAATAGACAGGCTTAAGCCAGCTCACATCACAAGCAAGCAATATGATCCGCAAATCAACATCATAATGAAACCACCCAAAATTCGAAATAAAGTACGGTTCAAAACTAAAAACAACAAAGACGAAGTTGAATCATGAATTCATAAATAAAATGAATTCCATCCATGCTAACGTTTTGCACCATTAGAATAAATATCATTCAAATTTTACTACTTTCAATCTTTATATTTTCCAATTTTTTTCATTCTTTTTCATTTTCATAAATATAAATTAACTACAATCTTAAACATTAAACAACTAAAATGACATTTGGGGTTTTCTGAGAAAAACTACATTGATCACTGAATTTTAAGGGTTCAAGTAGCAAAAATTTGTGTTTTCGAGTAAATATCTCAAGATTGGGTCAGTTACAATTTAGACTGTTACATCAAATAAAAGGTAATTCGATTGCCTAAAAAACGAGTTATAACACTTTGCCTTGTGATTATGCGTTTTGAAGATTAAACGTTTTAAGTAAATGAGGGTACCGGTCAAAAACACTTTTCTTAACCACCCTGTATCTCCACTAATATTGAAAATTGACCCACCCTGTAGAACAATTTTTTTCTCCAAATATATCAAGGAATAACCCCTTACAAGGTGGCACACGGAGTGCCAAACACCCTGTATAATAACCTACAAACCGATTTTAGTATTTTTTTTATATCCAACCCCCGAGGTAGTTTAAAGGAGTTGCACACATTTTCACAAATTCCTACATATTTCTTAGATCTGATGAGATATAGAATTTATTTCTTCCGGTAAATTTGCCGCTCAAACGGGTTGTAAGAGGGTTGCATAGTAACCTACACCGCATCTCAGCATTAAACACGTTCCGGACTTCTACCCAAAAAACAATAAAGTTGCGACCAGACTGTTAGGAGATTTTTATATAAGTATTAAAATACGTGATAATCATCTTGAGCGCTTGTTGAGTAAGTGAATATATATATATGTATGTATAGTATAAAACCGAGATACAAGTTATTTGCTAAGAAGAATTTCGAAACCTTTTCGACTAAAGTTTTTTAGTAACAGTTAGTAAAATATATCCCTGGTGCCCGGAATCCCGAGGAGCGGGTGCTCACAAAGTGAATACTGGAAACGAAACTTCTATAACAATATGTCATTGAAATAGCTTTTAGCCTTCGAAGAACATAATATCCTTATGCATAGAACTCGTGGTAATGTCCCAGACAACGCAAAGTTTAATTTAAATTATTCAACAACTTTATAAACTGAATAGGACATGCACAGAGTATGTGTACACTTGTGTAAGCATTACGACAGGTTGTTAGAAAATCTGTAGGAAAATCCATGGAAATTTTGTTCGTAATTTTGCGACAAAGTCTATGCATCTGGATGAGTAACTTCCGTAAACAAAGCTTCATTAATGGTATGTAACGAACATATTCGCTTTTATGGTAGAAGAACGGTCAGGTGCAATGCAACCGTTACGGGAAGAGGAAATTTAATGAAACTGAAAATTTAAGGATAGATGATTGTTACACTTGTACAGAGAACAGTTATAGCTTGACTGGTTTTTAGCGCAATTGGAGCACTCGAGTATAATTGTGTGGGGTGTGGATTGCATGTGGGCAACACGTGTGGCAAACACTCCACGTATCGCAAAATCAAGGTGGACGGTTGTTTGATTTTTATTGTAAGCAACCGGTCAAGAGAAAAAGAAAATATAATTTTTATCAGAGAAGTCAGTCGATCAGACTAATTTGTGAACACTTCATCGATTAATAAAAAACTTTACTTAATCGACGATTCGAAACAACTAGTTTCAATTACTAAACAAAACTAAAGTATTACCTTAACAATATAGTTGTGATAAATGAAATTTATAATTTATTGTGATAATCAAATTTTGTGAAATAATTAAATAATGAAAGCAAACCAAAATTGTGTAATAATATCATGACAATTACTTTATTGAAGAAAGTTATATTATGCTAAAACGCAAAATACATAATAAATGGTGACCCCGACAGCAGCAACACATTAGTGATTAATCCAACTCGTTTGTACCTAACCTGAACCATCGGTCGACGCTCTGCAGCTTCCTTCACAACTACTAGAAACACTGCTGATTTCACAAAAGTTATAACCGCCTCCGCCACGACTTAAACAATATCAACATACCGGCATCGCCGCAACGCACAAGCAACGACAGTTTTTCGGATCGACATCAACATACCGGCATTTCCACAACGCGTAAGCAACGGCAGTTTTCCAGATCAACACGAGCAACAGAAAATTCAGCAACATTAGCAACAGAAAATTCAGCAAAACTAGCAGCAACATCTGCAACAAAAGGTTAAGTAGATTTAACAAAGCATAATTATTTAAATCGTAATTATTTAAATCGTAATTATTTTTAAATCGTAAAATTTCTTTTTTGTGTATATTTGGTATTTGAAATCTCGTCGAACTTGGTGGTAGTACATTATATTTATACTCTAGATGAAATCATATAGAGTATTATAAGTTTAATCCAGCCCAAAAGTTTGTAACGCATAGAACCAAGCCTCGGACGAAAAAAAGTTATATATTATTTTTTGTTTATTTGTGGCCAAAAACCTCAAATCCGCCTGACGTCCGTCCGTCCGTCCGTCCGTCCGTCCGTCCGTCCGTCCGTCCGTCCGTCCGTCCGTGAACACGATAACTCAAGAACGCCTTCACCTAGGATCTTGAAATTTTGAATTTGGATGTTTGGTTGAATTTGTAAGGCTAAGTTTGTTAACGGGCAAAATCGTCCTACTCCTTCGGGTAGCTGCCATACAAAATGTCCTTAAAACACGTGTTCAAGAATATTGGTCGATAACTTCAGAAGGGTTTAAGCTACGACTTTGAAATTTTGTATGTGTTCTTTTTCCAATAGTTTAAGCTAAATATATGATTATGAAGAAAATCCTGTTAGTCCTTCGTGTAGCTGCCATACAAATATCCTGTCAAAATGTCTTCACTTAATTTACGGAACTTACTATAACTCAAGTAATCTTTTAGCTATGAATTGGAAATTTTGTACAAATTAGTTTTGAGTGAAAAGAAAGTTCGGCTTTACTAGTCAGCGAAATTCTTTTACTCCTTCTGGTAGCTGCCATACAAAATGTCCTTAAAACACATGTTGATGAATGTTGGCCGATAACTTCTGAAGGGTTTAAGCTACGACCTTCAAATTTTGTATGTCTTATTTTTCCAATAGTTGGAGCTAAATATATGATTATGAAAAAAATCCTATTAGTCCTTCGTGTAGCTGCCATACAAATATCCTGTCAAAACGTCTTCACTTAATTTACGAAACTCACTATAACTCAAGTAATCTTTTAGCCACGAATTCGGAATTTTGTACAAATTAGTTTTGAGTGAAAAGAAAGTTTGACTTTACTAGTCAGCGAAATCCTATTACTCCTTCTGGTAGCTGCCATACAAAATGTCCTTAAAACACTTGTTTATGAATATTGGCCGATAACTTCAGAAGGGTTTAAGCTACGTCTTTGAAATTTTGTATGTGTTATTTGTCCAATAGTTGGAGCTAAATGTATGAATATGAAGAAAATCCTATTAGTCCTTCGTGTAGCTGCCATACAAATATCCTGTCAACACGTCTTCACTTCATTTACGGAACTTACTATAACTCAAGTATTCTTTTAGCTATGAATTGGAAATTTTGTACAAATTAGTTTTGAGTAAAAACGAAGTTTGACTTTACAAATCAGCGAAATCCTTTCACTCCTTCTGGTAGCTGCCATACAAAATGTCCTTAAGACACGTGTTCAACAATATTTTTCGATAACTTTTGAACGCTTCAAGCTACGACTTTGAAATCGTCTACACATTAATTTTTGAATGTTTCCAAGGAAAAGGATAAATATGTAAGAAATCGAGTGAGTCCTTACTGCACCTCCCATGTGAAAGTCCTTCAAAGGGACATTTTTTTCGATTACCCAGTTCAAGATATGAAATTAAACACTGAATACTGTCTTTTAGTTTTGAGTAGCAATCTAATGGCAGTCCTTAATAAAGGACATACAACATGCACACACGTAATTCTACTTTATCCCCAACTACAATATAAATCGGAGTTCAGTACTCATCTAGAGTATTATACGATTGGCTTGCAGCCGATCGTGACTGCAGTATGTTTATACTCTAGATGAAATCATATAGAGTATTATAAGTTTAATCCATCCCAAAAGTTTGTAACGCATAGAACCAAGCCTCGGACGAAAAAAAGTTATATATTATTTTTTGCTTATTTGTGCCCAAAAACCTCAAATCCGCCTGACGTCCGTCCGTCCGTCCGTCCGTCCGTCCGTCTGTCCGTGAACACGATAACTCAAGAACGCCTTCACCTAGGATCTTGAAATTTTGAATCTGGATGTTTGGTTGAATTTGTAAGGCTAAGTTCGTTAACGGGCAAAATCGTCTTACTCCTTCGGGTAGCTGCCATACAAAATGTCCTTAAAACACGTGTTCAAGAATATTGACCAATAACTTCGTAACGCCTAAAGCTACGACTTTGAAATTTTGTATGTATTACTTTTTTAATAGTTGGAGCTAAATATATGATTATGAAGAAAATCCTGTTAGTCCTTCGTGTAGCTGCCATACAAATATCCTGTCAAAATGCATTCACTTAATTTACGAAACTCACTATAACTCAAGTAATCTTTTAGCTACAAATTCGGAATTTTGTACAAGTTAGTTTTGAGTGAAAAGGAAGTTTGAGTTTACTAATCAGCGAAATCCTTTTTCTCCTTCTGGTAGCTGCCATACAAAATATCCTTAAAACACGTGTTCAAGAATATTGGTCGATAACTTCAGAAGGGTTTAAGCTACGACATTGAAATTCTGTATGTGTTATTTTTCCAATAGTTGGAGTTCAATATATGATTATGAAGAAAATCCTGCTGGTCCTTCGTGTAGCTGCCATACAAATATCCTGTCAAAATGTATTCACTTAATTTACGAAACTCACTATAACTCAAGTAATCTTTTAGCTACGAATTCGGAATTTTAAGCAAGCTAGTTTTGAGTAAAAAGGAAGTTCGAGTTAACTAATCAGCGCAATTCTTTTACTCCTTCGGGTAGCTGCCATACAAAATGTCCTTAAAACACGTGTTCAAGAATATTACCGATAACTTCAGGAGGGTTTAAGCTACGTCTTTGAAATTATGTTTGTGTTATTTTTCCAATAGTTGGACCTTAATGTATGATTACGAAAAAAATCCTGTTGGTCCTTCGTGTAGCTGCCATACAAATATCCTGTCAAATAGTCTTCACTTAATTTACGGAACTCACTATACCACAAGTATTCTTTTAGCTATGAACTCGAAATTTTGTACAAATTAGTTTTGAGTGAAAACGAAGTTCAGGTTTACTAGTCAGCAAAATCCTTTTACTCCTTCTGGTAGCTGCCATACAAAATATCCTTAAGACACGTGTTCAACAATATTTTTCGGTAACTTTTGAACGCTTCAAGCTACGAATTTGAAATTTTGTACACGTTCATTTTTAATTGGTTCCAAGGAAAAGGATAAATATGCAAGAAATCGAGTGAGTCCTTCCTGCACCTCCCATGTGTAAGTCCTTCAAAAAGGATATTTCTTTTCGATGACTTACCCAGTTTAAGATATGAAATTAAACACTGAATATTGTCTTTTAGGTTTGAGCAGCAATCTAATGGCAGTCCTTAATAAAGGACATACAACATGCACACACGTAATTTTACTTTATCCCCAACTACAATATAAATCGGAGTTCAGTATTCATCTAGTTTTATACTCTAGATGAAATCATATAGAGTATTATAAGTTTAATCCAGCCGAAAAGTTTGTAACGCATAGAACCAAGCCTCGGACGAAAAAAAGTTATATATTATTTTTTGTTTATTTGTGCCCAAAAACCTCAAATCCGCTTGACGTCCGTCCGTCCGTCCGTCCGTCCGTCCGTCCGTCCGTCCGTCCGTCCGTCCGTCCGTCCGTCTGTCCGTCCGTCTGTCCGTGAACACGATAACTCAAGAACGCCTTCACCTAGGATCTTGAAATTTTGAATCTGGATGTTTGGTTGAATTTGTAAGGCTAAGTTCGTTAACGGGCAAAATCGTCCTACTCCTTCGGGTAGCTGCCATACAAAATGTCCTTAAAACACGTGTTCAAGAATATTGACCAATAACTTCGGAACGCCTAAAGCTACGACTTTCAAATTTTGTATGTGTTACTTTTTTAATAGTTGGAGCTCAATGTATGATTATGAAGAAAATCCTGTAAGTCCTTCGTGTAGCTGCCATACAAATATCCTGTCAAAATGTCTTCACTTAATTTACGGAACTCAATATAACTCAAGTAATCTTTTAGCTACGAAATCGAAATTTTGTACAAATTAGTTTTGAGTGAAAACAAACTTTGAGTTTACTAGTCAGCGAAATCCTTTCACTCCTTCTGGTAGCTGCCATACAAAATATCCTTAAAACAGGTGTTCAAGTATATTGGTTGATAACTTCAGAAGGGTTTAAGCTACGAAATTGAAATTTTGCATGTATTATTTTTCCAATAGTTGGAGCTAAATATATAACTATGAAGAAAATCCTGTTAGTCCTTCGTGTAGCTGCCATACAAATATCCTGTCAAAATGTATTCACTTAATTTACGAAACTCACTATAACTCAAGTAATCTTTTAGCTACGAATTCGGAATTTTTTACAAATTAGTTTTTAGTAAAATCAAAGCTTGAGTTCACTTGTCAGCAAAATCCTTTTACTCCTTCTGGTAGCTGCCATACAAAATGTCCTTAAAATACGTGTTCAAGAATATTGGCCGATAACTTCAGAAGGGATTAAGCTACGTCTTTGAAATTTTGTATGTGATATTTTTCCATTAGTTGGAGCTAAATGTATGATTATGAAGAGAATCCTATTAGTCCTTCGTGTAGCTGCCATACAAATATCCTGTCAAAACGTCTTTAGTTAATTTACGGAACTTACTATAACTCAAGTAATCTTTTAGCTATGAATTGGAAATTTTGTACAAATTAGTTTTGAGTAAAAACGAAGTTTGGGTTTACTAATCAGCGAAATCCTTTTACTCCTTCTGATAGCTGCCATACAAAATGTCCTTAAGACACGTGTTCAACAATATTTTTCGATAACTTTTGAACGCTTCAAGCTACGAATTTGAAATTTTGTACACGTTCATTTTTAAATGGTTCCAAGGAAAAGGATAAATATGTAAGAAATCGAGTGAGTCCTTCCTGCACCTCTCATGTGAAAGTCCTTCAAAAAGGATATTTTTTTCGATGACTTACCCAGTTCAAGATATGAAATTAAACATTGAATATTGTCTTTTAGTTTTGAGTAGCAATATAATGGCAGTCCTTAATAAAGGACATACAACATACAACATGCACACACGTAATTCTATTTTATCCCAACTACAATATAAATCGGAGTTCAGTATTCATCTAGAGTATTATACGATTGGCTTGCAGCCGATCGTGACTGCAGTATGTTTTCTTCTCACTTTTATTGGGCTTCGCGCTACGAAGTTTTCACTTCGGTTTTCACTTTTTCTCTTGATTATCCACCTTATTTTACATTCTGATTGTGTTTGAAATAATTATTTATTATGTCTAACGTGGACAACGATGAACCATTGGCTCGGGCTAACGTAGACAACTCGGTACGACTCGATATCCGCGACTGGCTGCGGTCGCGATCCAAAAGTTGCCCTTTTGGACCTTGACCCCGGCCGCATGGTTCCGCATTATGGGTGCACAGTTTGCAGCTGCGTCCATAGTCTCGGAATTAACTAAATTTAATCACGCGTCGAGTATGATGAGTGCGGCGGAATGTGAACAAGCGATGGATATCATTAGGTTTGTTCTTTTTCCATACACTTTCTAGAAGCTAATTTTTCCTCAAGTTTTTCTAGCCTCATCTTAGTTAAAGACATTTTCAGCCCATCAAAATCGATAAACTTTACTTTATCATTTTAATATTATATAATAAATTGTTGTGATCGATTAAACTAAAAAAATTTCACAAACCCTTTAAGCTATTCAGTTAAAAAAAATTATTGGATAGACTAGGTGAACCTCTTTATGTGGCCACTTTTTTGAGGTGATGTGGGGCGTATGTAAGAAACTTGAAACTTAGTGGATATACATATGTAGATGCAATAGAAGAGCATTTATAGTAAAATCAAAATTCATATTTTTATTGGCGTATAGAAGTGGTGAAAAATTGTCAGAGAAAATGTATTAAATTAATTACATTTTTTCTTGAATTTACCTCACTAAATTACTCGTAGATAGCTTTGCTATGCCAACTAGTTTTAATATTATATATAGTTGTTCAGATATTAAGTTTTTTGTTCCCTATAGTACAAATTATAAAATGGTATTAACTAATTAATTAATTATTCTTTTTGGGGCTCTTTAGATAAATGCCTAAAGGGATGTAAAGCAGTGTGAGGACGCAAATTTCTAGAGAAATTTCCACACACAAACCAAGTAACACTGAATTATAAAACATTGAATCAATACAGAACTAAGGATTAACAATATAGAACATCAAAGACATAAAAGACAAAGCTGAGCTGAAAAGAAAGAGCATTTTGGCAGAACACATGAAAAATCGATGGGGCCGCCACAATGCCTCAGGCGACACTGTACGGCTGGATAAAACCCACCGACAAACACACTGCAGTCACGATCGGCTGCAAGCCAATCATATAATACTCTAGATGAATACTGAACTCCGATTTATATTGTAGTTGAGAATAAAGTAGAATTACGTGTGTGCATGTTGTATGTCCATTATTAAGGACTACCATTAGATTGCTACTCAAAACTAAAACACAATATTCAGTGTTTAATTTCACATCTTGAACTGGGTAAGTCATCGAAAAAACATACTGCAGTCACGATCGGCTGCAAGCCAATCGTATAATACTCTAGATGAATACTGAACAAGGATTTATATTGTAGTTGGGGATAAAGTAGAATTACGTGTGTGCATGTTGTATGTCCTTTATTAAGGACTCCCATTTGATTGCTACCCAAAACTAAAAGACAATATTCTGTGTTTAATTTCATATCTTGAACTGGCTAAGTCATCGAAAAAACATACTGCAGTCACGATCGGCTGCAAGCCAATCGTATAATACTCTAGATGAATACTGAACTCCGATTTATATTGTAGTTGGGGATAAAGTAGAATTACGTTTGTGCATGTGTATGTCCTTTATTAAGGACTGCTATTAGATTGCTACTCAAAACTAAAAGACAATATTCAGTGTTTAACTTCATACCTTGGACTGGGTAAGTCATAAAAAAATGTCCTTTTTGAAGGACTTTCACATGGGAGGTGCAGGAAGGACTCACTCGACTTCTTATATATTTATCCTTTTCCTTGGAACCATTCAAAAATAAACGTGTACAAAATTTCAAATTCGTAGCTTGAAGCGTTCATAAGTTATCGGAAAATTTTGTTGAACACGTGTTTTAAGGATATTTTGTATGGCAGCTACCAGAAGGAGTAAAAGGATTTCGCTGATTAGTAAACTCGAACTTCCTTTTCCCTCAAAACTAACTTGTACAAAATTCCGAATTCGTAGCTAAAAGATTACTTGAGTTATAGTGAGTTTCGTAAATTAAGTGAATATATTTTGACAGGATATGGCAGCTACACGAAGGACTAATAGGATTTTCTTCATAATCATATATTTAGCTCCAACTATTGGAAAAATAACACATACAAAAGTTCAATCTCGTAGCTTAAACCCTTCTGAAGTTATCGATCAATATTCTTGAACACGTGTTTTAAGGACATTTTGTATGGCAGCTACCAGAAGGAGTAAAAGGATTTCGCTGATTAGTAAACTCCGACTTCTTTTTCACTCAAAACTAACTTGTACAAAATTCCGAATTCGTAGCTAAACGATTACTTGAGTTATTGTGAGTTTTGTAAATTAAGTGAATACATTTTGACAGGATATTTGTATGGCAGCTATACGAAGGACTAACAGGATTTTCTTCACAATCATATATTTAGCTCCAACTATTGGAAAAATAACACATACAAAATTTCAAAGACGTAGCTCAAACCCTTCTGAAGTTATCGACCAATATTCTTGAACACGTGTTTTAAGGACATTTTGTATGGCAGCTACCCGAAGGAGTAGGACGATTTTGCCCGTTAACGAACTTAGCCTTACAAATTCAACCAAACATTCAGATTCAAAATTTCAAGATCCTAGGTGAAGGCGTTCTTGAGTTATCGTGTTCACGGACAGACGGACGGACGGACGGACGGACGGACGGACGGACGGACGGACGGACGTCAGGCGGATTTGAGGTTTTTGGCCACAAATAAACAAAAAATAATATATAACTTTTTTTCGTCCGAGGCTTGGTTCTATGCGTTACAAACTTTTGGGCTGGATTAAACTTATAATACTCTATATGATTTCATCTAGAGTATAAAAATATGACTCTGCTGTTAATTGTTAAATGTCAAATAAATTTCGTCAGGATGATGTTAGCACTTTTTGGGATTTTGGAATTGAGTTTGTTACGGTTCAAAACCGCATACCGAAACTAGTCAGTCGCCGTTTCTTTTCTTTTTTTTTAGGGCTTCTACCCAGGCATGTTGCATCGAGGGAAGGCTTGTAGCAGCCCAGCGCGTCGCGGAGTTTCCCCGGAGTGGACGGAGTGGCGCCTATGGAAATATATTATAAAAATTATTATAAGATGTTGAATTTGGTAAAGAGTATTTGTACGTTAAGGTGGTATTCCGGACTATGGGAGGCGGCAAAGTTTCGAAAGGTTCTGCAATCCTTTTTTTTTGTTGCTTCTTTCTTTTCTGACTTCCGGCGTACAATTGGGACCCGGGGCCCCTCTGGCTGACGTCCACGGGTTTTCTAGGGAGGAAAGGATCGAGGGATATCAGTTGTTATATTGACTCGGATTATTGAATAATGTCATAGCATTTACCTCGCCGGGGCTTACCGCTGTCGTCCGTCGGCCGCTTAGAATCTTTATCCTCCCCAGCCCAATGCACCGTCGTTTGATGGAGGGCACGCTACTGTCGACGGACCTGTCCTGGTTCCCTCGTATCCTGCTTCCGTATGTGAATTCCGGAGGCAGCGGGAACTCAAGGACAGGCACAAGCAGATGTCCAGAATTGTCGGGATATAGACGTTATACTGTCCTCGTCGGGTTGGACTTCCCGCCAAGTTTTAAATTTCCACCAGAATTTCCCGTCCAGGAGGTGAATTTCGAATGCACGGCCGACGTTAACCGATGAAGGTCGACATTACCGGAAACGTTTTCCCGCGCAAACGCTGTTTTAAGACGCACGTCCCGGAAATGGTCAATTATCGCGCACTTACGACCATAACACTACCCGCCCGGTTCTAGCAATTGTCCTACATAACAAGCGAGAAATCTGACATCTGTCGCGAAGATGCCAGACGAAATTCCGCAGAATAAGGGGAAGATGGCCGTTGGAATCCGAAGAGAACCGAAGGCACGGCGTATACTATATAAGAGCCGCACTGAGTTTGCGCGGGGCTTTTTTTTGCTTTTGAAGGTGTTGAACTAAAGTACGTCGAGTGAAGGTAGTGCAAGGACGGTTAATTTTAAAAGATCGAAATCGAACAAAGACCGAAACAATTTGGGGAGTTTTCCGTGGTGGAGGAGCAAGGAGTTGAGGTAATCGTGAGTAATTCATGAGGAAGATCCGGAGTGCGGTAGAGTGAATTTCCTGGAGGAGACGGTGGCAGCGAACGGACGAGTTGTTGGAGGAGCCACGGAGCAACGGTCGGCAGTTACGGCAACGGCGAGTGGAGGATTTATGTAGGTATATAATTGGGTTCGGTTACCTTTCTTCCGTTCTTTTCCTTTCCTCCTGAGTGAATAATCGTGCGCGACCGTGGGCAATCGCGCCGAGGAATCGGGCAAAAAGAAAAAGGATTGCGTCCCGATTTGTAGTGAGCCGGGACCGCCGGAATACAGCCACACATAGTGCTATAGAAAGTTTTCTCTTTTGAATAAAGTTGATTGTGATTTTTTGTTTAATTTGAACCGAAACAAGTTGTCTTCGTCATTTCGACAGGGGGGGTTTCCTAATTTTCCTCCCGATAAAACCAGATTAGGTGGCGCCCAGTTTGTATAGTGCCCGGTTCGAAAGAATAATCCCGAACTTCCCCTTCTTCGGCTGAGCGAGGCCGGTGCTCGGAGAAGTTGGAGTTGGCTGCTGGAGCAGCGCCAGACGAGACGGACGTGGTGTTGGGGAGTAGACGAGAGTGCGGAGATCGTGGAGTCCCGGGTTCGAACCCCGAGAAGCCGTATCTTTTTTTTTCCCTTGGTTATCGTCGATTCCTTTGTCCAAAGGTCGGTGCTCCAACCCTCCTCCTTTTTGTGAAGGTAATAAGTTGCCGAAATTTGGCGATGTAAATTATCAATAAACTATACTCGCCCTTTTGAGCAAAGTCAGCCTTTTAGAGCGTTTTAGATCCAGCTCCGGCCAGATCTGTCTCGCAGTGTGACATGTAACACCATCTGCCCATCTTGTGTTGGTTTTCTCAATTGAGTCCAATCCCAGTAGCAGTTTACACGTAGAGAGAGGCACACCCAGATTCCGATGTTCCGACATAATCTGAAAGGGTAGTGCCGCGATGAGAGAGTTCGTCAGCCATACAGTTCCCTGGAATATCCCTGTGTCCTGGCACCCAGCACAGAAGAGTATTGAACTGTTCTGCCATCTCCTTAAGAGATGATCGACATTCTGCTGCGACCTTTGATGTTGTCGAGGCCGATTCCAAGGATTTTATTGCCGCTTGGCTATCTGTGAAAATGCTAATATCACTAGTAGATATTACATTACACCTCAGCCAGGACAAGGCCTCCTTGATCGCCATAAGCTCCACCTGAAAAGGTGTAAGGAGCTGCTAATGTTAAGCATGTCAGAGAAAACACCTCCACCTACCCCGCCTTCAGTTTTGAAGCCGTCCGTATATACAAGAACTCTTCCGTCCGTACCGAATCTCTTTCCCATTCTAGACGGGTTGGGATGGTTGTTAGGAAATTTTTGTCAAAATCATAACTGGGAGGAGTGTAGTCGGTGTTTTCAGGAATATTAATGAAGTGATTCAGCCCACTGTGTAGAGGCCCTATTATTATTATTGATCTGGTAGAGCCTATAGAAGCCTCACTACTTCTCGAACTACGTCCTAAGAGGTCTTTTGTTCCTGGCTCTTAACCACTCCCTAGGCCATATCGATTCTTTTGAGAAAGGAGATGATTTTACTCAGGAGAGTCTTCGACAGGTATTCATAGGTGAGAGTAAATCTACCGAGAATCTGCCTTCTTGATCTGGCCACTGCATCACAATCACACAGAATGTGTGCCGTGGTTTCAGATGTGATATCACAGAATCGACATGTATCTAGTGATACTTTACCGATGATCTTAAGGTGATAATTAAGAAAATAATGTCCGGAAAAATATCCCATTATAACCCGTGCGTTATACCTGCTTAAGGAAAGGAATTCCGACGCTCTCCTTTTTGAGAAAGCCAGGAATTTCTTTCACTGTCTAAGTCCTGAAAGTGAGTTCCAATAATCTTCCACCTGAAGATTTACCCACTTTAAAAAACCATCCTTAATGAAGCCTTTACCTACTCCACAGAATGGTTTCGGGCCAATCATTGGTGAGTTGGCTCCCCGCTTAGCTAGCTGGTCAGCCGATTCATTACCCGGAATACCCTCATGTCCTGGCACCCACATCAGGGTTAGACTATTATGATGTGCCAGCTCTTTAAGAAGAGTATGACAGTCCCACACAAGCCTAGAGCGGAAACAATAAGATTTCAGCGCTAGCAGTGCCGCTTAGCTGTCAGATAAGATAATAACTGCAGCGCCCTTTGGTTTATTCAGTAGAAGTTTACCTGCGCACAGCTCTATGGCATGTACCTCTGCCTGAAACACAGTGGCTGTTTGTCCCATTGCCGTCCATATTTTACAATTGGGTCCAAATACGCCCGCTTCAGTTCCACTATAGGTTTTAGAGCCGTCCGTGTACCAGACTGAAGCACCTTCCCCAAAATCTGGTAGACCAGATTGCCATGATACACGATCTCCCAGAGTCACTATATATGGTTTCTCAAAATCATATACCTTTGGCATGTTATCGTTTACTGAGTCGGTTAGGTCCTTCTGATTAAATTCCTGTAGAATTTTAAGGTGACCGACAAGGTCTTCTGCTTTGAATTTATTGTACTGCTGTAGCCTTATGGCCTCTCTCAGAGCCTCCTTCTTTATCTCTAAGTGTAATGGGGCCAAGCCTATCATGGCCTCCATTGCATCAGTAGGACATGATTTAAGTCCCCCAGTAATGCTAAGAACAGCACGCCTCTGAATTTCTTGCAGGGCCTTCTGTGCTGTAATTTGTTCAACCTTTGGCCACCACACCATAGCGGCATATGTGATCATTGGTATTATAATAGACTTGTAGGTCCAGTATACCATATTTGGTCTGAGACCCCAAGTGGTACCACAGAGCCTTCGACACTCCATAAAAGACAATGTTACTCGTGTGGAAATGTTTTTAAGATGTAAATTCCAAGTCAGACACTTGTCCAAGGTAATTCCCAAGTATTTGACATCGGAAGAGAATTCAATTGTAGTTCCTCTCATAATCGGGGACCTTAAGTTTACCTTCCGTCTTTTAGTGAATGGCACTATAATTGTTTTACTTGGATTTATACTTAATCCCTGTTGGATGCACCAGTGATCTACTATCTCTAGGGCCTCTTGCATGCGGTCCGAAATGACACAGTCATGTTTACCTCTTACAGTTATCACCAGGTCATCAGCGTATCCTTAAGTCTCAAAACCCTTGATGCTCAGATCCTTAAGGAGATCATCTACAACAATGCACCACAGTAGTAGGGAGAGTACACCTCCCTGAGGGCATCCCTTCACCGCTCGTACAGTGAGACCTTTACCTCCGATCTGAGCCGAGATTCTACGAGAGTCAAGCATCGCTACTATCCATCTCGTTACCGTTTCTTCTACTCCTATTTTACGAGTAAGTAATTCAATGGATTTGTAGGAAGTGTTGTCAAAAGCACCTTCAATGTCAAGAAAAGAGCACAACGCTATTTCCTTGGCTGTCAACGTCTTCTCAATTTTTTGCACTGAATTGTGAAGAGCGCTAACAGTCGATTTACCAGCTTGATAAGCGAATTGATATTTGTTGAGTCGGCTGAAAGCTCAGCGCTCCTTATGTATCTGTCTAATACCTTTTCCATAGATTTAAGTAAGAAAGAGGTTAGACTGATTGGGCGATATGACTTTGCGTGAGTCCAACATCTATTCCCCACTTTTGGAATAAAAGTCACATTTACGTCTCTCCATGCCAGTGGCACGTAAGCGTATTTATTCAAAACTGGCTCTAAATAATTTGACCAGTATGGGAAGAAGCACATCGAATCCTTGTTGCAGTAATGCAGGAAAGATGCCATCAGCTCCTGGGGATTTAAATGGGAGGAATGACATTACCGCCCATTCTATTGTATTAGGAGTAGAGATTCTGCCAGATAAAGCCCTAGTTCTGTTATTTGGCATAATCCCATAGGGCCTAATTTCATCTCCTCTGAGCCAGGAAAATGTGTTTGCATCAGAACTTCTACAGTTTCCTCGATACTAACGGTGTTACTTCCATCTTGCTTTTGCAAGAGTCCAATACCGTTATTGTGAACTCTAGAGAGTATCTTTTGCATTCTGGCAGCTTCTGGTAGGCTATCTATACCCTCGCAAAATTTGAACCAGGTGCGTCTCTTTGAGTCCCTAAATTCTTTATTATATACTGTTAGAGCCCTTTTATACTCAGTCCAATTATTGGACCTTTTAGCTCTATTGAACAGTTTCCTAACTCTTGTACGGAGTGTTTGAAGTTCTCCATTCCACCATGGCACATTTCTTTTGGCCTTGGCCTTCTTGAGTGGAGAACTAGTTTCATAGCTATCAAGTATTACTTTTTGTACCGTGGAGGCTACTCTTTCAGCTTCCCATTCATTCCTGATAGGGCCATAAAGACTGACATTTGGGAGCAATTCCTCCAGGGTTGCCTTATACACAGACCAATTTGTACATTTTGGAATGCGTCTTTCGACCTCCCACGATCGTCTGACTTTCATGTTAAAGCAGATATGCGCATGGTCTGACATAGATGGTTCGTCGGAGACATGCCAATCGTAATAACATTTCTAAAGGTTGGCTTATTTCCTTCATTAATTATCTCTAGATTGGTAGAAGATAAGTAATCAAGTAGCAACTCACCTCTTGTGTTGTTGTCGCTGTTACCCCAGGCTTCATGGTGCGCATTCACGTCACCGCCGAGGATGAGCCGCTTGTTGTTACTTGAGCAATAGTTCAATAGATTCTGTACCTCATATGGAGGCACTTCGTCGTTATCTCCGGGAAAATAGGCAGAGGCCACCACCAACTCTTCTATTCCACCTTCCCCTGTTGGAGTGATGACTATTGCTGCCGCCAAATCTTTAGTTATAAAGTCTGTCAGCGGAATGTATTTTAGTTTTTTACTTATTAGTAAAGCAGCCCTTGGATTATCACACTGGCTGCTGTTTTACCCAGCGTATGGGCCTTTTTCCAACCAAGTTGGAAATTGCCGGCTTCTTTGCACCGCTAGGTAGTGGTGTAAGGGTAGTTGCACCTGGGTTGCCCTCTGCTTGACCTTTACCCACTGTCGGGCCTTTCTTATCAACCGGCTTGCCTTCTGGTTGACTTTTACAAACTGTCGGGCCTTTCTTGTCAACCGGCACTCCAGCCTTTACCAACTCGTTATGAAGAGCGCTCCTGGGTCTAAGTTGGACCAACCCAAATAAATAGCAGATCTTGCATCCTGTCTCCTTCAGCTTTTCCACCGAGTGATGGTCGACTGACAGGGTTAGTCTGCTAATCGGGCCTTCATTGGTCCTACTTATGACCTGCCACTCGTCTATGCGCAGTCCTTCGTTCTGCGCTCTGACGTAGTCGAGGACTTCATCAGTCGATTGATGCTGTCCGGGAAGTATCCTACCAGAATTTGGCCCTTTGGAACCTTATCCTCGTCGACTACGATAAGTGACACACCCTCCCATGGCAGCAGTGTGTCAATTGCTTACCTTAGCCAATCTATTGTGGTTTGATTGGCACAAGTAATTGCCAGCCAGCCGGGTCTATGAGTGTGTCCATAGAACATGGGTTTTATCGGACTATCCTTTTGTCCGAGAATCAGTTCCTTTAGCTTGTCCTTAACCAGAATGATCTGGTCCATAGTAAGGATGGCTTCGGGAAAAGATTTCGGAATGATACCGACCTTGAAACCCATAGTTGTTTGTGAGTAGGTGGGTTTTGCGGTATTGATGTCGACCTTAACAGTTTCCGACTGCACCTGTTTCATTGCCACATCTTCCACCTTGTTTCTTTTGCTGTCCGTTTTGACCACTTCCTGCGGACTTCCGGACAGTGCTCTTTTGCTGGAGCCTCTGTTCTTCATTTGAGCTGCTGCTGCGATGCGGGCTTCTTCCCTTGGGACACCCTGCTCGCAAAGCTGTTTGAAGAACCGCTTGCCAGCACCGTTAAGCTTTATAAACTGTCGTTTGGTAGTTTTACATTCCACCACAGTTTTATCGGCTTCTTCTGAATTATCTAACAGGGCCTCCTGAGCTAGTTCCTTAACGGGACTTTCCCTACCCTCTTCAGATAATGGTGATATGGCGTGGCCTTCAGGATCGAACAGATCTTCGATTCCCAACCTTTCCATACTGGTTGCAGGCGAAATCGCTTGCAGTGTATTAAGAAGTACCCTATCCTCATCGTTAGTTTTTGTTTTAAAGTTTTCCATTTTTCATAATCGTCCGCGAGGGACTGGGATAAAACTGGAAGAAATAGAGGTCGGTCATGGCATAGCTCTGTGGGGAGTACGACTTTAATAAACAAACTTGTTTCAAACACTCCACACATTGTCAAAATCAAGTAGCCGGTTGTTTGATTTCAATTAAAAATAGAAATCAAGCAACCGGTAATAAAAAAAGTCAGAGAGGAAAAAAAAGAAAAAGTCAGTTGATAAATAGAATTTCAAAAAGTCGGTCTAAAAAATAATATTGTTTGATTTGCATTTTTAAAAATAATGTATTACTTGAATAATGTATTACTTGATAATTAAGTAAAACCTACGAGTTTATTATAAATTTAAATCGTGTTTAATATACCTCGATAAAATCGCGTTTAACATACACGATAAATGGTGACCCCGACAACAACAACCACGCAAATACAAATATCTTCAATTCAGCGACGAAATAAAAGTGTGTATTTATATACATAATTTTATTTGTCTCACTATTTCAACTATCGGTTATGCCGCAACGCTCAATAAACAGCTGCTATTAATTATTAATAGAAGAAAATCACAAGAATAGAAGAATAGAACAGAAGAAAATCAGAAGAATAGAAGAAAATCAGAAGAAATATAAATCTCAAGAATATAAATTTACATAATCAGAAGATCTATATCATCTAAATAAAATCTATTTCATCAGAAGATTCAGGATTATCAATCAACAGCATCTGAACATTTAGTAAATCGATATTTTTATTTTTCTTTTGAATAGTGCTCTGATATATTCTATTTTTCTCTCTTATATATTCCATATTACTTTTTTTTTTTTTCTCTCTTGACTTATATAATCACTAACAAACACATTAATTGCATAATGTTGAATGAAAACGTTAACGATATTTTGACACAGGTCAATAGTGAATCGACAGCAATTCAACTCGATTCTGAAGGGTCCTCGAGATCTTTTTCGCAAATAGCTGCAGTCTCTATTCAGAAACTACCTTTCTGGTCATCCAATCCGACTGCATGGTTTCGGATTATGGATGCTCAGTTCGCGGCTGCATCCATAACAATCGAAATGACGAAATTTAATCATGCGCTTAGTATGTTAACTGTGGCGGAATGTGAGAACGCAATTGATATCATTGAACACATTTCGCCAACAACTCCATATACATACTTGAAAGAAGCGATGATCCGAAGATTCGGGGAATCTGAGGATGCTAAATTGAAACGGTTAGTTAGTGAATTGGATCTCGGCGATTGTAAACCATCGCAGTTACTCGGTAAAATGATATCCTTAACCGGTACTAATTTTACTGATGATATTTTAAAAAAATTTTGGCTTCAACGCCTACCATCTCAGACACAAGCAATTTTGGCTGCATCCTCAGGTTCTCTCGAAGAGTTGAGCGAGATCGCTGATAGAATTGAAGAAACTTCTAGATCTACAAAAGAAATTTTAGCTTTGTCAATGCCTACACAAGTTGCTGGCATTTCTTCCGCGATACCGACTAATGCACAACAATTGAGTTTGGAATCACTTCAGAATCAAACTAATTCTGTCAGCGACCTTATGCAAAATTATAGACAAGGCAGAAGCACTGTACCGAACTCCAACGGACATTCACGTGGTAGAAGTGGTAATTTTCGTGCTCGATCGAAAAGTTCGTCGCGATCGGGCAAGGGGTATTGCTTTTACCTCGAACGTTTTGGTAATAAAGCTACCAAATGTCAAGGGAAATGCATTTTCCCAAAATCAAAAAACTAAGTCGAGTGTTGGAAATGGCGACTTCCGGCACAAGTCCGACCTCTAGTCGCCTAATTTTATCGGACAAAACATCCGGCTTACGTTTTCTAATTGACACATGCGCGGATATTTCGGTGATTCCAAAACGTTCGAATAATCGTCGAAACGCGAATCCGAACTTGGTCCTGAGCGCAGCGAACTGCACCAAAATTATGACTTATGGCTTGCATACAATTAAAGTTTCACTCAAATTACGACGAGATTTTGAGTGGAACTTTATTGTTGCTGACGTGGACCGGCCAATTTTAGGTGCTGATTTCCTAAAACATTTTGGTCTGGTCGTTGATCTCAGACGACGTTGTCTGATCGACCCACTCACAAATGTCAGTTCAGCCATGGGTCAGGTTTTGAAAGGACCTTCAACAGCACTTTCTGTTCTTGCAGCCATGCACGAGAACCCTCGGGTTATAGCACTTTTACACAAGCACCAAGACATTTTACACTCAAGCACAAAAAATTCACTAAAGATGCACACGGTCCGTCATTTCATTGTTACGGAAGGGCAACCAACATTTTCCAAACCACGACGCCTTTCACCCAATCGTTTATCGATTGCAAAGGCTGAGTTTGGCAAAATGATGGATCGCGGCATCTGCAGACCATCAGATAGTCCTTGGGCGTCAGCAAATGGTATAGTCATATGGCCCGCAAAAAGGACGGAAGTTGGCGACCTTGTGGGGATTATCTGGCGCTCAACGCGCAAACAGTCCCGGATAAATATCCGATCCCGCACATTCAAGATTTCGCCCAACAACTAGATTGCTGTTCTGTATTTTCAACGGTCGATTTGGAACGTGTATATCATCAGATACCTCTGAACGAGGATGACGTTCCAAAAACGGCAATCACAACACCTTTCGGTCTTTATGAGTTCGTACAAATGACTTTCGGATTGCGCAATGCTGCACAAACGTTTCAAAGGTTCATCTTTTCAATTTTGAGGGATCTAGATTTTTGTTTCGTCTACATTGACGACATCTTGATCGCCTCAAAATCAGAAGAGGAGTATTTCGTTCACCTCGACACATTTTTTCAACGTCTTGAAAACCACGGTTTGGTGATCAATTTCGCGAAATGCCACTTCATTAAGAATCAGGTTGATTTTTTGGGACATTCCATTGACTCGAGTGGTGTTCGTCCAATCGCTTCTAAAGTCGAAGCAATTATTTCCTATCCGCAACCGACTACCGTTCACGAGATGAGGCGTTTTCTCGGTATGATCAACTTCTACCGAAGATTTATACCTCATGCTGCCACATCTCAGTCTATTTTAGACAAGTTCACCGAGGGTAGTAAGAATAAGAGGGATAAGACGGAACTTCAATGGAACCCTGATTCTTTGGAAGCCTTCGATTGCTGTAAAAAGCAGTTAGCAAAAGCTGCGATTCTAGCTTTTCCTTCTTCCAAGGCAGCACTTTCGCTTGTGGTTGACGCTTCAGACACAGCCATCGGGGCTGTGTTGCAGCAGAAAGTATCAGGTGCCTCGCAGCCTTTGGCATTTTTTTCGAGAAAACTTTCTGCAGCACAGCGAAAATATAGTGCATACGATCGCGAGCTGTTGGCAGCTTACATTGCCATAAAGCACTTCAAGTTCATGCTGGAAGGCAGAACTTTCACTCTTTTCACCGATCACAAACCCCTAATCTTCGCTTTCAGACAAAATTCTGAAAAAGCATCTCCACGTCAGCTTAGACATCTGGATCTCATTGGTCAGTTTACAACAGATATTCGACACATATCTGGCACGGACAATGTTGTTGCTGACGCATTATCACGTATCGATGAGCTTGTAATTCCACCAACTGTAGATTACGCTCAGATAGCGAATGCACAGCTGACCGATGAAGAATTAACTACCGTTAAAAAACTGACGAGCCTTAAAATGTTACCTATTGACATTGAGAACTCCTCCCAGCAACTATGGTGTGACGCTTCGCAAAGTACTTTGCGACCCTACATACCTGCGACGTTGCGTAGGAAGATTTTCGATGTGGTCCATGGTACGGCTCATCCAGGTGCTAAAGCGACAACTAGGCTTTTAGCTCGGAAGTTCATCTGGCCATCCATCAACAAGGATTCACACAGATGGTGCAGAGAATGCACAGCCTGTCGTAAGGTCAAAATTTCACGTCATGTGAAAAGCCCTCTCGGTAAGTTCGAGCCAGTAACAGAAAAATTCACCACCATACATATTGATTTGGTTGGTCCACTTCCTACTTCGGAAGGTTTCACTTATTGTCTTACCGTCATTGACCGCTTCACAAGATGGCCAGAAGCATATCCAATTCCGGACATTCGTGCAACAACCGTTGCTTCCTCGCTGGTCAGAGAGTTTATTCCACGTTACGGAACTCCTCTCACAATTGTGACTGATCAAGGAGCGCAATTCGAAGCTCAACTGTTCGCAGAGTTGGGCAGGGTTTTGGGGTTTAAGCGTAGCAGAACGACTGCATACAACCCCAAAGCAAATGGTATGCTCGAACGATGGCATAGAGTACTCAAAGACTCTTTGATGTGCAAAGTTTCAGAAGGATGGACCCGCGAACTATCATTCATTCTTTTAGGACTTCGTTCCATCATCAGAGAAGATGCTGATGCCACACCGGCTGAACTAGTTTACGGTCAGAATCTGCGTTTGCCATACGAACTTATACATTCAGACACAACACAACAAATTTCACCTAGTGACTATGTGCAAAGGCTGCGGGAGGTCATGCGTTCGGTGAAACCTCAACCACCTTCTTCACACACAACCATGAACACATTCGTCTTTAATTCACTTAAAGACTGTGATCATGTGTTTGTGCGTCAGGACTTGGTTCGGAAATCGCTTCAACCACCGTATGGAGGTCCATACAGGGTTATTAAGCGTCACGAGAAGTTTTTCACTCTGAGTATTAAAGGCAAAAAGAAGAATATCTCAATTGACCGCCTCAAGCACTCATTCGAAGCTTCGGTTTATCTCCCTTCGAAACCGATCAAACGCATTGCGTTCGCGCAAGATGCAGCTGCCACATCCATAATTCGAACCAGGTCACGGACGGGTTCAGGACGAAAAACAATCGAGAAAGTCCGGTAGCCTTTCTCTAGGAAGGGGTGTGTGGGGAGTACGACTTTAATAAACAAACTTGTTTCAAACACTCCACACATTGTCAAAATTAAGTAGCCGGTTGTTTGATTTCAATTAAAAATAGAAATCAAGCAACCGGTAATAAAAACATACTGCAGTCACGATCGGCTGCAAGCCAATCGTATAATACTCTAGATGAATACTGAACTCCGATTTATATTGTAGTTGGGGATAAAGTAGAATTACGTGTGTGCATGTTGTATATCCTTTATTAAGGGCTGCCATTAGATTGCTACTCAAAACTAAAAGACAATATTCAGTGTTTAATTTCATATCTTAAACTAAGTCATCGAACAAAAATGTCCTTTTTGAAGGACTTTCACATGGGAGGTGCAGGAAGGACTCACTCGATTTCTTACATATTTATCCTTTTCCTTGGAATTAGTTAAAAATGAACGTGTACAAAATTTCAAAATCGTAGCTTAAAGCGTTCAAAAGTTATCGAAAATATTGTTGAACACGTGCCTTAGGGACATTTTGTATGGCAGCTACCAGAAGGAGTAAAAGGATTTCGCTGATTAGTAAACTCGAACTTCGTTTTTACTCAAAACTAATTTGTACAAAATTTCCAATTCATAGCTAAAAGATTACTTGAGTTATAGTAAATTCCGTAAATTAAGTGAAGGCATTTTTACAGGATATTTGTATGGCAGCTACACGAAGGACTAATAGGATTTTCTTCATAATCATACATTTAGCTCCAACTATTGGAAAAATAACACATACAAAATTTCAAAGACGTAGCTTAAACCCTTCTGAAGTTATCGGCCAATATTCTTGAACACGTATTTTAAGGACATTTTGTATGGCAGCTACCAGAAGCAGTAAAAGGATTTCGCTGGCAAGTAAACTCAAGCTTGGTTTTTACTAAAAACTGATTTGTACAAAATTCCGAATTCGTAGCTAAAAGATTACTTGAGTTATAGTGAGTTTCGTAAATTAAGTGAATACATTTTGACAGGATATTTGTATGGCAGCTACACGAAGGACTAAAAGGATTTTCTTGATATTCATACATTTAGCTCCAACTATTAAGAAAGTAACACATACAAAATTTCAAAGTCGTAGCTTTAGGCGTTCCGAAGTTATTGGTAAATATTCTTGAACACGTGTTTTAAGGACATTTTGTATGGCAGCTACCCGAAGGAGTAGGACGATTTTGCCCGTTAACGAACTTAGCCTTACAAATTCAACCAAACATCCAGATTCAAAATTTCAAGATCCTAGGTGAAGGCGTTCTTGAGTTATCGTGTTCATGGACAGACGGACGGACGGACGGACGGACGGACGGACGGACGGACGGACGGACGGACGGACGTCAAGCGGATTTGAGGTTTTTGGGCACAAATAAACAAAAAATAATATATAACTTTTTTTCGTCCGAGGCTTGGTTCTATGCGTTACAAACTTTTGGGCTGGATTAAACTTATAATACTCTATATGATTTCATCTAGAGTATAAAAAGTCAGAGAGGAAAAAAAAGAAAAAGTCAGTTGATAAATAGAATTTCAAAAAGTCGGTCTAAAAAATAGTATTGTTTGATTTGCATTTTTAAAAATAATGTATTACTTGAATAATGTATTACTTGAATAATATATTACTTGAATAATGTATTACTTGATAATTAAGTAAAACCTACGAGTTTATTATAAATTTAAATCGTGTTTAATATACCTCGATAAAATCGCGTTTAACATACACGATAGCTCCTTGCCATGGTAAGGGCCTAAATTGAAACCGAAGTTGCCTAGGTATTCGGAGTCCGCATACTAGAGACCAAGCTTCCCCTTGGTCACACAGCCCTCGGCGCATGTTCCACCGTATGTTGGCTTGAGGTCCGTTTGGTACTTTATAGTACAAGATGGACGATCCTCGAGTTGTTACTTTGAGGTCATTCGTCAGCCGGTCCAACTAGTCCCTAAAACATGACCAGCAGACAAGTGAGTCTTCGTCAGTCGGATGAACCTACTCCCAGCCCGACCGTACGCACATTAGGCCTGCCATTGGCAGTTTCCAGTGGTCACCACGAGGAGGTAGTGCGACGACTTGTCCGTTAAGCAGCGTTAACCCTACTGCGCAGCAGGACCAGACCACCTAAGTCGAATGGCTGCACTGGCTGCCATTTGCTTGCCAAAAATGTGTAGGGGTGGCAGACTGAATAGCATGTCTAATGCTGCAGAGCGAGTTGTTCTCAGAGCTCCACTGATGCATATGCATGCTAATCTCTGTACCTTCCCTAGGGTGGTGCAGTTAACTGCTTTGTCTAAGGCCGTCCACCAGACAATAACACCATACATAAGTATCGGTCTGATGACGGACACGTAGAGCCAATGAACTATTCGGGGTTGCATACCCCATTTTTTTCCAATGGCCTTTTTGCACGAGTAAAGCGCAACTGTTGCTTTCCTTACCCGTTCCTGAATGTTAGGTTTCCAGTGAAGTTTCCTATCCAAAATAAGACCCAAATATTTTGCACTATCGGTGAAAACTAGACTAGTACCATTCAGAGAAGGAGGGTCTACATGAGGAATTTTATATTTCCTGGTGAAGAGGACTAATTCTGTTTTGCGTGGGTTCACACCCAACCCGCATTCAGCTCCCCATTTGGAGAGGATAGAGTGAGCATTCTACAATATCTCACTCAGCGTGTTGAGGTGCTTTCCCTAGACAGCAATTGCAACATCATCTGAATAAGCAATCACTCTGCAGCCCGCCCCTTCCAGTCTCAATAGTATTCACCACTAAATTCCAAGGAAGAGGGGATAGCACCCCACCTTGTGGAGTACCTCTGCTGACAAACCTTCGAGAGAAGGACTCGCCCCGCTTTGTGTTCATAATCCTGCATGTTAACATCAAATTGATCAACGCGCCAAGCGAGGACTCCACCTTCAGGATAGAAAGTGCGTCAGTGATTGCATCTGGTCTGATGTTGTTGAAAGCTCCCTCGATATCGAGAAAGGCAACCACGCTGCATTCTTTAATACAGCAGCTGACTAAGGTGTCCAAATTTTTGTGTTATTTTGTAAGATTTTACGTTTTCATCAGGAATAAAAAAAATATTGGATTGCTTTTATCATTTCTTAATTTGTGACAATTAAAAGTGAAAATTTAGATATAATTCTCTGAATTCCTTGGATATAGTTCAAATCAACGATAATCCAAATTTTGCTGCTCTTATGTAATTATTAAATTGATAAAACTCATCATACTCTTAAGATAAATTTTGAACAGTTTTATAGATGATTGACATTTATAGTAGAAACGGAGTGGATTTTATCACTTTAAAACAATACACTTAAGTGCAAATACTTTTTCACTGTAAACAAAGACGCAGGCAACCTCCAACCCCTGTAGCTATGCTTCACTTGACGTCAGACTAAAACAGTTACAATATGCTAATACTTTACATTTTTACAGAGATTTCTCCTGGAAGGAACTTTTGCATTCATTGCAACTGATAGACGATGGCGGTACTCACATAGGTACACTATGTAGCGAACGACGAGAACATTGCATGGACTATAAATTTTGGATCTTTCATAGCGTACATCTCCTTTTCAAAAAATCTAAAACGATTCGAAGAGTTTTTATAGCAGTTGCTCAGGCATTGGATCCCGTTACGACAGTATTATATTTTGTCCCGTTTCTCGTAGACTCCTTTTACATATGTAAATCATTTTCTTTTATAAGGTGTTTACAGATAAAAATGCTGAAGCAAAACTTTTATCGTTTTAAAGGTAGGTATGTGTAACGTATACCTGATGTAAAACTGATATATGCGACAGGTTGATATTGCAATCATCGGTGGTTTCAATTAATCGTTAGGTAGTATGTACGTACTTCTAGAAAATATTTTTCGGAGTAGGTGATAATTACCTAATGTGAGAAACAAAATTTCTACGAATTCCAAACAGATGGATTTGCAACCGTCGGTCGGAGTGGTCGGTAGTGACGGCGCTGAACAGTTGACGAAAAGCGGTGTAGTGTTTTTGCTATTGTTTCCGAACACGATGCTGTATTTTATTTGACTATTTCACTACCTGTATTATAAAAATATTTAACTGGTATATTGTGTTGAGTGCAATAAAATATGTGCAAAATTTTAAATCCCTTGAAACTAGAAGCCAACCAATTTTCGTGTGTGACTATATTAAATATGTGCCAAATTAAAAACTGTATCAATTTATAAAGGGCATATTATTAAGTACATTACACTGCATAAATTGGCGGCAACATTAATAACGGCAGTCAAAGAAATATCGGGCGATGCATCGCGAAATATGTATGTACATCAAAATCGATCGATTCTAACGGGAAACGCAATCTCAATATAACTTAAATCTACGAGTTTTAAGTGTAGCTTCTGGAAAAAATTTAACGGTGTTAGCTTGGAAAGCGGTTTTACCTGTTTTGCTCTTAAAAATTCCTAGAAAATAGAAGGCAAATATTGACAATCTTTCTATGCTAAAATGGTTAATTGTGTCGAGTGCAATAAACCCGCCCAACGGAACATGGGTACGTAAGTATGCTCGTCGTGTAACGGCCTGGGAGCTGCAGACTTGGCGTACTTAAAGGATCAAGGCAAACTAAACTCCTGGAGATGCAAGATCTGCGTGAAAAAATCTAAAGTAGACACGAGAAGGAATAAATCTTCAGCTATTTTGACTAATCAAGACCAGGGAGCGTTTAGTACCCTGGAGCTAAATAAGCTATTTAAAAAAATTGATGATTTGGTAAATAGCAACGAAATCCTGGCGCGTCAACAAAATGAAGCCACCATGCAGCTTAAGTTAGCAACGAACGAAATCCAAACTATGAATAAAATCATTGCAAAACTGCAAGATGAGAACACATCATAAGAGGGAAAAATTAATGCGCTGGAATCTAAAATTAACGTTTTGGAGCAAAATGATTTAGCGGATCGAGTCGAAATCACTGGGCTACAGCTGAGTGCAAATGAGGACCCGACTGTTGCTGCTATACAAATACTTGAAAGCATCAACGCTGAACTCTGTACCGATATCCTACTGAGTTACCAACGGCTGAGAAGGAACAATTCGTCTACATTGGTCATAAAGTTCAAATCCAATAAAAGTGCTTCGGACTGTCTTACGAAGAGAGGTAAGCACACTATAAATGGTCAGACACTATATATTAACGAGTGTCTCACTGCGTACAACCGCCAACTCCTTTGGTTAACTAAATCAAAAGCTCGTGAAGCCAACTTTAACTTTACATGGGTCAGAAACGACAGGATTTCCTGCAAGAAAAACGAAGGTGACAAGGTTATTGTTATTAAGTCAAGCCCTGATCTAAATCTTCTATTGCAATAGCTTGGCCAATTGCACATCATACGCATACAGCATCATTATTATATAGAGTAAAACGCGCAGCAAAAAATTTTTTTTTTTTTTTGAACTTCATATTTTAATATCTTATAATCTATACTATTACTATATTTCACTCATTCTTTACACTTGGATTATCTTTGTTATATCTTGCACTTAAAATATCATATACATATACCATATATAATATTTTTGATTATAAACTGTATCTTATTATTATTTTTATTATATTATTATACTATTATTATTTTTCACTCTTTCTTCTCACTTGAAATATCTTATAATCTATACTATTACTATATTTCACTCATTCTTTACACTTGGATTATCTTTGTTATATCTTGCACTTAAAATATCATATACATATACCATATATAATATTTTTGATTATAAACTGTATCTTATTATTATTTTTATTATATTATTATACTATTATTATTTTTCACTCTTTCTTCTCACTTGAAATATCTTTGAAACATCTTTCACTTGAAATATCTTTTAAACAGAAATTTGTACCTCTTATTTTAAGTATTTTCTAACTTTTAGTGAATTTTTTATTATTACTAATTTTTTTTTTATTTTTTGAATTATTATTTTATATTAAGTTTTATTTGAATTGTTGAATTTTAATTTAACTTTCTTACCACCCTCCTATGACCGAAATCATAGAAATACTAAACAATGTGCGAAATGCAAGCACGACAGAGTTGCGAAGTGATCAAGAATGCAACACCTTCTTTCAGAGCGTTAATAATGCATTGAAAGTATTCAGCATGAACATAAGAAGCTTTAAAAAGAATTTTGACGAGCTGGTGATTCTGATAAACAGATTGGAAACTAGTCTGGACATTATAGTTCTTACGGAAACGTGGCTAGACGAAAATGATTGCTATAAACTAGACGGGTACAATATTTTCGTTAAGCCCACTAAGTACAATAAATGCGACAGAGTTGTGGTTTATGTTAAAAATGTTTTCCCTGTTACGACTCTTGACTGTAACATTCTAAATGCGAATGCATTAAGACTCCGTTTAAATATTTCCAGTACCATGTGCTTTCATATTACTGCTATATATAGATCACCAAGCCTTAACGCAATTGATTTTATTAACTCACTAGAAAGCGATCTAGAAAATAACTTAAATCTTCATACCCATTTAATACTAGGTGATATAAACATTAATATAAACCAAAACGTAATTACTAATGAAGCTAATGAATATCTCGACACCTTCTCTAAATACGGCTACAACGAACATCTACTAGGAAATACACGTCTTGGGAACGGTAATCCTTCCTGTATTGACCATATCTTTATTAAACACAACAGTTCCTTAAGCTTCTTTCCGGGTATCTTCCACACTTCCATCACTGACCACTTCAGTACTGTCGCTAAAATCGTATTTAACACAAAATTGAGTACTGGTAATAATACAATAACGAAAACACACATTAATTATAAAAAGCTAATCTAAAAAATACGAAAAACGGATTGGTCCCCTATTTATAATTGTTCGGACCCCAACACAGCTATGGCAGCTATGAATAATATAATCACGGAAACCCGGAATGAGGTAACAACACGACACACGAGAGAGATAAAGTCGTCTATGAGAATTTTGAAAGAGTGGGTTTCCCAAGCTATTTTAACATCTATACAAAAAAAGGAGCAGTTGTATAAGGAAGTAAAAAAACATACTGCAGTCACGATCGGCTGCAAGCCAATCGTATAATACTCTAGATAAATACTGAACTCCGATTTATATTGTAGTTGGGGATAAAGTAGAATTACGTGTGTGCATGTTGTATGTCCTTTATTAAGGAGTGCTATTAGATTGCTACTCAAAACTAAAAGACAATATTCAGTGTTTAATTTCATACCTTGAACTGGGTAAGTCATCGAAAAAAATGTCCTTTTTAAAGGACTTTCACATGGGAGGAGCAGGAAGGACTCACTCGATTTCTTACATATTTATCCTTTTCCTTGGAACCATTCAAAAATAAACGTGTACAAAATTTCAAATTCGTAGCTTGAAGCGTTCAAAAGTTATTGGAAAATATTGTTGAACACGTGTTTTAAGGATATTTTGTATGGCAGCTACCAGAAGGAGTAAAATGATTTCGCTGATTAGTAAACTCGAACTTCCTTTTTACTCAAAACTAACTTGTACAAAATTCCGAATTCGTAGCTAAAAGATTACTTGAGTTATAGTGAGTTTCGTAAATTAAGTGAATTCATTTTGACAGGATATTTGTATGGCAGCTACACGAAGGACTAATAGGATTTTCTTCATAATCATATATTTAGCTCCAACTATTGGAAAAATAGCACGCACAAAATTTCAATGTCGTAGCTTAAACCCTTCTAAAGTTATCGACCAATATTCTTGAACACGTGTTTAAGGACATTTTGTATGACAGCTACCAAAAGGAGTAAAAGGATTTCGCTGATTAGTAAACTCCGACTTCCTTTTCACTCAAAACTAACCTGTACAAAATTCCGAATTCGTCGCTAAAAGATTACTTGAGTTATTGTGAGTTTTGTAAATTAAGTGAATACATTTTGACAGGATATTTGTGTGGCAGCTACACGAAGGACTAAAAGGATTTTCTTCATAATCATATATTTAGCTCCAACTATTGGAAAAATAACACATACAAAATTTCAATGTCGTAGCTTAAACCCTTCTGAAGTTATCGGCCAATATTCTTGAACACGTGTTTTTAGGACATTTTGTATGGCAGCTACCCGAAGGAGTAGGACGATTTTGCCCCTTAACGAACTTAGCCTTACAAATTCAACCAAACATCCAGATTCAAAATTTCATGATCCTAGGTGAAGGCGTTCTTGAGTTATCGTGCTAACGGACAGACGGACGGACGGACGGACGGACGGACGGACGGACGGACGGACGTCAAGCGGATTTGAGGTTTTTGGCCCCAAATAAACAAAAAATAATATATAACTTTTTTTCGTCCGAGGCTTGGTTCTATGCGTTACAAACTTTTGGGCTGGATTAAACTTATAATACTCTATATGATTTCATCTAGAGTATAAATATTGTTGAACACGTGTCTTAAGGACATTTTGTATGGCAGCTACCAGAAGGAGTAAAAGGATTTCGCTGACTAGTAAAGTCAAACTTTCTTTTCTCTTAAAACTAATTTGTAAAAAATTCCGAATTCGTAACTAAAAGATTACTTGAGTTATAGTGAGTTTCGTAAATTAATTGAATACATTTTGACGGGATATTTGTATGGCAGCTACATGAAGGACTAACAGGATTTTCTTCATAATCATATATTTAGCTTGAACTATTGGAAAAATAATACATACAAAATTTTAATGTCGTAGCTTAAACCCTTCTGAAGTTATCGACCAATATTCTTGAACACGTGTTTTAAGGACATTTTGTATGGCAGCTACCAGAAGGAGTAAAAGGATTTCGCTGATTAGTAAACTCAAACTTTGTTTTTACTAAAAACTAATTTGTAGAAAATTTCCAGTTCATAGCTAAAAGATTACTTGAGTTATAGTGAGTTTCGTAAATTAAATAAAGACATTTTGACAGGATATTTGTATGGCAGCTACACGAAGGACTAATAGGATTTTCTTCGTAATCATACATTTAGCTCCAACTATTGAAAAAGTAACACATACAAAATTTCAAAGTCGTAGCTTTAGGCGTTCCGAAGTTATTGGTCAATATTCTTGAACACGTGTTTTATGGACATTTTGTATGGCAGCTACCCGAAGGAGTAGGACGATTTTGCCCGTTAACGAACTTAGCCTTACAAATTCAACCAAACACCCAGATTCAAAATTTCAAGATCCTAGGTGAAGGCGTTCTTGAGTTATCGTGCTAACGGACAGACGGACGGACGGACGGACGGACGGACGGACGGACGGACGGACGGACGGACGGACGGACGGACGGACGGACGGACGTCAGGCGGATTTAAGGTTTTTGGCCACAAATAAACAAAAAATAATATATAACTTTTTTTCGTCCGAGGCTTGGTTCTATGCGTTACAAACTTTTGGGCTGGATTAAACTTATAATACTCTATATGATTTCATCTAGAGTATAAACATCCCCTGAACGTGCAACTTTTTGCTGAATATAAATCCTATAGAAACAAGCTAAATAGTATTATTAAATCCGCCAAGTCCAGTTACTACAAAGACCAAGTTAACAATTCCTTGAACAACCCGAAAAAATTGTGGCAAATAGTTAATAATATTACTTTCAGCAAAAGCACAACTTCTGAGTTAGGGCAACTTAAATCCAAGGAGGGTAGCATTATCCATCAACCTTCATCGATTGCATCGGAGTTTAATGAATATTTTATAAGTATTGGAGAAAAAATAGCTGGAACAACCTCGCCGTCTACCGTGTACAATTTTGTCCCTGAAGAAACAAGACATTCCTTTGTAATGGAACCTATCACCCCTGATGGAATTTATTTTCATATCTCCAACCTAAAGCCTAACAAAGCTTGTGGTATTGATGGAATTACTTCTAACGTGCTGAGGAATATCTCTTCTTATATATGTGATCCATTAGCCTACATTTTTAATATTTCACTGCAGTCTGGAATCTTTCCCGACTCGTTGAAAAAAGCGGTTATAACTCCGATACTGAAGAGTGGTGATCCGCTTGATATGAGTAACTATCGTCCAATAGCCCTGCTTCCCAACTTTTCAAAGATTTTTGAAAAATGTATCAAACGTAGGCTAATGAGCTTTCTAGGGGAACATACGTTACTCGCGGATAATCAGTATGGTTTTAAGAACGGCGTAAGTACAGAACATGCATTATACGATGTGACATCATTTATCACTTCAGCAGCGGACAAAGGGAAAATGGCTATAGGTCTATTTCTTGATCTTAAGAAAGCTTTTGATACCGTTAATCACGACATACTATTGAGTAAATTATTTAAAAGCGGCATTAAAAATCAGGAATTAGCTCTATTTGGCTCTTACTTGTCAGGTAGGACCCAGGTCGTAAAGATTGGGGAATCTTTCAGTGAGCCACTTTCATTAACGTGTGGAATTCCCCAGGGATCTGTACTGGGGCCGATTCTTTTTCTGCTATACGTCAATGATTTCTGTAAACTTGAAAACAACATTTTTAAGGGGCATGTTGTAGCTTTTGCTGATGATACAGTGTTGCTGTTTAGTGACGCAAACGTGCATACTTTGTTGGACAGTGCGACTCAGGGTTTGTCAATTGTTTCGAAATGGATAGCGAATCATAAGCTTGTCTTAAATTTAAATAAAACGAAATATGTAAGTTTCGGGTTCAATAAGGTCAACGCGGGCATTGCGCCAATAAAAATTGCAGATATTTCCCTGCAGTCTGTCACTGAAGTGAAGTACATAGGGATAACAATCGATGCCAAATTAAGGTGGGACGTTCACATTAACTCCGTATGCAAACTCATCAGGAAATCCATCTATAAATTACTCATGTTACGTAAAATCGTGGACAAGGCAATAATAAGAATGGTTTATTTTGCTTTGGTGCAGTCGATTGTCCAGTACGGTATCATTGCTTGGGGATCTGCCTATCAATCTGCTCTTAAGTCTCTTAACATGCTATTAAGTAAGACTGTGAAACTATGAATTAACCAAAATAAATTCTTCTCGACGACTGCAGCGTTTTCAAGTTTTAACGTCATGACTACTCGACAAATTTTCGCTTATTGCTTACTGAAATTCACTTATGCTAATATTACCAAATTTAATGTACGGACCTCGAACTATCTAACTCGTGGACAACTGATGATGCCTCTCGCTATCACTATGTTCTCTACTACCATGTACCAGAAGCATGCTAGCATTCAAGGGCCCAAGTTATATAATGTTCTTCCACAAATTGTCAAAGAAACTATGAACCATACTAACTATAAACTGCAACTAAAAAAATATGTCCAATCTAGTTTCCATGAAATTACCCAATATTTAATATAAATTAACTCCATGACGATTATTATTGTTTGTATCAGTACATGCTTTATAGTTACTATTACTTCTGTTTTTTTTTTTTTTTGCTCTGCTAATTTTCTGTTTCTTATATGAAATGTAATGTTTTCAATCACGGTATTCTCTAACCGGGTTCCATCTTAATCATCTGTTTTGCTTGCGTTTAAATTTATTTGAATTATTAATCATTATTAACTATTTCTATCAGATTATATAATTTTGTTTATATACTTTACTCATGTCACCAAATCTTTATAATTATTGTTAATACCATAGTATTCACGTACAAGCGTTGCTTTTGTGAATTTCTACTTTGTTTTTGTTTTCATAAAGGATTAGTAATAAAGGATTAATAATTAATAATAAAAAATAATAAATGCAATTTCGTAGATGGTCGTGGATCATTGATACAAAATCTGCCAACTATACGTGCATAACTTTATTATATTTATTACTTCATTACATTAATACCAAGGTATCCATTTAAAAAGTTGATATCCCAGTATTTTGTTCCAACTTTTACTTTATTATTTTAATAACACAGTATTATAATAGATTTTTTAAAGAAAACATACTGCAGTCACGATCGGCTGCAAGCCAATCGTATAATACTCTAGATGAATACTGAACTCCGATTTATATTGTAGTTGGGTATAAAGTAGAATTACGTGTGTGCATGTTGTATGTCCTTTATTAAGAACTGCCATTAGATTGCTACTCAAACCTAAAAGACAATATTCAGTGTTTAATTTCATATCTTGAACTGGATAAGTCATCGAAAAAATGTCCTTTTTGAAGGACTTTTACATGGAAGGTGCAAAAAGGACTCACTCGACATATTTATCCTTTTCCTTAGAACCATTTAAAAATGAACGTGTACAAAATTTCAAAATCGTAGCTTGAAGCGTTCAAAAGTTATCGGAAAATATTGTTGAACACGTGTCTTAAGGACAGTTTGTATGGCAGGTACCAGAAGGAGTAAAAGGATTTCGCTGATTAGTAAACTCGAACTTTGTTTTTACTCTAAACTAATTTGTACTAAATTTCGAGTTCATAGCTAAAAGATTACTTGAGTTATAGTGAGTTCCGTAAATTAAGTGAAGACTTTTTGACAGGATATTTGTATGGCAGCTACACGAAATACTAATAGGATTTTCTTCATAATCATACATTTAGCTCCAACTATTGGAAAAATAACACATACAAAATTTCAAAGACGTAGCTTAAACCCTTCTGAAGTTATCGGCAATATTCTTGAACACGTGTTTTAAGGACATTTTGTATGGCAGCTACCAGAAGGAGTAAAAGAATTTCACTGATTAGTTAACTCGAACTTTCTTTTCACTCAAAACTAACTTCTATAAAATTACGAATTCGTAGCTAAAAGATTACTTGAGTTATAGTGAGTTTCGTAAATTAAGTGAATACATTTTGACAGGATATTTGTATGGCAGCTACACGAAGGACTAACAGGATTTTCTTCATAAACGTATATTTAGCTCCAACTATTGGAAAAATAACACATACAAAATTTCAATGTCGTAGCTTAAACCCTTCTGAAGTTATCGACCAATATTCTTGAACACGTGTTTTAAGGACATTTTGTATGGCAACTACCAGAAGGAAAAAAAGGATTTCGCTGATTAGTAAACGCAAACTGCCTTTTTACTCAAAACTAACTTGTACAAAATTCCGAATTCGTAGCTAAAAGATTACTTGAGTTATAGTGAGGTTCGTAAATTAAGTGAATACATTTTGACAGGATATTTGTATGGCAGCTACACGAAGGACTAACAGGATTTTCTTCATAATCGTATATTTAGCTCCAACTATTGAAAAAATATTACATACAAAATTTCAAAGTCGTAGCTTAAACCCTTCTTAAGTTATCGACCAATATTCTTGAACACCTGTTTTAAGGACATTTTGTATGGCAGCTACCCGAAGGAGTAGGACGATTTTGCCCGTTAACGAACTTAGCCTTACAAATTCTACCAAACATCCAGATTCAAGATTTCAAGATCCTAGGTGAAGGCGTTCTTGAGTTATCGTGTTCACGGACAGACGGATGGACGGACGGACGGACGGACGGACGGACGGACGGACGGGCGGACGGACGGACGGACGGATGGACGGACGGACGGACGGACGGACGTCAGGCGGATTTGAGGTTTTTGGCCACAAATAAACAAAAAATAATATATAACTTTTTTTCGTCCGAGGGTCGGTTCTATGCGTTACAAACTTTTGGGCTGGATTAAACTTATAATACTCTATATGATTTCATCTAGAGTATAAAAATTTGCTGTCCTGAAAATTTTTTTTATGCGTTTCATGACAAGTAGGAACCAAAAAAACAAAACGAATTCATTCCGTCTGTACGCCGTACGCAATATCGTTTGAACACTCGTACTTCCGAAACCTTTTGAGCTATTGTGTTGATTTTTTTTGTGGGTAGACTGGGTGCAGCCTTTTAAGTAGTCACTTTTTAGGGGGTGGTAGTGTGAGGGGAGAGGTGGGGAGCGTTTTAGACGGAAAATTTAGGTTTCTCAATCTAGCTGAAACTTGGAAGTTATATAAAGCTTTGATAGTGAACCCATTTTTAATATGGGTGAAAGGGTGTGGGAGTGAAGGGAGAAACAATGCATTCGAAACGCTCGAAAGCCGAGAATAAGGTATTCTAAAATCCATATCTCCTAAACGGTTAATGTCACGAAATTGACACTTAATGATTATCTGTAATAGTTTGTTCTGAAAAGTTTGAATTTCTTGAATGTGTAAATGTTTAGCACACCCCCATATTTGACAGGTTTTTATGTTTCATTGCAAATTAATATTTTGTTAGATATTGAAAGTTAAGACTAAGCTACGTCTTTGAAATTTTGTATGTGTTATTTTTCCAATAGTTGGAGCTAAATGTATGATTATGAAGAAAATCCTGTTAGTCCTTCGTGTAGCTGCCATACAAATATCCTGTCAAAACGTCTTCACTTAATTTACGGAACTTACTATAACTCAACTAATCTTTTAGCTATGAATTGGAAATTTTGTAGAAATTAGTTTTGAGTAAAAACGAAGTTCGAGTTTACTAATCAGCGAAATCCTTTTACTCCTTCTGGTAGCTGCCATACAAAATGTCCTTAAGACACGTGTTCAACAATATTTTTCGATAACTTTTGAACGCTTCAAGCTACGAATTTGAAATTTTGTAAACGTTCATTTTTAAATGGTTCCAAGGAAAAGGATAAATATGTAAGAAATCGAGTGAGTCTTTCCTGCACCTCCCATGTGAAAGTCCTTCATAAAGGAAATTTTTTATCGATGACTTACCCAGTTCAAGAAATGAAATTAAACACTGAATATTGTCTTTTAGTTTTGAGTAGCAATCTAATGGGAGTCCTTAATAAAGGACATACAAAATGTACACATGTAATTCTACAAAACTCTAAAACTACAATATGAATCGGAGTTCAGTATTCATCTAGAGTATTATACGATTGGCTTGCAGCCGATCGTGACTGCAGTATGTTTTACTTGCAGGATCGGTATTTGCAATAACGCATGCCGGTTTTTTAATTTTATAAGGTAAGCGATCGCAAGGAAAAACACCTTTGAATAATCTTTTGTTTTTCCTTAATGCATTAACAAGTTCGATCGTGTTCATATCTGCTCTTTTATCCTAGTGTGACTCGTGGTGTAACTTTCTAAAAATTCCTTTGTTGTTGCACTATAAACAAAAGCGGTTGCAAATTTCGCTAATGTCATAATAAGGTTTTCATCCTGACGTTTAAGTTCCAAATTTCCAAACGCGCCTGTCTGATCTGTTGCGCTAGCCAATGATGTGGGATATTTATACGTTATTTCTTTCGAGAATAATTTATTTTGTGATGAGAAACCGGCAAACGAAACCTTTTTAAAGAAGGTTAGATTGCCTTCATTAAAATACTCGACATTTACAACGCAATAGGCCATCTTTGTTGCTCTTGCCCGTCGCCCGAATAAAATGAGAAATGTGAGATTAAAAGGTAATATTTATACTTTTCAAAAATTAGTATGAACTCCACGAAGTTTGTCTATTTCAAGTCTTCTATCATACTCTTTATATACTATGCAAGTTACCCTTTTTTCCAGGGCTTTCTTAAACCTTCCCTCGATTCTCAATAATATCGAAGAATTTTTTTGAGATTTGATTACCTTTGTCGAAATAATGAATACCTGTTCCCTTAAATAGTGGAAGGTATCCTCGTGTACTTATAGGTTTTTCCTGAGAGTAATCAAATTCTAAAGCCTGGTTTGGAACTTGAACTCCATTGACGGATAAATTGAATCGTGTGATATTATTGTGTTTAAAATTGAATGGATTCTTCGTTCGTTTACCGCTGTAGGCATCGTTATCTCTCATGCCGAAAATTAACAAGCTGTCCGATTATAACATTATCTAAAGATAGTGTTGAACTGTTAGCTGGCAGTGTATAACTCTTTACCTCGACACGTTTGTACGGATATATCACGTTGGAATGTTGAAGAATAGTTTCATGTGCCCTTAAAATATTGGGATTAACAGTTACATAGTTAATAAAGAATAGATTGATGCATCTATATTTTTAATTTGCGGCGAGTTCCCGTCATCTTTTAAGTATAGGTAAAATTCGGGTTTTTCCAGAGGAAGTGAAAGTCTGAAATCTACCGCATTCAAAAGTAGCTTATCTTGATTGAGTAAATCAATATGAATCTTTTCCATAAACTGTACCACATTACTTTTCGAAAGCAATTCAGATTGTTGGAGATATCCTTCATTAAATTCACTGGGATGTCCGCTTTTGCTTTCTTCTTCAATCATTTCCATACCATCTTGGTCGAGGAACCATCATACAGATTCTAAATGTGTTGTTGATGCATCTCTGCCGTAATTCAAAAAGTTTTCAATGTAAGCTCTGTAATGGTAATTTTTGTCAGTTTGTGCAAAGTAAAGTGATTTAATTGTATTGTACATTGTCTAAAAAGTGAATGCATTAGGTTGTTAACTACGCCGATTGGATCACTTGTCTCTTCATGTTCAACACCTTTCGCATCCTTAACTTTGATTTTTTCTTTTCCAGTGTAAAATTCTTCTTTCCCACCTTTTACCTTAATTAGCTGAACTTTTAAACGAAGGTAGATACTGGAGGATGGAGGATGGAGGCTGGAGGATGGAGGATGGAGGATGGAGGATGGAGGATGGAGGATGGAGGATGGAGGATGGAGGATGGAGGATGGAGGATGGAGGATGGAGGATGGAGGATGGAGGATGGAGGATGGAGGATGGAGGATGGAGGATGGAGGATGGAGGATGGAGGATGGAGGATGGAGGATGGAGGATGGAGGATGGAGGATGGAGGATGGAGGATGGAGGATGGAGGATGGAGGATGGAGGATGGAGGATGGAGGATGGAGGATGGAGGATGGAGGATGGAGGATGGAGGATGGAGGATGGAGGATGGAGGATGGAGGATGGAGGATGGAGGATGGAGGATGGAGGATGGAGGATGGAGGATGGAGGATGGAGGATGGAGGATGGAGGATGGAGGATGGAGGATGGAGGATGGAGGATGGAGGATGGAGGATGGAGGATGGAGGATGGAGGATGGAGGATGGAGGATGGAGGATGGAGGATGGAGGATGGAGGATGGAGGATGGAGGATGGAGGATGGACTATGGAGGATGGAGGATGGAGGATGGAGGATGGAGGATGGAGGATGGAGGATGGAGGATGGAGGATGGAGGATGGAGGATGGAGGATGGAGGATGGAGGATGGAGGATGGAGGATGGAGGATGGAGGATGGAGGATGGAGGATGGAGGATGGAGGATGGAGGATGGAGGATGGAGGATGGAGGATGGAGGATGGAGGATGGAGGATGGAGGATGGAGGATGGAGGATGGAGGATGGAGGATGGAGGATGGAGGATGGAGGATGGAGGATGGAGGATGGAGGATGGACGATGGACGATGGAGGATGGAGGATGGAGGATGGAGGATGGAGGATGGAGGATGGAGGATGGAGGATGGAGGATGGTGGATGGATGATGGAGGATGGATGATGGATGATGGATGATGGGTGATGGATGATGGATGATGGATGATGGATGATGGATGATGGATGATGGATGATGGATGATGGATGATGGATGATGGATGATGGATGATGGATGATGGATGATGGATGATGGATGATGGATGATGGATGATGGATGATGGATGATGGATGATGGATGATGGATGATGGATGATGGATGATGGATGATGGATGATGGATGATGGATGATGGATGATGGATGATGGATGATGGATGATGGATGATGGATGATGGATGATGGATGATGGATGATGGATGATGGATGATGGATGATGGATGATGGATGATGGATGATGGATGATGGATGATGGATGATGGATGATGGATGATGGATGATGGATGATGGATGATGGATGATGGATGATGGATGATGGATGATGGATGATGGATGATGGATGATGGATGATGGATGATGGATGATGGATGATGGATGATGGATGATGGATGATGGATGATGGATGATGGATGATGGATTGAAGATTAAAGATTAAAGATTAAAGATTAAAGATTAAAGATTAAAGATTAAAGATTAAAGATTAAAGATTAAAGATTAAAGATTAAAGATTAAAGATTAAAGATTAAAGATTAAAGATTAAAGATTAAAGATTAAAGATTAAAGATTAAAGATTAAAGATTAAAGATTAAAGATTAAAGATTAAAGATTAAAGATTAAAGATTAAAGATTAAAGATTAAAGATTAAAGATTAAAGATTAAAGATTAAAGATTAAAGATTAAAGATTAAAGATTAAAGATTAAAGATTAAAGATTAAAGATTAAAGATTAAAGATTAAAGATTAAAGATTAAAGATTAAAGATTAAAGATTAAAGATTAAAGATTAAAGATTAAAGATTAAAGATTAAAGATTAAAGATTAAAGATTAAAGATTAAAGATTAAAGATTAAAGATTAAAGATTAAAGATTAAAGATTAAAGATTAAAGATTAAAGATTAAAGATTAAAGATTAAAGATTAAAGATTAAAGATTAAAGATTAAAGATTAAAGATTAAAGATTAAAGATTAAAGATTAAAGATTAAAGATTAAAGATTAAAGATTAAAGATTAAAGATTAAAGATTAAAGATTAAAGATTAAAGATTAAAGATTAAAGATTAAAGATTAAAGATTAAAGATTAAAGATTAAAGATTAAAGATTAAAGATTAAAGATTAAAGATTAAAGATTAAAGATTAAAGATTAAAGATTAAAGATTAAAGATTAAAGATTAAAGATTAAAGATTAAAGATTAAAGATTAAAGATTAAAGATTAAAGATTAAAGATTAAAGATTAAAGATTAAAGATTAAAGATTAAAGATTAAAGATTAAAGATTAAAGATTAAAGATTAAAGATTAAAGATTAAAGATTAAAGATTAAAGATTAAAGATTAAAGATTAAAGATTAAAGATTAAAGATTAAAGATTAAAGATTAAAGATTAAAGATTAAAGATTAAAGATTAAAGATTAAAGATTAAAGATTAAAGATTAAAGATTAAAGATTAAAGATTAAAGATTAAAGATTAAAGATTAAAGATTAAAGATTAAAGATTAAAAATTAAAAATTAAAAATTAAAAATTAAAAATTAAAAATTAAAAATTAAAAATTAAAAATTAAAAATTAAAAATTAAAAATTAAAAATTAAAAATTAAAAATTAAAAATTAAAAATTAAAAATTAAAAATTAAAAATTAAAAATTGAAGATTGAAGATTGAAGATTGAAGATTGAAGATTGAAGATTGAAAATTAAAAATTAAAAATTGAAAATTGAAAATTGAAAATTGCAAATTGAAGATTGAAGATTGAAGATTGAAAATGGAAAATTGAAGATTGAAGATTGAAGATTGAAGATTGAAGATTGAAGATTGAAGATTGAAGATTGAAGATTGAAGATTGAAGATTGAAGATTGAAGATTGAAGATTGAAGATTGAAGATTGAAGATTGAAGATTGAAGATTGAAGATTGAAGATTGATGATTGAGGATTGAGGATTGAAGATTGAAGATTGAAGATTGAAGATTGAAGATTGAAGATTGAAGATTGAAGATTGAAGATTGAAGATTGAAGATTGAAGATTGAAGATTGAAGATTGAAGATTGAAGATTGAAGATTGAAGATTGAAGATTGAAGATTGAAGATTGAAGATTGAAGATTGAAGATTGAAGATTGAAGATTGAAGATTGAAGATTGAAGATTGAAGATTGAAGATTGAAGATTGAAGATTGAAGATTGAAGATTGAAGATTGAAGATTGAAGATTGAAGATTGAAGATTGAAGATTGAAGATTGAAGATTGAAGATTGAAGATTGAAGATTGAAGATTGAAGATTGAAGATTGAAGATTGAAGATTGAAGATTGAAGATTGGAGATTGAAGATTGAAGATTGAAGATTGAAGATTGAAAATTGAAGATTGAAGATTGAAGATTGAAAATTGAAGATATAAAATTGAAGATTGAACATTACATTTATCATTTATGGTATTTTCACTTTTAAGTCAATTTCAATTTGTTTCACTCCCGCCCGACTTGAAATTAAAAGATATCACTATCTCAAAATTTGCAGGGCTAAAGGGATTAAAACTCTCTTTTCGCGTTCATGTTTGGCTGACGTGCGTTACGCTTCAACTACCTTCTGCGCAGCCCTGCGTGGCTAAAAGGATTAAAACTCTCTTTTCGCGTTCAAGTTCGGCTGACGTGCTCTTTGCTCTTGCCATAAAAATATTTTCACTTACGTTTAATATTTTATGTCTTTTAAAGAGACTCATTAATTTCTACTTTGCAACCTTTTCAATTATTTTTCCAACGATATATATTAAGGAAATAAGTCAATAATTGTTGAGTGTTTACTAAATTTTAGGGAATACACTCTTCGAAAGGTTAAAAATAATTAAGTGTGTAAGAGGCTTTGGGATAAAATCTTTTATTATTTTTAGACATTCAATTGCTATGCCGTCAAATCCAGGACTAGAGCCAATATTTTTAAAAGCAGTTTCCTCTTATTTCCCGCAATACCCAGCACTGCCTTAAAATAATCAACTTTGAGTATTTTCATTAAAGCTCATAATTTAGTCATAATTTTTTTTTTTAATTAGTTTTCGGTTCAATATTAATCTGCAGTCCCCTTGTACGGCAGTGCAAAGGATCCACCTGGATCTCTTGAACCGGCTCAAAGAGCCGGTTCAAAGAGCTAGATCCGGTGAACCGGTTCATTAAGAAGATCCGAATTTCCCATCTCTACTTAGAAGGCATATGTAAAAATCGTTTTCTCTTATATTTACAGGCATTTTTAGATTCTTTCCAGAAAATATTTGGTGCACTTCCGGTTCGTTCCGTTCTTTTTTTTTAAACTCCAGGTATAGGGTACCGTTCCTCTATACTTAATGAAGGATATTGAGCTCCTATTCAACTAAGAATAAGGGGTTTCACTTTCTCCTAACAGTAATAGACACATTCTCTAAATATGCATGGGCATTACCACTTAAAAATAAAAGTGCTGGGGAGATTATCAAGGCTATGCAATCGATTTTTAATGGACGAAGTTTCCCAAAAAATTTACAAACAGGTGGTGGGAAAGAATTCTTCAATAAAGCATTTCAGCACTTGATGAAGAAATTTGAAATCAATCACTACTCCACGTGCAGTTCGTTAAAGGCCACAATTGTAGAACGATTTAACAGAACTTTGAAAAATATGATGTGGAGAGCGTTTAGTATGAACGGGAGCTATAATTGGACTGGGTTACTAGAAGAGCTAATAAATAAATACAATAGGACAAAGCATCGTACTATAAAAATGCGTCCAATAGACGTTGGCCCATCAAATGAGGTTCAGCTTCTTGGAGATATCTACCGTAAGGTGAAGGTTTTGTCTAGACCCAAATACAGAAAAGGTGATCATGTACGTGTAAGTAAGTACAAGCATGTATTCGAGAAAGGATATAGCCCCAACTGGTCCACCGAAATATTTCAGATAAACGAAGTAAAGAATACAGAACCACGTCCTTACATACTCAAAGACTATCAGGGGCGCAGAATGCAAGGAGTGTTCTACGAACTAGAGTTAGTAAGAGCCAAACATCCTGATGCATACCTTGTAGAAGAGATTCTAAAAAGGAGGGGCAATCAAGTTTACGTAAAATGGCTTAGTTTTCTATCAGCTCATAATTCCTTGATCAGTATAAAAGACGTGCTCTAACATTCAACAATTTGAATTTGGAGGAGAGGAAAGTTCTTAAGCTGGTAAAAAGCGGTTTCTTTTACACCAACTTGAAGGATTACGTCAGGTGCTTCTTCTGCTCACTGATAATGAGTGCATTTTCTACGTTTTCTGATGTGGAAGCTGAACATCTACGCTTGTCTCCCGACTGTGTATTCGCTAACGGCAAAGACGTTTGTGGCCCGCAACTCAAGCCGGTTAAAAAATCACATTGGTCGTCATCATTACCTACAGTGATGAAATATCTTCTGCTCATAATTGTCATATTTTTCTTGATCGTCGAATTACTCAATCTGTGCCTTGTGCCTTCACTTCACCTACCTTATCTTCCTCTTTCAAGGAAAAGCTTTGTAGAAAGAAATGAATGAATAAAATGCAAAAACTTTTATTTTAGTTGTCTTCTTTAAATTCCCCCACACCTCAACTTTCAGAAGCTTGCTCTTGGAACCGGGGGTCCAGCAACCAGCCTACGGGGAACACTTTCAGAAGCTTGCTCTTGGAACCGCGCCACACCTCCCTTTTCAGAAGCTTGCTATTGCAACCTAGGCTCCAGTTAACCTGGGGAAAACTAATTGCCTATACACTTTTATCAGGCAGGAGCGAGAAATACCGACAAAATTATCGCTACTGCCGGTCTCACACACCAACTATTTTCCCACCTACTTGCGAAAGCTAACTTGCAATTCGAAAGATAACTTGCAATTCAGCTTCACCTTTCACTGAAAAACGAATTTGGCATACACTTTTTCATCAGGCAGGAGCGAGAAACAGCGACAACAATTTTCGCTACTGCCGGTCTCACACACCAACGGATTTTCCCCACCACTTTCCCCAGAACAAGCTCAAAGCACAAAATGATCGGTTTTAACCGGTTTTAACAGGTTTTCTGGGCAAAATGATCGAAAATGCTGATACTTTGGTCGTAAAAACAGCTTTCGTAGGCGAAAAGCTCTAACAGCTTCATACAAATGAAAGTGTTAGCATTTATCATGCTCGCCCTCTCGCACCTATGGAGCTTTAATACAAAAGTGTTGCACTTACTACTGTCATGAAATAATTGTATGTGCACTCCTCATTCTTTTGATATATTCCCAACTAAAATATAAATCGGAGTTCAGTATTTCATCTAGAGTATCATACGATTGGCTTGCAGCCGATCGTGACTGCGTTATGTTATTTAGTAATACAATTTCAACGGTTTTTCTTTTTTAACGGGGAGTAAGAGCATCGAAAGCCTAAGTCAGTGCGGGACTTTAACCCGCTAAACATCTCTCCAGTCGTACGGATGGATCCGGATTAGTAAATATATAAAAAATCTGGGCAAAGTTTTATAATTTTTTGTGAAGAAGTTTGAAACGCGTTTAGTGTTGAGATGCACTGCAGTTTAAATACACAAACCAAATTTTACCTTCTTGCCATAATTTGTTTGCGATCCAGTATTTGAAACGTTTTTATATTCTAGAATGTCTCCATTCCACCCACATCCAAACCTTTTTTTGCAAATAGTTCTTTTTAAATGACACTTTTCAATATCGTTCCTTAAAAAGTTTTTAAGATATAGAAAACCAAAATAATCATCTAAAACTGTATTCCCATCTCACCCCTCAGACCCTCACTCTAAAACGTTTCAACTTCAAAAGGTTCACGCAATCGATCCTTGTAACGGCTTTGCGTACGACGGACTGCGTACAGCATTTTTTGTTTTTAGGAGTCTACTAGTCCTAAAAGGAAAAAACAAGTTCAGAGCATTTGTTTAAATCGATCACAATACTCAATAAATAATAAAGTATTATACATCAACGGATAATATATCTAGAGTATAAGAACTACAGCGACTGAATTCTGAACATTTCATCCACATGTCAAGATCAGAGTAAACCACGGTCGTACATACAGGTCTGGAAACTAAATGCAATTTTTTGTGGTGGGGGTAGACACCTTTTGGGAAGAAAAATTTGGTTGTTGTCGTATTGACCACCAGGTTCGTCATTCTCTCACGGTTTTGTCAGATTGACAAATAAAAATTTGTCAAAACCACGGTCGTATGTCAAAACCGAATACGTGTGCGATACGGGTACGAGTGCTGAACAAATTCAGTGTTTTAAAGTGAGTATAAATAAAATATCACGTCAACTTCATCGCCATCGTTTCGACTTTCGGTTGTGTCTTGCAAACGAATGGTGCTATTTTTAATGTTGTAATATTTCTCTTGCAGGGTGAAAAAATCTCGACCATCTTGAAGGCCGCCAATGTTGAAGTCGAGCCCTACTGTCCCGGTCTTTTGGCCAAGGCTCAGGAAGTTGTCAATGTCAAGGACTTGATCACCAGCATTGGATCCGGTGTCGGTTCTGCCCCAGATGGAGCTTCTGCGGCGTAAAAAAGGTAAAAGAAAAACACATCGCAATATAAATGACATGAATTTTATTTTTTTTAGAACCGAAATCAAATTTGGTGTCTTCTTGCAGGGCTCGAACACGGAATCTATCACCTCATCGGCGAACGCAAAAAAATCCATTCAGGCAACGACCCCGGGCCGCAAGAGGTCCGGCCCAAAATTCGAACTATCCAACGAAAAAGGAAGAAACCAAACGTATGACGGCCGTATCGACAAGAACGGCACGGTTAAACTCGACTTTGGCGACTTTCTGCAACTGATGCCGCTAAAAATAGCAGAAAAAGATACCAAGGAGGAAATCCTGAAGGCATTCCGTTTGTTCGATGACGACAATACCGGACGGCTTTCTTTCAAGATAAAATGTAAAATAAGAAATAAATGTGATTACATTGAAAATTATCCAAATTTCTTTATGAATTATTATTATATATATTTAATATAAGTATTTTCCCTTAATTAAAACGAACAAGACTTGTATTACGCGACTGCTTCAACTTCCTATAAATTGTGCCAGTCCGGTGTACACATGAAGTGAAACAAAACCAATCAAACTTGTAACGAGTGCTTTGAAGGCCAGCATCGCCCACGGTCCGACCGAGAAAATGTTCAAACCGCCATCGAGCCAAACTCCTTTGTAGATTGTAACGGCAAGTAGAAGTGTACCGAGCGGCTTGAATTTCGAATTTAAGTCGTGCCGAGTGAAGAGCCAAAGTAATGTAGCTGTCGAGATATGTTTTACATGAAACGAAAGAACTTAATCTCACATTAACTTTGAATCTGTCCCACTAACCAATGAAATATTCGACTCTAAACACTTTTGTATATTGATCCAACTGAATTCGACACCTCGAGCTCCCAGCCACGTGATAAAATTACTTCAGCTGCGGCCCAGCCTAAACCGACTGTTATAAGTTGCAATGACTTCAACATTGGCGGCCTTCAAGATGGTCGAGATTTTCTCACCCTGCAAGAGAAATATTGAAAACATTAAAAATCGCACCATTCGTTTGCAGGACACGACCGAAAGTCGGATTATTGCATCCGTACGAAACGATGGCGATGAAGTTGACGTGATATTTTATTTATACTCACTTTAAAACACTGAATTTGTTCAGCACTCGTACCCGTATCGCAACCGTATTCGGTTTTGACATACGACCGTGGTTTTGACAAATTTTTATTTGTCAATCTTACAAAACCGTGAGAGCATGACGAACATGGTGGTCAATACGACAACAACCAAATTTTTCTTCTCTAAAGGTGTCTACCCCCACCACATCAGTTTCCAGACCTGTATATACGACCGTGGAGTAAACTGTCAATTTCGTTCCAAGTTCGCTTTTATATGGCGAAAGTTCCTTATCTACGTTACTATTTACGTTTATTACCCTTGGATATGCGATCGATTTCATGACCCCCTCTATGTCGATATATCGATATACAGCCATGAAGTTATATTATGTGCTCCTGAAAAAGAATTTATTGTCGGATCAATATACATATGTATGGATGTTGTCGAGACTAATAACTATTTAGGTCATTCCCTTGTTAGTTTCAGATAGCCAGCATACACCAGATAAAAATATTGCGTCAGTCTGGCGCACATCATTCCGAGATTCATTGCTCTCATACTAGCGATAGCAACAAAAAAAGTTTTCGTGTTTCAAAGATTGCTGCAAACTTTCGAAAGTCAATTTATTTATATTTAATCGGAAGATGGATGTCGTCCTACGGCTGTCTGACAACCCTTCGCATAGTCGAGAAATACAACCAATTATAAATGATTACTTTCGATGTTGTTTTCTTTTCCTGTTTAATTTTTCTATTGTACAAGACCATTGGCAAAGGATGTTAAGCATACACTTCGGGATTTCGTACATTTTCTGGTCCTTTAAACAAGTACAAAACACCCAGTCATTTCTTGTGTAGCACTGCTATTCAAGCGTAACTCCATTCAGTGTTATAGCAATTTTGTTGCGGAGGAGTTCGTACGAGTATGTGACGCTTTCCATAGATGCTGGATGTTTATAGCGATTTTCCATGCTCCCCATACTCGGCCGTGAACTATGTACAGATTATATTTGGTGGTTGCTTAATGGTTACTTCGCTTCTATTGATGCGAAATAAAGGATTCGATTTAGTACTCGGGTAGGTATTGCGATGTGGATGGCACAGCGTATACCAACTACACTTCATAAATGGACACTCTTCAAAAATGGTTGTTGACATATCTTATACGGGGGATTTCATTGAATCTTCTTTTGAGTATTTGCCAACTGCTGAACTGAAAACGGATTACAGCATCTTTTGTGCCGAAAATGGTCCAGGTCTGCTATTTGGGTTTTGTATATATCTAAGGGAAAACGTAAAAAGGATTAGCTGCAGGTAGAACTTACCTGCATGAGAAAATTGCTTATGTCACTAACAATCATATATGTATATAGAAAAGGGGATGAATAGGGGTCGTAGTCGGCGTATATAAAGATAAATACTTTCTTACGCTAACAAGAATTTAGTTAACGCGAAATGTTCGCTTGAAGCTGGATTTAAGATGTAATTAACTCGATAACTATAGATTACGTCATCGCATTGCATTAATTTTGACGCGTGAGCAGTAAATTTAGGATTTCGAACTTGTAAATTATCCGTTGCCTCTCATCATAATAAGAATCCGATCTTTAGCAAAGTGCTAATCTTGAAAAGTCTGGCGCCTTCAAGCTGCTTTTACAATCTCTGGTAAATTCCTAATTTAACGGCAGATGTTGGCAGAACTTCTAATAACTGAGTTAGAATCGTTTATAAACCCCGCAGCTCAATTGGGACTGTATATTTTATTCCTGTCAGAAATAATGGGGTTTGTGTTCTGCTGATTGACAGTCCTGTGGTATTTTATCAAATGCATTGGAAGATACTCGCAGATTAGTTGGGCGTGAAATAAGAAGTCAACTTGGAGGGTGAAATTTACTTCCCGACACATACAATGATATTGATTAATGATGTGGCTGTCCTATTATCATTGAAACTTCGTCTTTGGTAGCAACAGTACGCAATGTCTGTCGGATCGAATTCTTAGCATATTTTCAATTACTTGCACTTTAGTTAATTAGGTCTTGTGATACTAAACATTTGACTTTCATATAAAAATATGTTCAATTTAGGTAATTTGAAGTTATGTTATTAAGGTCGCTAAGAAATTGGTGAATTCAACTTTGCTGACTTTTTCTTTCCTATTCTAACAGTTTGTGCGAAACTTTATAATTTTTTAGGTGGAAGTCCGGGAAGCATTTCATGTTTGTTTATTGTATATTTATACTCTAGATGAAATCATATAGAGTATTATAAGTTTAATCCAGCCCAAAAGTTTGTAACGCATAGAACCAAGCCTCGGACGAAAAAAAGTTTTATATTATTTTGTGTTTATTTGTGGCCAAAAACCTCAAATCCGCTTGACGTCCGTCCGTCTGTCCGTCCGTCCGTCAGTCCGTCCGTCCGTCCGTCCGTCCGTCCGTCTGTCCGTACGTCCGTTCGTCCGTCCGTCTGTTCGTGAACACGATAACTCAAGAACGCCTTTACCTAGGATCTTGAAATTTTGAATCTGGGTGTTTGATTGAATTTGTAAGGCTAAGTTCGTTAACGGGCAAAATCGTCTTACTCCTTCGAGTAGCTGCCATACAAAATGTCCTTAAAACACGTGTTCAAGAATATTGGTCGATAACTTCAGAAGAGACTAAGCTACGATATTGAAAATTTGTATGTTTTATTTTTCCAATAGTTGGAGCTAAATATTTGATTATGAAGAAAATCCTGTAAGTTCTTCGTGTAGCTGCCATACAAATATCCTGTCAAAATGTATTCACTTAATTTACGAAACTCACTATAACTCAAGTAATCTTTTAGCTACAAATTCAGAATTATGTATAAATTAGTTTTGAGTGAAAAGACAGTTCGAGTTTACTAGTCAACAAAATCCTCTTACTCCTTCTGGTAGCTCCCATACAAAATGTCCCTAAAACACGTGTCCAAGAATATTGGCCAATAACTTCAGAAGCGTTTAAGCTACGACTTTGAAATTTTGTATGTGTTATTTTTCCTATAGTTGGAGCTAAATGTATGATTATCAAGAAAATCCTATTAGTGCTTCGTGTAGCTGCCATACAAATATCCTGTCAAAACGTCTTCACTTAATTTACGGAACTTACTATAACTCAAATAATCTTTTAGCTATGAATTGGGAATTTTGTACAAATTAGTTTTGAGTTAAGACGAAGTTCGAGTTTACTAATCAGCGAAATCCTTTTACTCCTTCTGGGTGCTGCCATACAAAATGTCCTTAAGACACGTGTTCAACAATATTTTTCGATAACTTTTGAACGCATCGAGCTACGAATTTGAAATTTTGTGCACGTTCATTTTTGAATGGTTCCAAGTAAAAGGATAAATATGTAAGAAATCGGGTGAGTCCTTCCTGCACCTCCCATGTGAAAGTCCTTCAAAAAGCACATTTTTTTTCGATGACTTACCCTGTTCAAGATATGAAACCAAACACTGAATATTGTCTTTTAGGTTTGAGTAGCAATCTAATGGCAGTCCTTAATAAAGGACATACAACATGCACACACGTAATTCTACTTCATCCCCAACTACAATATAAATCGGAGTTCAGTATTCATCTAGAGTATTATACGATTGGCTTGCAGCCGATCGTGACTGCAGTATGTTTATACTCTAGATGAAATCATATAGAGTAATATAAGTTTAATCCAGCCCAAAAGTTTGTAACGCATAGAACCAAGCCTCGGACGAAAAAAAGTTATATATTATTTTTTGTTTATTTGTGGCCAAAAACCCCAAATCCGCTTGACGTCCGTCCGTCCGTCCGTCCGTCTGTCCGTGAAGACGATAACTCAAGAATGCCTTGCCCTAGGGTCTTGAAATTTTGAATCCGGATGTTTGGTTGAATTTGTAAAGCTGAGTTCGTTAATGGGCAAAATCGTCCTACTCCTTCGGGTAGCTGCCATACAAAATGTCCTTAAAACACGTGTTCAAGAATATTGGTCGATAACTTCAGAAGGGTTTAAACTACGACATTTAAATTTTGTATGTGTTATTTTTCCAATAGTTGGAGCTAAATATATGATTATGAAAGAAATCCTGTTAGTCCTTCGTGTAGCTGCCATACAAATATCCTGTCAAAATGTATTCACTTAATTTACGAAACTCACTATAACTCAAGTAATCTTTTAGCTACGAATTCAAAATTTTGTACAAATTAGTTTTGAGTGAAAAGGAAGTTTGGCTTTACTAGTCAGCGAAATCCTTTTACTCCTTCTGGTAGCTGCCATACAAAATGTCCTTAAAACACGTGTTTAAGAATATTGGCCGATAACTTCGGAAGGGTTTAAGCTACGTCTTTGAAATTTTGTATGTATTATTTCTCCAATAGTTCGAGCTAAATGTATGAATATGAAAAAAATCCTGTTAGTCCTTTGTGTAGCTGCCGTACAAATATCCTGTCAAAACGTCTTCACTTAATTTACGGAACTTACTATAACTCAAATAATCTTTTAGCTATGAATTGGAAATTTTGTACAAATTAGTTTTGAGTAAAAACGAAGTTTGAGCTTACTAATCAGCGAAATCCTTTTACTCCTTCTGGTAGCTGCCATACAAAATGTCCTTAAGACACGTGTTCAACAATATTTTTCGATAACTTTTGAACGCTTCAAGCTACGAATTTGAAATTTTGTACACGTTCATTTTCAAATGGTTCCAATGAAAGTGATAAATGTGTAAGAAATCGAGTGAGTCCTTCCTGCACCTCCCATGTGAAAGTCCTTCAAAAAGGAAATTTTTTTTCGATGACTTACCCAGTTCAAGATATGAAATTAAACACTGACTGAATATTGTCTTTTAGTTTTGAGTAGCAATCTAATGGCAGTCCTTAATAAAGGACATACAACATGCACACACGTAATTCTACTTTATCCCTAACTACAATATAAATCGGAGTTCAGTATTCATCTAGAGTATTATACGATTGGCTTGCAGCCGATCGTGACTGCAGTATGTTTTTTTCATTGTTTTAACTTCGAAACACACGGAACAGAAATACAACTTATACAGGGTGTCCGGTACTCCGTGCACAACCTTAAGGGGTTATTGCTTGATATATTTTGAGACAAAAATTGTTAAACGGGAAGGGTCAATTTTCAATATCCGTGGAGACACAGGGTGGTCAAGAAAAGTGTTTCGGACCTGTACCCTTACTCACTTAAAAACGTTATATCTTGAAAACTAATAAACATAATTCAAAGTGTTATAGCTTATTTTTTAGGGAATCAAATTATCTTTCATTTGACAGTGCAAATTGTAGCTGTATCCGATCTTGAGATATTTACTTCAAAACACAAATTGTTCTACTTCTACTCTAAAAATTCCGTGATCAATGTAGTTTTTCTCAAAGAACCCCATTATAAAAATATCAGTTTAATTTAATTTTTTTATATTCATATTATTGCCTACAAAAATTGCATACACTTGCATTGCATAAGTTTAATAATTAAAAAAAAGTTATGATTCCAAAAATATTGCACTTTTATGCAAAAAGGAGAACATGTTGATATACACTCTTTGTTTGAACTGAAAGAATTTAGTAATTGGTAGGTCGGTACGCATGGCTGTCCGTGAGAGCACGGACACACTTACACCTAAAAGGTCCGTTGTGTTACCACAGGATCATCGAATCCGGTCCTACTCGTCGAACCATTTAGAGCTTGCAAAGAAGCGTTGGATTCTCGCGACCTCCATTGCGGCAAGATCACCGAGACAGTTGAAGAAGTAAGCTCCAAGATGAGCTTTCCTTCTGGCTGATAGAGCTGGACAGGTACAGAGAAGGTGAAAGACTGTCTCCTCCTCCTCCTCCTCATCCAGAGAGCTTCTACAGAAGTCGTTTGAGAAGAGACCGAGACTTTTAGCATGTCGACCTATAAAGCCTCAGTTATAATGGTTCCAATCCGATCCGATCCGGAAAACGGACAGTGTTGAGTTTCTCCATCCGACACACATCTAAAAGGAATTTCGGAACGACTAGTCACAATCATTCCGTTGATTAGCCGAGACACAAAACGGAGGGGTAAAGTTGACCAACTTTCAACTTCTATCCGTTCCGACGCTAAGAGGTGAATTATTGAATTTCACCACCTCTTTTGCCTCACTAAAAATCAAAATTACACCTCGATAATGTCACTTTGACGAATGTCATAACGGAATCGTTGTGCCTTGAAATTTTTGTCCTCCGACGTTGCCGGATCGGATCGAAACCATTATAACTGAGGCTTAAGACAGTGTCCGGTCAGGACACCGACTGTGGCGCTGATATTCGCCCTTTTGAGCAAAGGCAGCCTTTTAGAGCGTTTTAGATCCAGCTCCGGCCAGATCTGTCTCGCAGTGTGACATGTAATATCGTCTGCCCATCTTGAGTTGGTTTTCCCAATTGAGTCCAATCCTAGTAGCAGTTTACATGTAGAGAGAGGCACACCCAGATTCCGATGTTCCGGAATAATCTGAATGGTGGTACCTCGACGAGCGAGTTCGTTAGCCATGCAGTTCCCTGGAATATCCCTGTGTCTTGGCACCCAGCACAGAAGAATATTGAACTGTTCAGCCATCTGTTTATTTTATTTATTTTATTGTCGCTTGGCTGTCTGTGAAAATGCTAATATCCCTAGTAGATATTACATTACACCTCAGCCAGGACAAGGCCTCCTTGATCGCCATAAGCTCCGCCTGAAAAGGCGGAAGGAGCTGCTAATGTTAAGCATGTCAGAGAAAACACCTCCACCTACCCCGCCTTCAGTTTTGGAGCCGTCCGTATATATGTGTTCGGACTCTTCCGTCCGTACTGAATCCCTTTCCCATTCTAGACGGGTTGGGATGGTTGTTAGGAAATTTTTGTCAAAATCATAACTGCGAGGGGTGTAGTCGGTGTTTTCAGGAATATTATTGAAGTGATTCAAGATTGTTGAGTGACCTGCATATATGCCAGTCCACTGTGTAGTCCACATTTTGCAATATCTCACTCAGCGTGTTAAGGTGCTTTCCCGAGACAGCAATTGCAACATCATCTGCATAGGCAATCACTCTGAAGCCCGCCCCTTCCTCTGCCAAGAAGAGGGGATAGCACACCACCTTGTGGAGTACCTCTGCTGACAAACCTTCGAGAAGAGGACTCGCCCAGCTTTGTGTTCACAATCCTGCATGTTAACATCAAATTGATCAGCGCTCCAAGCGAAGACTCCACCTTCAAGATAGAAAGTGCGTCAGTGATTGCCTCTGGTCTGACGTTGTTGAAAGCTCCCTCGAAATCGAGAAAGGCAACCATTTTGTATTCTTTAATACTAAGTAATTTTTGAATGAGGCGCACGAGAGAATGTAAATCCGTTTCGACCGACCTCCCCTTCCAGTACGCATGTTGGGATGTTGACAGCAATCGCTTGTCAATATTGTCGCGGATGTACACATCCATTAGTCTTTTCAGTGTTTTCAGAAGAAAGGATGATAGACTGATATGTCTGAGGTCCTTAGGGCAGACATGAGAGCTTTTTCCTGCTTTGGGTATGAATACCACCCTGACTTCCATCCATGTTTCAGGAATGTAGGTTAGATCCAGGCAGCCTTTCAAGATAACCTTCAGTCAAGGCAGAATTATATCTGAGGTCTGTTGGATTTCAGCAGGAATTATTCCATCCGGTCCCGCAGACTTAAATGGTTTAAAGCCTTCTATCGCCCAGAGGAGCTTGGTCTCTGATATAAGAGCGTCAGATTTGAACGGTGCATGGTTTCTTTTTCCCGCTCCGACTCAACATGCGAGCTACCAGGGAAGTGGGTGTCCAGGAGGAGATCAGTGGTTTCCCTACTTGAGGTGGTCCAAGATCCGTCCGGTCACCTCAGGTAGCATGGTGTGGTTGGATTTTTAGAGAGAATTTTACGGAGCCTGGATGCCTCTGATGAATTTCTATTTCACTACAGACGAGTCCCCAGGATTTGTGTTGCGTCTTTCTCAGTTCATATTTTTATTAACGAAGTGATCCTTTATAGGAGTCCCAGTTGCAAACGTCTCTAGTGCTTTTGGCTTTGTTAAACAGTTGCCTACAGCATTTTCTAAGAGCCCCGAAGTTCTTGCGTTCCACCATGGCGGCTTATGTTTCCGTCTTGGCCTGCTCTTAGGACAGGAGTTCAACAATGCCTCGTTTAGGGCGCGCGTGAGGGTAGTGACCAGACCGTCGAGATCGGTTGAGCTACTCGGTTGGAGTGGCGGTATGGGTTTGAGTAAGCCGCTAAGCGTTTCCCTGTATTTGACCCAGTCGGTCCTCCTGTAGTTCCTAAAGGCCGGTGGGATAGGTTTGTAATCTTTCAGATTAAATTGGAGGTAGCGGTGATCCCAGAAGGAGTTTTCTTCAGAAACCTTCCAGTTGCTAAAAAAGTGTGAGATGTTATCGGAAACCAGGGTTATGTCTAAGACTTCTTGTCTATTTCTGGTTATAAAGGTAGGCTCTTGCCCTGTGTTACATAGAAGAAGGTTAGTGCTTAAAAAGTAGTAAAAAAGCAACTCGCCTCTTTCGTTTGTGTCAGTGCTACCCCAGACTGCATGATGCGCATTCGCATCATACCCTAGGATGACACCAGTGTTGAGCTTACTAGCTTCAGTGATTAGATCGCTCATAATACTCGGTGTCAGTGGACTTTGATGGTCATGGGCCAGATAGGCCGAGATCAGTCAGTGAATCTTGTTATTCAGTTCAAGACTGACTGCGACGATATCAGGATCACTGAAGCTGAGTAGCAGAATTATATTTAAACTTTTTTTTTGCAAGAATGCATGCTCTTGGCTTACCATTATTCCTTACATAGAACAGAGTATAGTTTGGAGTCTTGAGACCGTTTACCACGTCATGCACAATCCATGGTCCCTGGATCAAGACAAGATCTTCTCTATCCCTGGCTAGACGTAGAAGTAAGGAGGCTGATGCCGTTTTCGAGTGATGAAGATTAATCTGCAGTATTCGCAGCATTAAGCCTCGATCACGGTTAGGTTCGCATCTTCCGAGTCTTCCGGGTCAGATGCCAGCAGATCTTCCTCACTGCCATCGGGAGGACCAGTCGAGCCTTCATCCAGTCCAGTATCCGAGCCAAGATCATCTTTGTACGTTAAGGAGCAGAGCTTCTGACAAACCAGTACTGAATCGGTATCGGGTTGCACCGGGTCCAGTTCCATCGCCAGTTCAGACTCAGCGAGGTTTGAGTCATCACTATGGACAACGTGGGAGGCGGGATCCGTGTCCATTTTTGAGGCTTCGATGTCCGACGCGCTTGGAAAGGGATTCTCCGCGTCCGCCTTGTAGACCCGAAGGCCAAAATTCAACACACACTTCAGGTTGGCCAGGGACTCTTTGTTAATCACGATTGTCGCAACTCTCTCGGCCTTTTTGGCTCCTCCATCTTGGCGATCTTCCAATTATACGTAGGAAGATCCGGGTTGCAGATATTTAGAATCTCCAGGACAGCCGCCACATCAGAATGCTTACTTAGTATCCTGGCTCTTGGTCGATCCTCGGCACGGGTCGTATGACACCTTGATCCAGCCCGAATAGGTGGAGTGAAGGGATATTGGAAGATGGATGGAGAGGAGGGAGATTGCCCATCTCTGGGTTTCGGGCAAGACCCTACTCAGCCCCAACACCACGTCCAGGTGGACAGTCGTCGTTGGAATAATAGTAATAGCTTTTATGCTTTATTTAGAAATTTTTAAATTACAGTAAATGTTCAAAATGGCCACCTTCATTTTGAATGCACGCAAAAGCTCGTTTCGCAAGTGTTCCCTTGGTATTCATACTCCTCAACTGCTGCCTTACTTCTGTTGGAGACGAATCGATCCTGGTATTTAGATCTTCCAATGTTACTACTGCCGTTGCGTAGACAAGGTCCTTCATCCGTCCCCATACAAAGAAATCCATAAAAATAAGATCAGGAGATCTTGCAGGTCAGTGTATCGGTCCATTTCTTCCGATCCAGCGATTGCTGTAATTGGAATTTAACCAATCTGTGATTTGTCGGCCGTAATGAGCTGGAGCACCATCGTGTTGGTAAAACATGGAAGCCAATCGTAGCAGTGGAATATCATCCAATAAGACCTGTAGATCATTTGTTATAAAATGTAAGTAATTGGAACTATTGAGGGTAGGCGGAAGCCTAATACATCCAATGAAATCGTTAAACTTCGTTACCAATCACACCTGCCCATAAATTGACACTGAATCTGTGCTGAAATGATGCCACTCTTATGTAGGTTGTGGAAGTTTGTGATACCGTCTCTGGTAGATTGGGACTCATCCGTCCAAAGAATGTTGTTCATAAAATATTCGTCATCTATTTGCCGTTCAAGGATCCAATTGCAAAACTCCATCCTTTGGGCAAATCAATGGGTAGCAGCTCCTGCACTGGTGTGTGATGTTAGGGATGCAAGCGTTCTACTCTTAAAACACTCCAAACTTTCAACTTAGAGATGTTCAACTGCAATGCCAAGTCGAATACTGATTTATGGATCATTTGAACTTCCTGCAGTATTCTTTCATCGATCTGAACAGCGATTATCGGCGCAGGATTTGCATTTACTTTGCTTGTCCTAATGCTGCCAGTTTCCCGAATCCTTCTGCAAATGTTTTGAAATGCTCCCCTGTCAAGTGTCCGTCGATGAGGATTTCTCTGATGATACAACGATCGCGCCGTTTGTGTATTTCACTAACACTCTCAATAGATGAACATAATGTCTTCATATTGTTACATGTAAACCTGGCAACCGCGCAACCGTGCAACTCGATCGTTTCACATAATGAAAAACAACAACAACCGAATACCTAGTTGCAAAATAACCCAATCAGAAACCTAGCTGAAGATAAGGCGAGACAACACGATTCTATCTCCCTTCTTTACCGAATGCTCTCCAATGTACTAGAACCCTGTACATGAACCACCAAAGTCGAAAGATCTCAAGCTCACTTGAATCTTCTGCACACACCACTGAACGATGATCGAAATCGAAGGCTCTGAAGCTTTCGAGAAGATTCCAGAACTGAACGTTCAAGCACATCCTAGACTGCAACCGGGTAGTATATAAGCAGGTGAAGCATTCAGCTAAGGGACAGTAATTTTGATTACGCGACTGCGATAGCCAGCGAGTATACGCGACCGTGTGGAAAGAGAACGAAAGTGAACGAGTTAAGCGATATATGGTATAAGCGGGCGGTACTGCCATACAGTGCGAATTATTGTGCGAATATAGTTCTGTGAATTTAAAGTGCGATTAATAAATAATTACTTATTTTTATTTTAACCGAATTGTGTTTCACTTGAAATCCCGGCGAACCCCTAGCTCGCAACAATATTCTTCAGGCATTTTGAAATTATTTTCTAAATTCTACTAATACCTTCTACTTTTAGCAGTGCAACTGAAACTGATAAAAATATGAAGGCAGTTTCACTTCTATAGGCTTTTTATTTGGTTAGGAACCACATTATTAAAGGCAAAGTACTGTACCCAGTTTTACCTACCACATCCAGGTAAGTGCATCAATTGTGTTGAAACTAATTTACATTTAATTGATTTCATCGATACTTAAAATGGAAATAAATGGGCAATAAAAATTCTTAACAATTTAAACAGGTTTTTTAAACGAGAGCCACTATGTCATATTTAATTTTTAAGCGAGATATATTTTCGCCTATTACTTCCAAAATAATAAGACGTAACTCATTCATTTGTATGCAGCCTTGTAGGTAATAATATGGTACATAAAAAAATTAAATTAAACTGGCATTTGTATAATGGGGTTTTCTGAGAAAAACTACATTGATAACGGAATTTTTAGAATAGAAGTAGAAAAACTTGTATGTTGAAGTAAATATCTCAAGATCAAAAGCAATTACAATATGAACTGTTACATCAAATGAAAGGTAATTCGATTCCCTAAAAAAACAAGCTATAACACTTTAAATTCTGGTTATTAGTTTTCAAGATGTAACGTTTTAAGTGAGTGAGGGTACAGGTCCGAAACACTTTTCTTGACCACCGTGTTGAACAATTTTTGTCTCAAAATATATCAAGCAATAACCCCTTAAGGTTGTGCACGGAGTACCAGACATCCTGTATAATATAACTCAGAAAGCTGTATTTTAGGTAAACCGCATTTTAAGTTTTGCAATTCCTTTACAAATTCAAATCGAAACTGTAAAGGAGTCGTATACAGTTGCCATACTCTAGATCGAGAGTATTATAAGTTTAATCCAGCCCAAATGATTATAACGCATAGAACCGAGCCTCGGATGAAAAAAGTTATATATTATTTTATGTTCAGTTGTGCGTACGTCCATCCGTCCGTTTGCACAATAAGTCAATAGCGCGTCGATATAGAAAGTTGAAATTTTGTCACTTCCTGTAAAATGGAAATGAAGTTTGTGGATGGGCGATATCGTTCTACTCCTTAAAACACCTATTTACGTTTATTGGTCGAATTCTTCAAATTTGGAACTTGAAATTTTGTACACATAAACTTTCCAATATTTGCAGCAGAATCACGACGTAGAGAATCAATCTCTGAGTGGGGATCCTTCGGATTAGGGCACATTCCCGGAATTATTGTGAATATTGTTTAGATTTGTTTTTTCCTTCCTTGTTTTGCCTTGTAATGTAGGTCGGTGACTTCGACGGCTAATTTATTATACGATTATAACGTGCTCTTGGTGTCTTCTTTTCATTCCTCGTGTGAGGTTTCCTAATCGTCCTCTTTTAAACAATTAGGTGGCGCCCGAAAATATAAAAGGTAAGAAGTAGTCCCCAAATTCATCCCGTCTTCGGCTGAGCAGAGGCAGGTTATACGGTGGAAGAGGCGACGAGAGGCCAAGTTACTCCACAAGCATAGTGGTTGAACGAGTAGTTCTTCGGGCTTCCAAGCAGAACGGCACGGGTTCAATTTTCGAAAGATATACTTCTTTTTCCTTCCTCACATTCGCCACAGCCCTGCCAATTCGGGTAACAAAGGCATTTTTGTATGGCAGCTAACCTACGAAGTAAGGCGATTTTGCCCATTAACGAACTGAATTTTACAAATTCGACCAAACATCCAGATTCAAAATTTCATGATTCTCGGTCCAGGTGGACGGATGGATAGACGGACGGGTCTGCGGACGGACGTCAAGCGGACTTGGAGTTTTTGGCAACAAATAAAAAAATATAATATATAAAACTTTTTACCTTAGCAAAAAGCTTATTTTTACTATTTTGTGAAATATCTTAGCAATACAAGACTTAATGCATATGGGTCTGTAATTTTAAACATTATTTTAATCACCCGATTTAGGAATCATAAAGCTTGATTTTCATGGCTACAGAAATAGTCCAGATCCAAGAGATATATTGAATGCTGGAGTTAGTAACTCTGTCAAAAACGCCAGGCATGACCACTGACATATTCGAACTATCAGGCCACATGCCGTAGTTTGGGTCAAGAGCATTCAATGCTATTATGACATCTGCAATGTCGATGGCGATATAAGATTGGCTGAATTGGAAGTCGGTACTAAGAGGAGCATACAAAGTAGAAATATTTTATCAAACGGGGAAAACACGGAAGGAAAACAATTTAGTTAACAGTTCCGTAATACTTGGAGGTTCAGAAGCAACTTCATTGGTTTACTACATAACCTACGGTAAGACGTTATCACATCTAAGGGTATTATGATATTAACAAAGTTCCAGAAAGCCTTAACATTAAATAAGATACTGATTCCAATGCGATTTGTATAATCAGTGTAACATACCCCACGATAGTTGTTTTAAGCTTACTACTGAAGCATCTAAGATGGGATGAAGTTGAAACAATTTAAATCGATGTGTGTTCATCGATGATTGTAAATGAGGATACTATGGTGCACCCTAGAAGTGCCTCTCCAGGACCTGAGAGGTTTATTCCTCAAGAGCCATGTTGCTCTCTTAAAGCCGTTGAGAAACTGAAGGTACTTTTCGTATCACGGCTTGATCCAAATACGTCGGAGGAGGAAGTTTGCAATAACATCAATGCGATTTTGCAATCTAATAAGATTAATTTACCGCAAGGATCCATTTCTTGCAAGAAAATTGTACCAGCTGCGCACATTGGTAATTCGCGTGTGGCTTCGTTTAGAGTCGTTTTGCCTATGTCCTGCTTTAAAACAGTTGTAGAATCAAACTGCTGGCCTCATTCAGCAATTGTTAGAGAATTCGTGCCGCATCGACGCAACGCGCATCCCGCTACTTGGCCAAAAAACTTAACTCGATCTCGCTGTACTACGGCAACGTAAGTGGCATGCGGTCTAAGACTAGACAACTGTATATCTCTGCTGCAGCCTCTTGTTTTGACGTTATCTGCATCACTGAAACGTGGCTTTGTAAAAACTTCAGAGACGCCGAGCTGTTTGATGGCGATTATCAGATCTTTCGTCGTGATCGTCATCTTGACATCCAGGATGCTCCGGTTGGCGGCGGAGTGCTTTGTGCAGTAAATCGGAAATTCACCGCTGAAGTAATTGATATTCCTGAAGCTAGCATCATCGAGTTGCTCTGCGTTGCGCTGACTTTTAGCGACAAAAAACTGTATATCATCACGACGTACATCCCTCCGTGTACGTTATCTTCAGTATATGAATCCGTTTTTAACGCTACGGATAGAATCTGCAGTTGTATGCGTCCTTGCGATGAACTACTCGTTCTCGGAGATTTTAATTTACCACTGGTAACGTGGTCCCGATCAGGAGATGAAGACTGCCTTATCCCGTCCTTCGCCTCATGTCATAGGCAGGATGAACAATTTCTGGACTGCATGCTTTCAACAGGCTTGCACCAGATCAACACGAAAGCTAATACCTCTGGACGATACTTGGACCTCGTTTTCTCTTCCGATGTAACCCAAACAACAGTCAATCATTGTACATCACCACTGTTACCGGATTCGAATCATCATCCAGCACTTCACGTTGTTTTTAATTTTGATTCACGAATTAATCACTTATTTCCTTCTGAAATAACATATGTATGGCTATAATTTTAATAAAGTCGATTTTTGTGCTTTAAATCGCGACATCACTACATGTGATTGGTTGGGTGTACTAAGTGAGCCGGATGTTGAAACTGCCACTTTAAACTTTTATAACACGATCTTTCGTAGTTTCGCGCGATGTGTACCGGTCACATCTACTAGAAAGTCTAAGCGTTTTCCATGGTTTGACGACGACCTGATACATCTGAAAAATTTAAAAACGAAAGCTTGGAAGACATATTGTCTCTCAAGGATTGATTCAGACTACGTTTCCTATTCAACCTTACGCGACCTGTTTATTAGCCGGTCTAGTGCGGCGTATACCTCGTACGTCAATAATGTAAAATTATCGATTAGGGACAAACCCAAGCGGTTCTGGGATTTTATCAATTCAAAAAGGAATTCCGACGGATACCCCGCTTCTATGTCTTTTGATGATGTGGTCAGCGATGACCCTTTAGTCATTAGCAACTTCTTCGGGAACTACTTCCGTGCTGCTTTCACTTCTTCTAACTGTGATAATAGTTTTAAGGATCATAAACACTTGACAAAGTTTCCTTCTACTTCATTATAGATGAAGGATCTGCACATAGACGAAGCTACTGTTTTGAAATTTATATCAAATATTGCAGATAGTTTTTCTGTTGGTCCAGACGGCATCCCTCCAAGCGTTCTAAAACGATGCAGCTCTTCCCTAGTAGCACCCTTGTGCTATTTATTCAATTCTTCTCTTCGTTCAGGGGTATTTCCCAGTTCATGGAAATATTCTACTATTAAGCCGTTATTTAAGAAAGGTAAAAGAATGGATGTACGAAATTATCGGCCTGTCGCCAACCTTTCTTGTATTTCGAAGCTTTTCGAGGCTATTGTTTGTGATGTAATGAATTTTCATTGCAAATCAGTCATAAGTCCATCCCAACATGGATTTACTAAGGGTAGGTCTACTACCACAAATTTAATGGAATTTGCTAATTTTTCCGTTAAAGCGATTGAAGGTGGAAATCAGGTGGACTGCATTTACACTGATTTTAGCAAAGGCGTTCGACAAAATGAATCATTCCATCCTGACTTATAAGCTACAATTACTGGGTTTTCCATTCACGTTTATTAATTGGATCAGTTCGTATCTACTTAATCGCACTCAAAAGGTGTTTTTTCGTGGAGCTCTTTCATCCGATATATATAATACTTCTGGAGTACCTCAGGGGAGCCATTTGGGTCCGCTTTTATTTATCCTCTTCATTAATGACGTGAGTTCGGTTCTCTTCCACTCTAAAATTTTAATGTATGCTAACGATGCAAAGATTTTTCGTAATGTAACCAATGCGGCTGATTGTTCTCTTCTTCAGAGTGACCTGCAACGGTTTTATGACTGGTGTACACTAAATTGTATGCCTTTGAATATTAGTAAATGTATCACTGTATCGTTCTCTAGAAAGAAAACTCCAGTTACATTTGATTATAGCTTAGAAGGAAACCCATTATGTAGAACTGACAAAGTGAACGATTCAGGTGTATATTTTAATAACGAAGTTACTTTTAATGACCATTTTGATTATGTTGTCAGTAAGGCTAACTCCGTCTGGGGCTTTGTGCGAAGATGGTGCAAGGATTTCAATGATCCGCATGTTACAACAATGTTGTACTGCACATTTGTCCGTTCTATTTTGGAATATGCCTGCCCGGTATGGGCTCCATACTATGAGGTTCATAAAAATAGAATTGAGTCGGTTCAGAGAAGATTCTTGCGATTCGCACTTAAAGGTCTTCCTTGGCATGATCCACTGCATCTGCCTCCTTACCATGAGCGTCTTAAACTCCTGCCGATGGAGTCGTTGGTTGATAGACGAGATGTCCTTAGAGCTGTTTTTACTTTCAAGGTAATTTCTGGTGATATTAACTCCCCGTCATGGCTGGAAGCCGTTACTTTCAAAGTTCCATTTCGATCCCTGAGAGACTATGTGTTGCTGGATATTCCCCACCATCGGACAAATTACGGCCAACATGAACCAATCACATCTCTTTCACGCATTTTTAATTATAATTACAGTCAAATTGACTTTAACATTTCTGTTCAACAGTTAAAATCGGCTTTATCAAATAAATAATGTAATATTATATTTAGGCATTTATGAGTGTACGGATATAATGATGTATTTTTGTACTGATTTTGTTGTACTTATTTTTATTTCTTCTAATAATTTTATATTTTGTAATTTTTGTTATAAGTAATCAGTATTTGATGAATTTGAATAATAAATAAATAAATAAATTTGTAACAGCGGGTTTTTTCAAACCACTGAACAAGTCATTCCAATCAATAGAGAATATCAACTCACAAATCACATCGCAGTTTGCAATTTTAAAATTTAATGAATTAAAAGCTTAAAGAGGAATTTAATTTACAGAATATTTTAGGTTGACATTGAGTGCCGGATGATAAATAACGTCCAGAGGGAGCAGTTCAAAACTAGAGCGAAAAACATCTGATTACCATGATAGATTAGAGAAAACCAAGTCAAGTAATCTAACATGTTAAATTAATATATGATTACTCTGATGAAAATCTAGGTTGCAAAGACAGTAATTGTTGTGTACCTATAATGCATAAGTGTCAGACAAAATGATGGAGGACCAGTTTACATGCGGCAAATTGTAATCACCAACAATAACAATATCAGAAAGTGGAAACTTGTTAAGCTGGCTCCCTGCTTCACGGCAATTGTTTTGCTTGGGAGCCAAAAAGAAACGCGTGCTTTCGTGTCTGAAGGCCAAGTAGAAGTGCATTGTACTAGTAACTCATAAAGGACATTTCAGCGTCGCAATATTTGGTGTTGCCAATACAACATCACTTTTTCTTTAGTTGGATACAATTTGGATAAACTTAAATCCATAATTTCTACGTAAATACATTTCATAACAAATTATAGTAAAGCTTCTTGCTCTTAAAATATTTTGAAAATAAAGGTTAAAAATAGATAAGTAACTTAAAAATAGATAAAAAGCTTGTAACAAGCTACTCCAGGTGGATCTTTTGCACTGCCGTGCTAAAGGGTTATTCAATAGGTACATAACAATTTTGTGTTTTAATACAAACGCACCTTTAAACTTTGTTACGTGTTAAATATGGGGCAACTCTATATCGCCCTTACTGTACCCTCCTTCCTTTCCCAGGTCGTAATGATGGAAACAACAAGGACACCTGGAACAACGAAGGATGCAGGCGACGTATGAACCATCGGAGTTGAAGAGGCGAGCCGTTTTGTATTTGGTGCGTGCTAGCACAGGTTTTATCTTAAAAGGAAAAAAATAATTTTGAAATGTAAATAATTTGCTTAAGATTTTAATGGAGGCGATACCGTTTCAAGGGGAATCCCAGCTCCTGTTGTGTGAGGCATATTGGGTACCTCTACGTCTTCCCTCGCGTTAATCTAGGGCTATGAAGACGGGAGCGCAACCTGGTTGGGAGGGGAAAAGTTGTAGGAAAATTCGTGGACGATTTGCTGCCCCATCCTCCGACTTACACCAAACACCGGACGAATTCTGTCAACGACGAGACAACGGCTTGAATCCCTACATGAACAGCTACCGTAGGTGAATTCCGGTAGCTGATAGGGTGAATCACGACTACTGGACGAAGCAGGATCTATCTACGGTAACATCAAAAGTAGCCAAACGAACCGGACGTTGGTTTCCGCGCGGTTGCTAGTGGTGGAGCGGCCGAGGTTCATTACTCACGGAAAAGTTCCAAAGCGGAAAAGAAACTACAACCTCCGGAGAACGACTGCGTGACGTACTGTGCCGGGACCTGTCAGCCAGGCTGTCAGACAGTGGAGACAATAATTGTCAGCTGTTCCGCGGCGAGAGGAATCGTGAAATTGAAACACGAAGTTAGCCGAGACCTTGCCAGCCGAGTATATAAGAGGCGAACTGCAGGTTGGAGCGGGGTTATTCGGTCGCTGAACTGAAGTGGAGTCGTTGTTATTTTGAAAAATTGGCGAAAAAAAAAGAGAAAAGAAAGAAAATTCGTACGGTTGTGGCTGTTATTTTTTTGAAGAAAATTAAAAGTTGGCGGACGAAAGCGATTGTGTAGTGTTTTTTTCAATATTGGAAATTGGCGGAGAAGAGAAAAGAAACTCGCGGCATTGTGGAAGACCCGAAAGGAGGAAAACGGCAGACGTTTGGACCAGCCGTTAAAACTGAGAAGGAAGAAATAAACCAACGAGGCTCGAACGGTAAAGTCGGGGTGCGCGCCGTAAAATTGCAGTAGGGAACATAGGCCAAGGTACTATACTTTTTCCCCATCCTTACTAGGTTCGCGAATTTCAAGGTCGTATCGAAGAACCCCGGAGGACGAAGTGGTCCCCGGTAGTGGACAGTCTTGAAACGGTTGGTTCCTTTTTTTTTGTGCGCTAACGAATTAAAGTGTTATTGTTGTTAACTTTTACAAGCGTGTTTTTCTCATATGGAAGGAGGTTTCCTGATCTCATTGAAAGATTAGGTGGCGCCCATTAGGAAGCAGTCGCCGAACGTCCCTTTCTTCGGCTAAGCGCAGTCGGTGCGAGTGGGTGTTGGTGGCGGAAGGGCCAAGTTAAATCGATAAGAGTCACAGACGAGTGGTTAGAGTGAGAGGCTTGAACCCGACTCGGCTTCGACCTAGTATTTTTTTGTTGCCCCTTGTAGCCAACCCCATATAAAATACCCGAATTACGGCAGGGGGTAATAACTTTTTTGCTAGTTTGTCAATGTCAAAACGTCAGTCAACGCTTACATTTTTATCATGGTGAAGTTAACGAACCAGCAACGTTTGGAAATATTAAAAATTTTCATTTTATCTGTGTTTAATTTATATACGGAATTGTTATGTCCCTATTGAATAACCCTTAGCTATTTACATAGAAAATTTCAATAGGGACACAACAATTTTGTATTTAAATAAAACACATAAAAATTGAGATAATTTCCAAACGTTGCTCATTCATGAACTTCACCATGATGAAAATATAATGACGTTTTGGCATTGAAAGACCAGCACAAAAGTTTCAGGGTGCGATTGTATTAAAATATAAAATTGTTATGTACCTATTGAATAACCCTTTACGAAAAACTGAAAACTCATTTAAAATAAACTATGTACTTTAATGAAAAATGTCAGAGTTGATTATTTTAAGGCAATGTTGGGTAATGCGGGAAATAATGGGAAACTGGTTTGAAAAAATTGTGTCTCTAGTCTCGGATTTGACGACTTCACAATTGAATGTGGGTGAAAAGACTTTTTCTCGAAGACTGTTATAGACCTAATTAATCATAACCTTTTGAAGAGTGACTTATTTCCTTAATATCTATCGTTGGAAAAATAATGGAAATGGTTGCAAAGTAGAAATAAATGTTTTACTTTGAAACACATGAAATATTAAACGAAAATCATTTCGGTTTTCGTGCAGGACGCAGCACACATGATGAAATAGCTCCGTTAAATAAATTAATTAGCTCTTCGTTAGAGAAAGGGAACAGATCGACTCAATTCCACATGTATAATAAAAATAATGATAATTGCATCTGGTACTAGCACTGGGTTAACTAGATCACCGGCTAGGGGATAGATCCCAATATTTTATAATTAATAATACACAAAGCAATGGAGCAACTTTCCATTACGATGTATTTTGGTGATACTTTCCTATTCTTCGCGGATGCTTTATAAGTAGCATGTATAGTATAGGTATAATGTACTACCTCATAGTTTGCAAAAACTTCTTATCAAAGATCTGTGATTCATAAAGATTCACGGTCTGTAAAGATTTGCGATTCTATCATCCATCTTCAATTTTAAATCTTTTTTTTTTTATATAATGGTAATAGATTTAATCCCTTCATGCAAAATGGACAACTTCTTCCAACTCAAAAAGTCGGAGAAGAATTCCCCATTTGGGTACACTTTCCCAGCTTAAAGAACTGGAGACAATATTGTCACACAGCTCAATGAGCTGGAAAATTTTTTACCGTATCATGTATTCAGGCAAATCTTCAATCTTCAAGCTTCAATCCTTAATCTTTTATCTTTTATCTTTTATCTTTTATCTTTTATCTTTTATCTTTTATCTTTTATCTTTTATCTTTTATCTTTTATCTTTTATCTTTTATCTTTTATCTTTTATCTTTTATCTTTTATCTTTTATCTTTTATCTTTTATCTTTTATCTTTTATCTTTTATCTTTTATCTTTTATCTTTTATCTTTTATCTTTTATCTTTTATCTTTTATCTTTTATCTTTTATCTTTTATCTTTTATCTTTTATCTTTTATCTTTTATCTTTTATCTTTTATCTTTTATCTTTTATCTTTTATCTTTTATCTTTTATCTTTTATCTTTTATCTTTTATCTTTTATCTTTTATCTTTTATCTTTTATCTTTTATCTTTTATCTTTTATCTTTTATCTTTTATCTTTTATCTTTTATCTTTTATCTTTTATCTTTTATCTTTTATCTTTTATCTTTTATCTTTTATCTTTTATCTTTTATCTTTTATCTTTTATCTTTTATCTTTTATCTTTTATCTTTTATCTTTTATCTTTTATCTTTTATCTTTTATCTTTTATCTTTTATCTTTTATCTTTTATCTTTTATCTTTTATCTTTTATCTTTTATCTTTTATCTTTTATCTTTTATCTTTTATCTTTTATCTTTTATCTTTTATCTTTTATCTTTTATCTTTTATCTTTTATCTTTTATCTTTTATCTTTTATCTTTTATCTTTTATCTTTTATCTTTTATCTTTTATCTTTTATCTTTTATCTTTTATCTTTTATCTTTTATCTTTTATCTTTTATCTTTTATCTTTTATCTTTTATCTTTTATCTTTTATCTTTTATCTTTTATCTTTTATCTTTTATCTTTTATCTTTTATCTTTTATCTTTTATCTTTTATCTTTTATCTTTTATCTTTTATCTTTTATCTTTTATCTTTTATCTTTTATCTTTTATCTTTTATCTTTTATCTTTTATCTTTTATCTTTTATCTTTTATCTTTTATCTTTTATCTTTTATCTTTTATCTTTTATCTTTTATCTTTTATCTTTTATCTTTTATCTTTTATCTTTTATCTTTTATCTTTTATCTTTTATCTTTTATCTTTTATCTTTTATCTTTTATCTTTTATCTTTTATCTTTTATCTTTTATCTTTTATCTTTAATCTTTAATCTTTAATCTTTAATCTTTAATCTTATACTTTAATCTTTAATCTTTAATCTTTAATCTTTAATCTTTAATCTTTAATCTTTAATCTTTAATCTTTAATCTTTAATCTTTAATCTTTAATCTTTAATCTTTAATCTTTAATCTTTAATCTTTAATCTTTAATCTTTAATCTTTAATCTTTAATCTTTAATCTTTAATCTTTAATCTTTAATCTTTAATCTTTAATCTTTAATCTTTAATCTTTAATCTTTAATCTTTAATCTTTAATCTTTAATCTTTAATCTTTAATCTTTAATCTTTAATCTTTAATCTTTAATCTTTAATCTTTAATCTTTAATCTTTAATCTTTAATCTTTAATCTTTAATCTTTAATCTTTAATCTTTAATCTTTAATCTTTAATCTTTAATCTTTAATCTTTAATCTTTAATCTTTAATCGTTAATCTTTTATCTTTTATCTTTTATCTTTTATCTTTTATCTTTTATCTTTTATCTTTTATCTTTTATCTTTTATCTTTTATCTTTTATCTTTTATCTTTTATCTTTTATCTTTTATCTTTTATCTTTTATCTTTTATCTTTTATCTTTTATCTTTTATCTTTTATCTTTTATCTTTTATCTTTTATCTTTTATCTTTTATCTTTTATCTTTTATCTTTTATCTTTTATCTTTTATCTTTTATCTTTTATCTTTTATCTTTTATCTTTTATCTTTTATCTTTAATCTTTAATCTTTAATCTTTAATCTTATACTTTAATCTTTAATCTTTAATCTTTAATCTTTAATCTTTAATCTTTAATCTTTAATCTTTAATCTTTAATCTTTAATCTTTAATCTTTAATCTTTAATCTTTAATATTTAATCTTTAATCTTTAATCTTTAATCTTTAATCTTTAATCTTTAATCTTTAATCTTTAATCTTTAATCTTTAATCTTTAATCTTTAATCTTTAATCTTTAATCTTTAATCTTTAATCTTTAATCTTTAATCTTTAATCTTTAATCTTTAATCTTTAATCTTTAATCTTTAATCTTTAATCTTTAATCTTTAATCTTTAATCTTTAATCTTTAATCTTTAATCTTTAATCTTTAATCTTTAATCTTTAATCTTTAATCTTTAATCTTTAATCTTTAATCGTTAATCTTTAATCTTAAATCTTTAATCCTTAATCTTTATTCTTTAGTCTTTAATCTTTAATCCTTAATCCTTAATCCTAAATCTTTAATATTTAATAATTAATCTTCCACCCAGCATCCTCTATCCTCCATCTTCTATCCTCTTCCTCCATTTCCCATCCTCCATTTTCCATCTTTCATCCACCATCCTCCATACTTCGTCCTCCATCTTCCATCCTACATCTTCAATCTTTATCTTTCATCTTTCATCTTTCATCTTTCATCTTTCATTTTTCATCTTTCATCTTTCATCTTTTATCTTTCATCTTTCATCTTTCATCTTTCATCTTTCATCTTTCATCTTTCATCTTTCATCTTTCATCTTTCATCTTTCATACTTCATCCTCCATACTTCATCCTCCATTCTCAATCCTCAAACCACAATTTTCCATGCTCCATTCTCCATCATCCATCCTATATCATAAATCATCCATCATCCATCATACATCATCCATCATCCATCATCCATCATCCATCATCCATCATCCATCATCCATCATCCATCATCCATCATCCATCATCCATCATCCATCATCCATCATCCATCATCCATCATCCATCATCCATCATCCATCATCCATCATCCATCATCCATCATCCATCATCCATCATCCATCATCCATCATCCATCATCCATCATCCATCATCCATCATCCATCATCCATCATCCATCATCCATCATCCATCATCCATCATCCATCATCCATCATCCATCATCCATCATCCATCATCCATCATCCATCATCCATCATCCATCATCCATCATCCATCATCCATCATCCATCATCCATCATCCATCATCCATCATCCATCATCCATCATCCATCATCCATCATCCATCATCCATCATCCATCATCCATCATCCATCATCCATCATCCATCATCCATCATCCATCATCCATCATCCATCATCCATCATCCATCATCCATCATCCATCATCCATCATCCATCATCCATCATCCATCATCCATCATCCATCATCCATCATCCATCATCCATCATCCATCATCCATCATCCATCATCCATCATCCATCATCCATCATCCATCATCCATCATCCATCATCCATCATCCATCATCCATCATCCATCATCCATCATCCATCATCCATCATCCATCATCCATCATCCATCATCCATCATCCATCATCCATCATCCATCATCCATCATCCATCATCCATCATCCATCATCCATCATCCATCATCCATCATCCATCATCCATCATCCATCATCCATCATCCATCATCCATCATCCATCATCCATCATCCATCATCCATCATCCATCATCCATCATCCATCATCCATCATCCATCATCCATCATCCATCATCCATCATCCATCATCCATCATCCATCATCCATCATCCATCATCCATCATCCATCATCCATCATCCATCATCCATCATCCATCATCCATCATCCATCATCCATCATCCATCATCCATCATCCATCATCCATCATCCATCATCCATCATCCATCATCCATCATCCATCATCCATCATCCATCATCCATCATCCATCATCCATCATCCATCATCCATCATCCATCATCCATCATCCATCATCCATCATCCATCATCCATCATCCATCATCCATCATCCATCCTTTCTCTTTCATCCTCCATCCTCAATCCTCAATCCTCAATCCTCCATCATCCATCCTCCATCCTCTATCGTCAATCCTTCATCCTCCATCATCTATCCTGAATCCACCATCATCCATCCTCAATCCTGAATCCTCCATCTTCCAGGCCTGATCATCCACCCTTCAATCCTCCATCCACCATCTTCCATTTTCCATCTTCTATTCTCCATCATCACCACCTCAAAGATCAGCGATTTGTAAAGATCTGCTTTTGTCCGCGAACCTTAAATATTCACGAACCGTGATAATCCGCGAACCGCAAAGATCCGTAAAGATCTGTTGAGCCGTCAAGATCTGCGAACCGCAAAGATCCGTAAAGATTTGTTGAGCCGTCTAGATCCGCGAACCGCATAGATCCGTAAAGATCTGTTGAACCGTCGAGATCCGTGAACCGCAAAGATCCGTATAGATCTGTTGAACCGTCGAGATCCGTGAACCGTAAAGATCCGTGAAGAAGATCTGGCTCAGTTGGATCTTCTGCTTGAGCCGGTTCATTGAGCCGTCTTAGATCTGAGATACTCTCTAGTTTTTCAGACTTGTTCTTTTTCCGAACCGGACGTGGTGTATCGCTGTTGCTCTTTCGCTGCTCAAGTAGTTCATTGGTTGAAGCTGTTCAAGCTTTGCTTCGTTGATGCTCGGCTGCCTCTCTTTGTCCTTCTGGATATGGTTGCTCCAGTTGCGTGTGCCGTGGCCGTACATGGACACGACTCCTCTGGTATTCGCCGTTGTTTTAAGTTTTTACGATGATTTTGATTTTGTTTTTGGTTTCATCTCTTCTTTTGTAGTCGCTTCTTCCCATTTTGTAGCGTTTAGATTGATTTTCGCCATTACTTTGTTGCCCACTCTGACGTTCGGAAGGTTTCTGCATCGACGGTCGTAGAATTACTTCTCCCGCTCCCGATTTCGGACAATGTTAATCTTAACGTTCCGCCCCACCTTCGGCAGCAGCGAACGTGGCATCATTGGGATGTTGCATCTGGTTCGTCGGGAAAATAATCGTTGTACCGGTCTGTAGTTAATTTTGTTTAGAGTGTTTCTCCATTGTATTATAGCAATAGCAGATGAAAATCTTTTCCATCTTCTAGCGCCTTACGAATTAGATTCTTTGCTGATAGTTGCTTCTACTTTACTTCTACACACGCCCGAAATGGTTCCTTCTCCCACATTTTCTGCATGTTCCTCCGTATGCTGGACATTCCGAAGTGCTTCGTTCATGGGAACCCACACAGAAGTTGCAACGAGTGTCACCACATAATTTATTTGGCTTCAATTACCTTTAACCTATTAGAAAAGTAATGTATACAAAATTTCAAAGTCAGGAGAGTTGAGACAAACTATTGGCCAATATTCTTGAACACGTGTTTTAAGGACTTTTTGTACGGAAGCTACTCGAAGGAGTAGGACGATTTTGCCTGTTAACGAACTTAACCTTACAAATTCGAATATTACTCACTTAGCACTTTTCCCCTGACTTCCTTGACTGACTCTCTCCCAAAAACTGCCCGTTTTCGGGTCTGCCATCTCCTTGGAAAACTTGGGTTAGCTACAAACACGGTTACCTTAGCTTAATTGACGGTTTTAGGTTAATGATCGCTACTGTCGGTCATTAATACCGACTTCCAATCTTAAATCCACTGATAAATTTCTCCTCGGGTTCACCGACTTTCCTTGATTCAGAATTTATTGCCCGGTCCTCCGGGATTCAAACCAAGACATTGTTTCCCAGATCGCACCTTCTAGCGGCTAATTTCTATTGGTCAGCTCTGTATGCGTGTGTGAAAACGTGTGCCTACAGAGTAAAGCCGAGATCCGATGTTGGAGTGGAGCCTCTTGATGGTGTTTAACGACCTACGCCGGGTGTTCTAATTAATTCCTAATCCTAAACCTAACTAACTCCTAAACCCAACTAATTCCCAATCATATAATTCAGTAATCTACAATACTCTCTCGTGGTCCAGCTCTTCTTTCGTTCGTTTGTTTTTTTTAGTCGTGCGTTACTATTCCGGGTTCCGAGTGAGAGTGAGGGCGCAACACCGTGAGCGTCCCATCGGGCACATCCAGGACACAGAAAAAAGGCAATAAATAAATACTGTAACGACGCCACTGTGGGAAAAAAGAGACGCCTCCACTGTAACGACAAAATCTATTCCCCCACCCGCGACACCAAGCCTGATAAATTTTTGTATAAAACGACGCGACGAGAAGTCTCGCGTCGTACTAGTAGAAGTTCATATTGTATCACACACCGTGGATGTCTAGGAAGTTCATATTGGCTCAAATAAATTGAATTGCTTTGATTTTGTTGTTTTTATTACATGGTGTAATAAACTGGCGCCCAACATAATGCTGAAAGGCGACCCATTGAAAGAGTAAACGAATAAAAAGCATAACAAAAAAAAAACTTAAACCGAGCACTGAAAACAGTCTCCAGAGCACTGAAAACAGTCTCTACAGCCGTAAAACAGTCTGCATAGTACTGAAAACAGTCTACAGCACTGACAGCAGTCACCAGAGCACTGAAAATAGTCTCTACAGCCGTAAAACAGTCTCTACAGCCGTAAAACAGTCTGCATAGTACTGAAAACAGTTTACAGCACTAACAACAATCGCCAGAGCACTGAAAACAGTCGTTACAGCAGTAAAACAGTCTCCATAGCACTGAAAACAGTCTCTACAGCACTGACAACAGTCGCCAGAGCACTGAAAGCAGTCTCTAAAGCAGTGAAAACAGTCTACACTATTTCGGCATTGTGCTTATAAGCTATTCGACACCAAAATGCCGCGTAACCGGCAACGATCCCAAACTCCCAAAGAACAAGAAAGCACTAGTTTATCACTTACGATTGGCCAATTCCGTGAACTAATTGGCAGCATTCAAACGATCAGAGAACCAGCGCAAAGCAATGAAGGTAGTTTTGCAACGTGTACTGCCAGATACAATGGTTCGCGTAATCTTGGTACGCTCGATGCCTTTATCGAAACAATAAGCGTCTTCAAAGATATTGGCAATATATCTGACAAGAATGCTATTCGAGGGCTAATCCTTTTACTAGAAGATGAAGCATCCATCTGGTGGAAAGGTGTAAAGGAGGAGGGAATAACAACCTGGCAGCAAGTAATTGAATCTCTAAGACGAACATTCGCGCCGCGAAAACCTGCGTATAGAGTATATCAAGAACATCAACCGAGGTGTTCATCTCGCAAAAGAGGGCTCAAATCACCGAACTCCCACACCAGAGTCATAATGAAGACACTCAAATCTATTTCATCTTTGGACTGCTTCATATCTCTATTAGGGATAAGATTTCTCGTGATCAAGTAAACAATTTCGATGATCTCATTAAAAGAGGAAGAGAAATAGAAGAATTCCGAAGGGAGCGCTCAAAGGACTCTTCGCGTAATAAGCCACAAACAAGAGTGCAATGTTCCTTCTGCCGAAGTTATGGACACAATTTTGAAGAGTGCCGCAAGCGCCAGCGTCCTAATAACGCTCCAAGTAAGGACAGCCCCCTAAGCAGAACGCGAAAACCCGCACCCGCCACATTCCAGCGACTGATTAATAAATTTAAAAGCAACCTATGTACTAAGAGCATCGTATTGGCATATCTGGATGATCTTATCATACTTTCCAGTACTTTTAATGATCACTTGGAAGATATAGCGAAAGTGTTCACGAGACTGAAAGCCTACAATTTGCGTTTGAATAGAAATAAATGCAGGTTTTGTTGTTCAACTATCAAATATCTTGGTCACATCATTTGCAGTGATGGGATATTGCCTGACCCAAGTAAAATATCTGCAATAAGCGAAATGCCAGTGCCATCAAATGTTAAGCACCTACAATCTTTCTTACAAACATGCTCGTGGTATAGAAGATTTGTGCCTGACTTCGCCAAACACAGTAAACCATTGAGCGATCTAACGAAGAAATCTGCCATTTGGTAATGGGGACCAGACCAACAAAGATCTTTTCTATATATCTGAAGGATGCATTGACTAGCAATCCCATATTAAAACAAGCCGACGAAAGTAAACCATTTACGATAAGGACGGATGCAAGTAATTATGCAATAGGTGCAGTATTGGTCCAGGGGGAGGGTGCAGAAGAGCATCCAGTCGAATATGCCAGCCGACTCCTGACCGACTCTGAAAGAAATTACTCTACAACGGAACGAGAAGCGCTAGCAATTGTGTGGGCGACAGCGAATTTTCGCGGATATATTGAAAGTGCCGAGTTAACAATCATAACTGATCACCAAGCTTTAAAATGGCTCATGAACTTAAAGACACCTACAGGAAGACTAGCCAGATGGGCTCTTCAGTTACAGCCGTACAACCAGCAAATAAAATATGTGCCTTTACGAAGTAATGTTGTCGCTAATGCACTCTCGCGTCCCAGCTGTGAAGATGGTACAGAGGCCTTTTGCGGAGTTTGCTACATTTCCATTGATTTACCTAAACGTAGTTCTACCGATATCCGTTGTGAACAGTTGAAAGACCCTAGGGTGGAACGTATATTAAACTGCTTTCGATCCAGAGAACCGCTTGAAGATTGTGCTTACTGGAGTAATAAGGGGTACTAGATGAGTGATGGTGTATTATACAGATATAACCCCGACAAAGAATCCGAAGATGCCCAACTAGTTGTGCCAGAACAAGAGAGAGAAGACATCCTGAAAGCTTATCATAACGATCCGACAGCAGGCCACTATAGATTCCGAAGAACCTACAATCGCATAGCCGCACATTATTTTTGGAGTGGAATGCGACGTTATACAGGGTGTTTGGTACTCCGTGCACGACCTTGTAAGGGGTTATTCCTTGATATATTTGGAGAAAAAAATTGTTCCACAGGGTGGGTCAATTTTCAATAACAGTGGAGATACAGGGTGGTTAAGAAAAGTGTTTTTGACCGGTACCCTTACTCACTTAAAACGTTATATCTTGAAAACGAATAATCACAAGCCAAAGTGTTATAACTCGTTTTTTAGGCAATCGAATTATCTTTCATTTGATGTAACAGTCTAAATTGTAACTGCACCCAATCTTGAGATATTTACTCGAAAACACAAATTTTTGCTACGTAAACCCTTAAAATTCAGTGATCAATGTAGTTTTTCTCAGAAAACCCCATTATAAACATGTCATTTTAATTTTATTTTTTTATGTGCCGTATTATTACCTACAAAAGCTGCATACATATGTATGAGTTACGATTAACATTTTGGAAGCAATAGGTAAAAATACATATCGCATAAAAATTAAATATTCCAAAAGTCAGTGCATGTGCATGTTGATCTACACTACTTGTTTGAACTAAAAGAATTTAATAATGGTTTTTATGTTTTATTTAAAAAAATTTTGTTATAATAAATGTTCAAAATGGCCACCTTCATTTTGAATGCACGCTAAAGCTCGTTTGGCGAGTGTTCTCTTGGTATTCATATTCCTCAACTACTGCCTTACTTCTATTGCTGCCGCATCGATCCTGATATTTAGATCTTCCAATGTTTCTACTGGCGTTGCGTAGACTAGGTCCTTCATCCGTCCCCATACAAAGAAATCCATAATAGTAAGATCAGGAGATCTTGCAGGCCAGTGTATCGGTCCATTTCTACCGATTCAGCGATTGCTATAATTGGAATTTAACCAATCTGTGATCTGTCGGCCGTAATGAGCAGGAGCACCATCGTGTTGGTAAAACATGGAAGCCAATCGTACCAGTGGAATATCATCCAATAAGTCCTGTAGATCATTTGATAAAAACTGTAAGTAATTGGAGCTATTTAGTGTACGCGGAAGCCTAATAGGTCCAAGTAAATCGTCACCAATCACACCTGCCCATAAATTGACGCTGAATCTGTGCTGAAATGATGCCGCTCTTCTTGTGTGTGGATTGCTCTCAGCCCACGTATGTAGGTTGTGGAAGTTTGTGATACCGTCTCTGGTAAATTGGGACTCATCCGTCCACAGAATATTGTTAAAAAAATTGTCGTCATCTATTTGTCGTTCAAGGAGCCAATTGCAAAACTCCATCCATTTGGGGAAATCAATGGGTAGCAGCTCCTGTACTGGTGTGTGATGGTAGGCATGGAAGCGTTCTACTTTTAAAATACTCCAAACCTTTCAAGTAGATACGTTAAACTGCAATGCCAAGCGTCGGATACTGATCGATGGATCATTTTGCACTGTTTGCAGTATTCTTTCGTCAATCTGAACAGCGATTATAGGCGCAGGATTTGCATTTACTCTCCTTGTTCTAACGCTGCCAGTTTCCCTAATTCTCCTGTAAACGTCCTGAAATACTCTCCTGTCAGGTGTCCGTCGATGGGGATGTCTCTGATGGTAAAGCCTTCGCGCGGCTTGTCCATTTTCGCGACACTTTCCATAAATTAACACAATGTCAGCATATTCTTCATTGGAGTACTCAGACATTTCGAAATTATTTTTTTTATTCTACTGACACCTTCTTCTGTAAGCAACGTAACTAAAACTGATAAAAATATGAAGGTAGTTTTGCTTTTATAGGCTTTTTATTTTGTAAGGCACCCTATTAAAAAAGGCATAGTACCGCACCCAGTATTACCTACCACATCCAGGTAAAAGCATCAATTATGTTGAAACTCGGTTACATTTCATTGTTTTCCTACATACTTTAAATAGTAATAAATGGGCAATAAAAATACTTCAGTACTACCGACAAATTAAACGAGGTCCACTTTATGGCACTGACTTTTGAAATATTTAATTTTTATGCGATATGTATTTTTACCTATTACTTCCAAAATGTTAATCGTAACTCATACATATGTATGCAGCTTTTGTAGGTAATAATACGGCTCATAAAAACATAAAATTAAAATGACATGTTTATAATGGGGTTTTCTGAGAAAAACTACATTGATCACTGAATTTTAAGGGTTCACGTAGCAAAAATTTGTGTTTTCGAGTAAATATCTCAAGATTGGGTGCAGTTACAATTTAGACAATTTAGAAAATTTCGCTCCTATTATTTCGATTATTCCGGCGGTATTGAGTGGATTATCGCTTGAAATTGTAAGCGTTTCGATTTAATGTCGCCGAAATAGTCAAGGTATTCGACGAGGCATATCGTGTTGTGAATTAAATTTTTACGGGTGATTTTGATCGCTTATTGATATTTTTTCGTACGAATCGTATCGGTTGCAATTGGTATTGCGAAGTGTAGAGCAGTCAATTTTACTGTGTGGGTTTTGATTGTAAAATGTGTTGCAATCAATTAATGTGTTGGTGACCAACGGCAACTAGCAGTTTTTATCAAGTCCTTGGACTTGACCGTGAATTTGCCTTGTTTTGGTGTTCGTGAGCCAACACGGAGTTGTTGTTGCCGCAAAGTGCAACGTTTTGAAGTGCTAGTGAGCCAACACGGAATTGTTGTTGGACCGGTTGTTGCAATGTAATACGATGCGTAGATCGTTTGAGTTAGTGATTTTTTCGGTCAAAAATGGTGCGATTAAATTTTCTTTTGAATCACGAAGATTGCAATTCGTTGATTGCGAATTTCTTCTTGGGAAATAGAAAAATTGAGTGAAAATTGCTCCTGCATATCCGGCTCGACGGACCAATGTTAGATCTCTTATGATCTAATTCTTCCTTTATGGCTTACCTTGAAGTCTATAAAAGAAAGAAAGAAATAAAGAAAAAAACAGAATGCTGGATATTTATGCAGGTTTACTTTATTCACTCAATTCTTGGATTTTTAAAAGAAATTAAATGCTCTGCGTTTTTCCTTTCTTTAAATTACCTTGTCGAATGCCGACAACGACAATTCAAACGAAGTACTCTAAAGTTGGATTTAATATTTACGCGACTTCTTCCTGAAAGAGAGGACTTCACAATCTCACAATGAGATCAAGTTATGTTGTTTAACAAGAAATTTTAATTAATTCAACTTAAGGTTTATAGCAGATAATTGCGTTGAACGGCCAATTGGTAGATAATAAAGAATGATAGAGGACAATAGTTTACTTAAACCTAGGGTACCGCTGATGATTCGCCGCTAGTTGTCCAGTTCCGCTCGAGGAATGTATACGTGACTCCGGGGTTTTTAAGCTTCGCGACACCCCCGACAAGGAACGTAGTCTTCGCATTGCGTGAGGAGAGGGGCACTTCGTTCTTGATACAACGTTTTGCGGCTATTATGTCTTGTTCGCGCACCACGACTGATTTATTAAATTCTCGGATCGCAGCCTTATTCCGTTTCTTTAACGAACCGCACTATCCTATTTTTCCGTCCCGTTTCTAGTAATCACGACTGTTTTATTGAACTCACTGTTTCATAGTCTTCTCCGTTTCTTATACGAACCGCACTGTTCTATTTTTCCGACTCGTTTCTAGGAATCACGACTGGTTTATTTAAATTCACTGTCTCGTAGTCTACTAAGTTTCTTACACGTACCACACTGTTCTATTTTTCGACTCGTTTCTAGATCCACGTCTGATTTATTTTATTCACTGTCCTTCTCCGATTCTTTTAACTATCCGCACAGTGCTATTTTTCGTCCCATTTCTCGTTCACAATCCTTTTAACAATCCCTCACTTTGTCGCTGCACTATCAATTTTTCTTCCTTCGCCCGCGCACTTCGATTTTCTTTACTTTGAAAATATACCCTGTATCTCGTTACACAGCCTCCTTGTCGAACACCATCCCGCGGTAGAAAGGGCCGATTTTAATCTCGCTCGTTACCTCGAAAACTTCCTAACGGCCGCGCGAACGGTTAGGGGTCTTGAACCCCAAAACTCGGCAAGAACCCCTTCTAATACGTATTTTCCACCTTTCGCACTCGAACACACCATTAACTTTGGAGTGTTGAAAATGTCAAAAATAAAAGGCTGTTCAGCTGAACATGGCGGCCTCCGTTGTTATTGTTTACGTTCTGTTAAAAATTCGAGAGTGAAGTGTAGTGTTGCGAGATGATTTCGTTCGGCGCTTCTGAGGTAAGTTTATTTCCTATTATTTTCTAAGGTGCGTTAGTTATCGCGTCGGACTCCAGTCGTTTAATCGGTATTCGCTGTTGTTTATCGCAATTGCCCAAAGTCTTCTTCACTTCGCGCCATTCCATTTATTCGTTAACACACTGATCCGCTTAATGTTTACTCGGTGTTTTGTTCGTTTAAACTGGGGTTTTATTTTTTTGTTCTTTTTTTTTTTAATTCGCGCACTCCAAGTTCGTTATTCCTTACCAGCTATCCTCACCTTAATCTAAATCTTACTTCTATTTAGCATTTTACAAAGTTAGTCCTATTATTGTTTCAAATTTGTTTTAACCTGTTCTCTCTTTCCCGTCTGTTCAGTATACTTATGTGGTAACGTACTAATTCTTTGCGTTATTTCAGGTTTTCCCTGCCGAAGGGGAAGGTGACACGAGCCTCACTTGGGGAGCTAACACCTATTAATTTGCGGTAAGTCTCAACGTTATGCAATTTAGTTTCAAGTTTTAATATTCTATTTCTGCATACTTTACCCAGGTTCAGGATAAAGAGCGACCGTCGGACTTCGCCCGGGATCGTTAACAAGATATATCCTAAGTATCCAATAATTTTTAAAATAACTTCTCCTTTTTTTCAGACGTAATAACATATCAACTTTCAACTATACAGCGTTAGCCGTTCTCGAGATGGAAAAAACCCACATCCCGTACCTCGATATCTCTATCAAAAATAATATTGTCAAAACATGCCATTAAAATTCAAATACTCTTTCAGCTTTCTGCTTTCATTCCCCGGCAGTTCTCGGGATGTATAAAAGGAAAATTTTAAAATCTCTACCGTTTGAGGGTGCCATCTCCCCTTACACCTAATTTTTAAAACAATTTTCTCTGCATGGCGTTTATTGGACATGTATAATGGGTGTGTTTTTTGCGCTCTTATCCAGATCAAAGCAGGTTAGACAATTTTTATACAAAATAACAACAAAATTGCTGTTTTTATGACTTTTTTATAACTTTTTTCCATATACAGGGTGTTTGGTACTCCGTGCACGACCTTGTAAGGGGTTATTCCTTGATATATTTGGAGAAAAAAATTGTTCCACAGGGTGGGTCAATTTTCAATAACAGTGGAGATACAGGGTGGTTAAGAAAGTGTTTTTGACCGGTACCCTTACTCACTTAAAACGTTATATCTTGAAAACGAATAATCACAAGGCAACGTGTTATAACTCGTTTTTTAGGCAATCGAATTATCTTTCATTTGATGTAACAGTCTAAATTGTAACTGCACCCAATCTTGAGATATTTACTCGAAAACACCAATTTTTGCTACGTGAACCCTTAAAATTCAGTGATCAATGTAGTTTTTCTCAGAAAACCCCATTATAAACATGTCATTTTAATTTTATTTTTTTATGTGCCGTATTATTACCTACAAAAGCTGCATACATATGTATGAGTTACGATTAACATTTTGGAAGTAATAGGTAAAAATACATATCGCATAAAAATTAAATATTTCAAAAGTCAGTGCCATAAAGTGGACCTCGTTTAATTTGTCGGTAGTACTGAAGTATTTTTATTGCCCATTTATTACTATTTAAAGTATGTAGGAAAACAATGAAATGTAACCGAGTTTGAACATAATTGATGCTTTTACCTGGATGTGGTAGGTAATATTGGGTGCGGTACTATGCCTTTTTTAATAGGGTGCCTTACAAAATAAAAAGCCTATAAAAGCAAAACTACCTTCATATTTTTATCAGTTTTAGTTACGTTGCTAAAAGAAGAAGGTGTCAGTAGAATAAAAAAAATAATTTCGAAATGTCTGAGTACTCCAATGAAGAATATGCTGACATTGTGTTAATTTATGGAGAGTGTCGCGAAAATGGACAAGCCGCGCGAAGGCTTTACCATCAGAGACATCCCCATCGACGGACACCTGACAGGAGAGTATTTCAGGACGTTTACAGGAGAATTAGGGAAACTGGCAGCGTTAGAACAAGGAGAGTAAATGCAAATCCTGCGCCTATAATCGCTGTTCAGATTGATGAAAGAATACTGCAAACAGTGCAAAATGATCCATCGATCAGTATCTGACGCTTGGCATTGCAGTTTAACATATCTACTTGGAAGGTTTGGAGTATTTTAAAAGTAGAACGCTTCCATGCCTACCATCACACACCAGTACAGGAGCACCTACCCATTGATTTCCGCAAACGGATGGAGTTTTGCAATTGGCTCCTTGAACGACAAATAGATGACGACAATTTTTTCAACAATATTCTGTGGACGGATGAATCCCAATTTACCAGAGACGGTATCACAAACTTCCACAACCTACATACGTGGGCTGAGAGCAATCCACACACAAGAAGAGCGGCATCATTTCAGCACAGATTCAGCGTCAATTTATGGGCAGGCGTGATTGGTGACGATTTACTTGGACCTATTAGGCTTCCGCGTACTCTAAATAGCTCCAATTACTTACAGTTTTTATCAAAGGATCTACAGGACTTATTGGATGATATTCCACTGGTACGATTGGCTTCCATGTTTTACCAACACGATGGTGCTCCAGCTCATTACGGCCGACAGATCACAGATTGGTTAAATTCCAATTATAGCAATCGCTGGATCGGTAGAAATGGACCGATACACTGGCCTGCAAGATCTCCTGATCTTACTATTATGGATTTCTTTGTATGGGGACGGATGAAGGACCTAGTCTACGCAACGCCAGTAGAAACATTGGAAGATCTAAATATCAGGATCGATGCGGCAGCAATAGAAGTAAGGCAGCAGTTGAGGAATATGAATACCAAGAGAACACTCGCCAAACGAGCTTTAGCGTGCATTCAAAATGAAGGTGGCCATTTTGAACATTTATTATAACAAAATTTTTTTAAATAAAACATAAAAACCATTATTAAATTCTTTTAGTTCAAACAAGTAGTGTAGATCAACATGCACATGCACTGACTTTTGGAATATTTAATTTTTATGCGATATGTATTTTTACCTATTACTTCCAAAATGTTAATCGTAACTCATACATATGTATGCAGCTTTTGTAGGTAATAGTACGGCACATAAAAAAATAAAATTAAAATGACATGTTTATAATGGGGTTTTCTGAGAAAAACTACATTGATCACTGAATTTTAAGGGTTCACGTAGCAAAAATTGGTGTTTTCGAGTAAATATCTCAAGATTGGGTGCAGTTACAATTTAGACTGTTACATTAAATGAAAGATAATTCGATTGCCTAAGAAACGAGTTATAACACGTTGCCTTGTGATTATTCGTTTTCAAGATATAACGTTTTAAGTGAGTAAGGGTACCGGTCAAAAACACTTTTCTTAACCACCCTGTATCTCCACTGTTATTGAAAATTGACCCACCCTGTGGAAAAATTTTTTTCTCCAAATATATCAAGGAATAACCCCTTACAAGGTCGTGCACGGAGTACCAAACACCCTGTATAGTAGGCTAAATTAGAGAATTTTTCGCGAATAGCTGCGCCGGTGAGCTCGCTGAGGCAGCTATTTGCGTTAAATTCTCTAATCTAGCCTACTTTGTATGGAAAAAAGTTATAAAACATACTGCAGTCACGATCGGCTGCAAGCCAATCGTATAATACTCTAGATGAATACTGAACTCCGATTTATATTGTAGTTGGGGATAAAGTAGAATTACGTGTGTGCATGTTGTATGTCCATTATTAAGGACTGCCATTAGATTGCTACTCAAACCTAAAAGACAATATTCAGTGTTTAATTTCATATCTTGAACTGGTTAAGTCATCGAAAAAAGTGTCCTTTTTGAAGGACTTTTACATGGAAGGTGCAAGAAGGACTCACTCGACATATTTATCCTTTTCCTTAGAACCATTTAAAAATGAACGTGTACAAAATTTCAAAATCGTAGCTTGAAGCATTCAAAAGTTATCGGAAAATATTGTTGAACACGTGTCTTAAGGACAGTTTGTATGGCAGGTACCAGAAGGAGTAAAAGGATTTCGCTGATTAGTTAACTCGAACTTCCTTTTCACTCAAAACTAACTTCTATAAAATTACGAATTCGTAGCTAAAAGATTACTTGAGTTATAGTGAGTTTCGTAAATTAAGTGAATACATTTTGACAGGATATTTGTATGGCAGCTACACGAAGGACTAACAGGATTTTCTTCATAAACGTATATTTAGCTTCAACTATTGGAAAAATAACACATACAAAATTTCAATGTCGTAGCTTAAACCCTTCTGAAGTTATCGACCAATATTCTTGAACACGTGTTTTAAGGACATTTTGTATGGCAGCTACCAGAAGGAAAAAAAGGATTTCGCTGATTAGTAAACGCAAACTGCCTTTTCACTCAAAACTAACTTGTACAAAATTCCGAATTCGTAGCTAAAAGATTACTTGAGTTATAGTGAGTTTCGTAAATTAAGTGAATACATTTTGACAGGATATTTGTATGGCAGCTACACGAAGGACTAACAGGATTTTCTTCATAATCGTATATTTAGCTCCAACTATTGAAAAAATATCACATACAAAATTTCAAAGTCGTAGCTTAAACCCTTCTTAAGTTATCGACCAATATTCTTGAACACCTGTTTTAAGGACATTTTGTATGGCAGCTACCCGAAGGAGTAGGACGATTTTGCCCGTTAACGAACTTAGCCTTACAAATTCAACCAAACATCCAGATTCAAAATTTCAAGATCCTAGGTGAAGGCGTTCTTGAGTTATCGTGTTCACGGACAGACGGACGGACGGACGGACGGACGGACGGACGGACGGACGGACGGACGGACGGACGGACGTCAGGCGGATTTGAGGTTTTTGGCCACAAATAAACAAAAAATAATATATAACTTTTTTTCGTCCGAGGCTCGGTTCTATGCGTTACAAACTTTTGGGCTGGATTAAACTTATAATACTCTATATGATTTCATCTAGAGTATAAAAAGTCATAAAAACAGCAATGTTGTTGTTATTTTGTATATAAATATTATAACCTGCTCTGATCTGGATAAGTGCGAAAAAAAAACACACCTAATATCCTAACTAAAATCGTTATTGAGATTAAAAACAAATATTATTTTCTTTAAAAAAATTTATCCTCTCACTTTCGTGGTAGGCGGAAAATCCTCATCTTTAGTCCTCCACGTGGGCGCCTGCTGGTAATCATTAGTCGGGATGGACAACCTGTCCACTCGATTACTCAGCTAAGACTTACATACTCGCTTCAATCGGGTGTTGTGGTCATTAAGATTGAGGTACCCAACTGTGTGTTTTATCCCCCCATGTCGTCTCTCCAACTCCTTTCTTCCTATACCCAAGTCAAGGTGTAAATCATCGTGCTAATGACTGCATGGCTGAGGGGGAGCTCAGTCGCGAACGATAGACTCCAGATACCGGGCGACCTCTGGTTTTAATTAGCCTTCCCATGGTAATGCGGTGCTCTGCCATGGGTGACGACCCTTTCACGCGCTACTCGTGGGAATAACATGAATTCGGAAAAAAAAGTAAAAAGATGGATGTAGTAAAGGACGGTAGGAGGGGACCTGGCGCCTCAGCTAGTGACGACGATGATGAGCTTTCTCTCTCGTCCAACTCGCTGGACGGAAGGTTCGAGTGTCTGTCGACGAAAGATCAGCTCCTGTCCCCCGGGATAGTTGAGGACGTCGACGTTACCCTCATTGAATGTGATCAGGATGGCTTCCAGCAGACTGACGCTATCGATGGGTGTAACTTGGACGGCGATGTGACCCTCATCGGTGGCGAACGGGATGGCTTTGAGCAGACCGTCATTGCTGGAGAGGGTCTGCGTGCCGTGCAAGAGAGGGAGGTCGAGGAGACAAGAAGGGATGAGGAAAGTTGTGGAGATAGGTTGGTTGGTTTAAGTGGCAGCCCTGTCACCCAGACAGGGCTCAATTAGCTCAGAGGCCGTTTTGAAACCACAAACTCGTGTTAAACTCGGCTGTTAAGGGTTGCTGATACTGGGGAATACAGAAGATGAGTGTGAGAAAGGTTGATTGAATTGGATCGCTATAGCCACCCTGTGCTGTTCAGGAAGTGTAATAACTCTCCAATCCTCTTCCCCGAAATCTCCATCAGGTCCCCGTAGAAGGGCTTGCCTAGTGCTTGCTCTCGGGCTCTAGCTAGAGCCGGACACTTGCAAAGGAAATGAACAAGCGACTCTCGCTCATTAGTGTCCTGGCAGCTGCGGCAGTGTACATTGAATGGAATGCCCAGTTTGGCCGCATGATCCCCAATCGGCCAGTGACCTGTACTGATCGCCGTGATTCTGGAGACGTCTGCCCGGGTCTTGTATAGAAGTTCGTCTGACTTGGCTTGGTTGTAAGATGGCCACATCTTCCTAGATATGGCGCAGGTAGTTAGGCTTTTCCATCTGGAATTAGCCACTGTCTGGAAGTGTGAGAGTACGACCCTCTTTACGACTCCTAAAGGAACATGAACTAGTTCCGCAAGAGAACCGAAAAGAGCGGAGCCCTCCCTGGCCAGTTCATCAGCCCGCTCATTTCCCATTATGTCTCTATGCCCCGGGACCCAGAGCACAGTGACTTTGAGCCGTTCCGCCAGACCGGCTAGTTCGTTACGGCATTGCTGAACTAGTTTAGAGGAGGTGGTAGCCGAGTCTAGTGCTTTGATTGCGGCTTGGCTGTCGGTGAAAATGACGATGTTGTGTTTTGGCGATGAGTCGTGTTTTAGTGTACGACAAGCCTCCCGGATCCCCAGTATCTCTGCCTGGAAGACGCTAGCGTGGTCCGGGAGGCGGTAGGATTTAGCGATATTATGTGTATCTGAGAATATTCCTGCCCCGACCCCGCAGTCCATTTTCAAACCGTCGGTAAATATTATCGTGTCGAAGTCTGCTTCCACCGCACCGTTCTTCCACTCCTCTCTAGTTGGGAAACCAACAGAGAATCGTTTCGTGAAGCTCAGTTTGGGGGTGATGTAGTCAGTCGGTGACGTAACCAATTCCTTTGGTAACTGTCCCAGGATATTACTATGCCCGTATGGCTTCGTAGTCCAGCACCCAGATTCTTTGAGCCTGACGGCATTGTTTGATGCGGTGTTTTTTATATAAAGGTCGATTGGTAGGAGGTAGAGTAGCACGTTTAGAGCATCGGTCGGGCATGACCGCATAGCACCTGTAATGCCTATGGCCGCACTTCGTTGAACTCGACTGAGTTTAGTTATGTTATAGTCCTTACTCAGAGCGGGCCACCAGACTAGTGACCCGTAGTTGAGAATTGGACGTATTACAGCAGTGTACAGCCACAAAACCATCCTTGGTTTGAGTCCCCACTTCTTGCCGAAGGTTCTTTTGCAGGCGTAGAAGGCCACACGGGCTTTCTCCACCCGGTTTTCTGTGTTGAGTTTCCAGCTCAGCTTTGAATCAAGGATAACACCAAGATACTTTGCGCTGGAGGAGAGCTGGAGCGGTTGGCCGTTCAGGCGGGGAAGGTTAAAGTCTGGTATCTTGGTTTTCCTGGTGAATAGTACCAACTCAGTTTTATCCGGATTTACACCAAGGCCACAGCCGGTAGCCCAGGTGCTTACCTTACCCAGAGCGCTGTCCATAATCTCACTGATTACGGAAGGAAATAATCCCGAGACCAAAATCACCAGATCATCCGCGTACGCAATCACTTTGATTCCCTCCCTGTCTAGTCTTACTAGGATTTTATCCATGACCAATAGCCAGAGTAGAGGTGAGATAACACCGCCCTGTGGTGTTCCCCTACGCACGTGCTTGGTCAAATTGCTCTTTCCTAGGTTTGAATGGATAATTCTGGTCCGTAGCATGGATATTATCCAATTTCTGAAGCTTTCGGTCACACCCAGTTCGGTAAGAAATTCCTGGATAGCTTCGGTGTGGACGTTGTTGAATGCCCCTTCTATATCTAGAAAGGCTGCTAAAGTGTATTGCTTGTAGTTTATCGTGTGCTCAATCGTGCGCACCACTTCGTGGAGAGCCGTCTCCGTGGATCTCCCTCTGAGGTAAGCATGCTGAGATTTGGATAGCGGTGACCTTTCCAGGGTCTGCCTCACATGTATATCTATAATGCGCTCCAGTGTTTTCAACACGAATGATGTTAGGCTAATGGGTCTGAAATCCTTCGCGAGTTCGTGACCTCTCTTGCCAACCTTCGGAATAAACACTACCCGGACACTTCTCCAGGCATAGGGCACATGATTTAGTAGAATGCAACTTCTGAAAATTTCCACAAGCCATGGAACTACTACATCTTGTAGTTTCTGCAGCATAATTGGAAGTATGCCGTCCATGCCAGGGGATTTGTAAGGAGAGAAACTGTTAATGGACCAGGCAATTCTTTCTTCATTGATTGACTTTTTCACGAACGACGGGTTCGTGTGTTGCTTGGATAGAATCTTGCTGAGCCTCGCCGAATCCCAGACACTCTCAATGGATTGACAGTGATCAGTCCAAGCCTGTTTTTTGGCCGTTCTAATGGATTTCTTGTAGATCTTGAGGCATTCCTTGTAAGGTTGCCAAGACTTGCGCCTGTAACAGATGTTAAAAACCTCTCTAGTTATTTTCCTTAATCTTGACAGGTCTTCACTCCACCATGGGGGAGCGTTTTCTTACTATATTTCAAAGGACATGAGGCATTAAACGCGACCTTCATGGCTCGTTCGAATTTCCCCACCTTGTCGTCCAGATCTTCTATAGTTTTGATGATAGGATTGGTTGTTTTGGATAGTTTCGATTTAGCGACCTGACCGAATTTCTCCCAGTAAATTTTTTTGGGGTTTCTAAAAGGCTTTTGAGTCTCCGGCATGAGATTCACGTTGAAGAAGATCCACCTGTGATCGGAGAAGGATTGCAAGTTGGATACTCTCCAATTCTCAACCCTATAAATGTTATTTTCTGTTAGTAAAGTAATATCCAGAACTTCCTCCCAACCTTGAAAATTTTCCGTGCTCGGAAAAATGAAGGTTGGGGTATCACCACTGTTACATATAGAGAGGTTACTGTTTATAATGAAATCAAATAAGGACTCACCTCGTTCGTTGGTCTCCGAGCTGCCCCAAAGCGTATGTCGTGCGTTGGCGTCGCATCCCACTAGAAGATTGCCCCTCTTGGATGAAATACTGGCGGTAAGATGATGCAGTTCCTCGGGTGGCGCTGGTTGGTCGTGAGCCATATAAACCGAGGAGATGTATAGGTCCCCCCCATTTCCAACCTCCAATTTAACAACTGTTAAATCGTCAGAGCTATAGCTTGGACACATAAAGGCGTTTATCTGTTTATTAACTAAGATGCATGTTCTGGGCTTACCTTGCTTGTGATTGTAGAAAAGGTTGTAGTGAGTGTTTTGGAGCCCCTTTACGGTAAAGTCGTTTACCCATGGCTCCTGTATTAGGCCGATGTCGATGTCCTCTTCCCCAAGGAGGACCAATAAGTTATCCGAGGCGCACTTCGAGTGCCTCAGGTTAACCTGTACTATCTTCAACATTTTTATTGGCTGTTTCCTTCCCGACTTCCTTGCTGTCAGTGGCTGTCTCCTTCCCTGCGATGCTCATTTCCTCTAACAACTCGTTAGCTTTGTCGACAAAGTCTATGTCGTCGTCTGGACCTGAGGAGCGAAAGACTTTCACTTTGGCATGCCTGATGCCGAACCGCAGTTTAAAATCTGCTTCCTCGAGTGCCTTCAGGCACTCCTCGTTAATCAGGAGGAGGTAGGTGAGGCTGTTTCGTTGCGGTTCCTCTGCCTTGATGACAGCCCAGTCATCCATGGGAATCAACGGATTCTGTAGGCGAAGACCGCAAAGAAGTTTCTCGCTGTCCATTTTCATGACTGGAATCCAGATGCGGGCTCTCGGTCTTTTAGGGATCTCCTCAGCTGGGATAAGCTTAAGTCTTATGCCGTCCCAAGCGTCTCTAAACTTAGCGACACATTCACTGAGAAAATCCTTCGAGTAGCTGTCCGCGCATCTGATTACGCGGTATCCTCTCACGAGTTCACCGGAGTCAAAGCCAAGCACAGGTCCTCCGTGCTTTTTCTGGTGGGCCAGTATCGATTCCGACAGCTCTCCTTCCACGTTGCGCCACGCCTCAGCGGTGAGTTTACCGGCAGATAGCTCATCTACCAATGCAACCTCAAGGTGGCTTCTTGCAGTTTCGCTGAAGGTTTTCTTCGCTTGAACCCCGCTGGCTGATGTTAGAAGTGTGCTGGGCTTGGGAATCTTGCTTCTCCTTGTAGCATGATCCACCTCATCCTGGGATCTGTTACGCTTCCCAGATTCCCGTTCTTTTGGCGGTTCCTCTCTGAGGCGTTTGTTGTGCTCCTCCACAATCGCCTGGTAGAAGGCTTTGTCCGCCGCATCGCGCTCGTTTACGGTACCCGCTTCCTCATTTTTTGCGATCTTGTTTAAAATGAAAAGAGCCTTCAAGTACCGACACTTCCTCACGACCCCGACGGACTTCCGTTTTTTGGCCTGCTTCCGAATGCCATGGCTGGCATTCTCCTTCGGATGTTGTAGACCGGATGTTGATGGTTGAGGCTGCACGGGTGTACTCTGACTTGTACTCGCACGCGCTGCGTTGCCTGGTTTGATAGTTGTCTCCTGACTGGAGGCAAGAAGTTCGTCCTCGGACGAAGTACCGATGTCGAGCTGAGCATCAGTTATGGTTTTGGTGTTGTTTTTGTTTTTTTTGTTTTGGTTTTGGTTCATTTTTTGGTCCCACGAGTATGCTCGGAAGGGGTTGGTCCATCTTAACAGAGCCGGCATGTCAAGATTAGGCAAGGGTACTGCGGGGGGGTGCCCAATTTTACCCCGCAGGCCACCGTTAGCGATTGGAAGAGATTTGCGGGCCCCAACCAACTAATCCCTGGGCACGGTACAGCGCTCACACCCCTGGATTTGGCCCTGGACAGGAAGCATAGGAGCGGGAGAGGTATTAGGAGGACAGCACAGGAGAAACACACAGTTGGGTACCTCAATCTTAATGACCACAGCGCACGATTGAATGCATGCGTGTAAGTCTTAGCTGCTAAAGTCGGAAAGACCCAGGTCTTTACGACTAGAAGCATTTCCAGCAGGCGCCCACGTGGAGGACCAAAGACGAGGATTTCTGCCTGCCCTGTGGAGATAACTCAACCGTTGGGAGTAACACGGGGATCCAGGGAGGGTTCAAGTGGACAACGGTGGGCAAAGGCAGGGCCAGCACACACCTACAGGCGAAGCGTAGGGTGATCTCGGCCTTGAGGAAGATCTCGAAGTACGAGGCTATGGACCTTAGTCGGCTCAGCGACTGGGAGAAAGAGCAGTACGAGAGAGCCAAGGGCATTGCGGCGGACGAACACTTGAGGAAGTATTTGGACGACTGCAAAACAAGGGCTGTCGCTCTAGCGGCGAGTGCGGAGGCATCAGCTCCGCGTATGCAGGAGGCCGGTCCCTCAGGCGTGAAAGCTGAGGGGAGGCTAAGGACGGAAGTTCGACCTTCAGGCGTTACAGCTGAGGTAGGGCAAGGGGCGGTTAAGGCCGGACCCTCGGGAACCAATCCCAGGGTATGGAGTAGGGTAGTCAGGGAGTCCAAAGCTGAACCCACGGAAGCGACGACCGGACCAAGGGTCGAACCATCCAAGGGGAAAGCGAAGGAAAGAAGGGAGGACTTTAGGACGAAGCGAGGCAGGTCGGACGATGCAGTGGCAGCAAGGGAGGCGAAGAAGGCTAAAGCTTCTACGTCAACCCAAGCAAGCGCTGTGGCTGACATACTCCGCATCGCCCTTGTCATCGAGCAGAAGCCCAGTGGCCGACTTCTGATGGACCAGTGGCTTCGGATCGAGGGTCTGATTCTCGATGCGATGCTGACCCAATATCGGTCGGGGGCTTCCGATCTGGAGCTACAGTTTGACGAAGCAGGCTGGGATAATGGCCACAAGGTAATAGCTTGTGGTAACGAGGCATCCAAGGAGCTTATCTCGAGGGTGATTGATAATTTGGGCGAAATCTGGGAAGGGGCCAAACTCAAGGTGGTTTCTCCAACGGAACTGGCCAAATACGTTCTGCCGAAGGCCTGGGTTTGGATCCCAAGACCATTCTTGGACGAGGAGAAGGTTATGGATCTTCTCCGGTTCCAAAACAGGGACCTTAAGACGGAAAATTGGAAGGTGCTGAAGGTGGGACCGAAGAAGGAGTTTGGCCAGCATTACCTTCTATCACTCAGCAGGGAGTCACTGTCGTACCTGCAGACCTGTAAGGGTATGGTGCGCTTCGGTTTGGGTATGGTAATGGTGAAGCCAGCCCAACAGAACAGGGGAATTGAGGAGACGGTACCTACTGATGTTGGAGGTGATTCAAATCAACCTCCACCACAGTAAGGTGGCAACCGCTTGCTTGGTGGCCTTTATGGAAGAACAGGGAGTCTCGGTGGCGCTAATTCAGGAGCCTTGGGTGAATGGCAAGAACGTCATCCAGGGGCTCGGACTCCGGAATTATAAGCTCCACTACAGGAAATGCGAGGGTAAACCAAGGGCATGTATATTAATAAAAAGCGAGCTTAATACATTTTTGTTAAACAATTACAGTAATGAAGATATAACGGCAATTCAGCTAGAGAGGGAAATGGGTAAGCCGATATGCTTGGCGTCGGCCTACCTACCATACCTGGGAGCAATAGATGGGACCTGGTCATCGGATGTGATGCGAACGCGCATCAACCGCCGCAGCGACACCAACGAAAGGGGTAAGTCTCTTTTTGATTTTATACTGGGATCTAATTTAAGGATATGCAATGTGGGCTCAGATCCTACATTCATAGTGCGGAACAGACAGGAGGTTCTGGATATTACCCTAGCCACCAATTCCAGAACGCTGAAGGTTAATAATTGGAAGGTTTCAGATAAACCGTCATTCTCGGATCACTGTTGGATCCTATTTTAAATTCATTTTGAGCGGGAGAAAAGGCAGTTCCTACGGAACCCCAGAAGGGCGGATTGGGATAGGTTCAATAGAATCACAGAGCGGCAATTCTCAACGATCCCGCGGGATCTGGCAAGTAGGGATGCGATTGAAGCAAGTGTGGGGACTTTCAATACCTTTCTGGTAACGGCTTTCGAGAAATCCACCTTGGTGGAATAGCGAACTAAGGGAACTCAGGGAATCTTCGAGGAAGCTTCTTAATAGGGCGAAGAGTGATAGGAAGACGGAAGGCTGGGACAATTATAAAACCAGTGTCAGGGTCTTCAAATACAAGATCAGGAAGTTCAAAAGGGAGTCGTGGAAGAACTTCTGCGCATCAATAGGTGAATGTAGTGAGGCGTCCAGGCTCTGGGAAGTACTTTCGCAGGAGCCGTGCCCACCTAGCTACATAAAGAGGAGTGACGGGTCGTGGGTGGAGACTAGGCAGGAGGCTCTAGAGCTCTTGATGTCCACTCACTTCCCTGGTAGTACACTGGTGGACCCCTATTCTATGGATAATAGGGGCTTTTCTGGAACCAATTTGGTTGTACGAAATGGAATGGAAGAGCTCCTGGCTGAAGACACGATCAAATGAGCCATAAGCTCCCTTCAAATCACCGAGACCAGACGGCATTAGGCCAATCATGCTGCAGAGAGCCCCCGGGTCAATCCTCGGCTGGTTGAGTACGATTTTCAGGAGCTGCTTACGGGCAGGGTATGTTCCACGGGCCTGGCGAGAGGCACGTGTAGTTTTCATTCCCAAGGCGGGAAGACCCAGTCATACGACAACGAAGGACTTTCGACCTATCAGTCTATCGTCATTCGTTCTTAAGGTGCTGGAGAGGCTTATAGAAACATACATTCGAAAACTATGCGATAACAGGCTGCTGTCTAATGCTCAGCACGCGTACATCAGAGGGAAATCCGTAGACACAGCCCTACATGAAGTAGTGGGGTCTATAGAGTTTAGTTTGGAAAGTAAGGAATTCATGCTGGAGGCATTTCTTGACGTTGAGGGGGCTTTCAACAACGTAACAGTGGAAGCAATTAGGGAGGCTTTAAATTACATAGGCTTAGAGGAGGGACTGACGGGCTGGTTGACGACCTTGTTGGAAACCAGGATTGTGAGTTCGGAGAGGGGGCAAGGAAAGGTAACAAGGCAAGCCTCGAGGGGTACTCCATAGGGTGGGGTGATATCGCCCCTTCTGTGGCTCCTTGTAGTGAACGAGGCTCTGTTGGAAATCGAAAGGAAAGGAATCAAGGTTGTGGCCTACGCGGATGACATAGTCATACTAGTTCAGGGAAAATTTTTGGATACTATCACTGACATCTTGGAGTCGGCACTCCGTACACTGAGCAGGTGGGCCAAAAGATGTGGCTTGGGTGTTAACGCCTCAAAAACTGAGTTGGTTTTATTTACTAGGGAGCACAAGATCCCGGAATTCAGGCTGCCAAGGCTTGAAGGGGTCGAGCTGCAGCTCTCGGAAAAAGCGAAATATCTGGGCTTGATCTTGGATAGGAAGCTGAATTGGAAAGAAAATGTTGGAGAGCGTATTAAAAAGGCTAACAACGCGCTTTTTGCGTGTAGACAGGCCGTGGGAAAGAGCTGGAATATGGTACATTGGCTGTATACGGCGGTTGCAAGACCCATTCTGACGCACGGGGCACTGGTATGGTGGAAAGCCACAGACAAAAAGTATATCCAAAGGGAACTGAGCGGAGTGCAGCGGAGTGCAGCGGAGTGCTTGTGTAATGATCACAGGGGCCCTGCGCACAACGCCAACAGCGGCACTGGAAGTTTGCATGCACCTTTTACAGCTTGATATTTTCATTACGCAGGTTGCGTCAAACACAGCGGTAAAACTATTGAGCTGCTGTCTCTTTAGGGAGAGATCCATAGGACACAGCTCCATTCTTAGGGAATTTCTTTAGGATCCGGTCAACTTTTGCACGGATTATATGATCCCGGTGAATGATTTTATATCATCGTTCAGGGTTGTATACCCAAGCAGAGTGGACTGGGAAAGCAACAGGGTAGTAAACGAGGGAGAACTCTCCGTGTAAACGGACGGTTCCAAAATGGAATGCGGCACTGGCGCTGGAGTCTTCTCTGAGCAGTTGAGTGCAAGGGAGTCTTTTAAGCTGCCGGATGCTTGTAGTGTATTCCAAGCGGAGATTCTGGCAGTGCTTCAGGCAGGTAACATCATGTTGATGGAGGGGGTATCTGGTCGGGATATTTCACTTTACATTGACAGCGAGGCGGCTTTGAATGCATTGGAATCGGCGACTATTAAATCCCAGCTAGTAAAGCGCTGTCGAGAAGTGCTTAAGGTACTTTGTAGTCAGAATAGAGTACGACTATGCTGGGTAGCAGGGAATAGTGACGTACCAGGCAACGAACAGGCCGATGAGCTGGCGAGACTAGGATCGGCGTCGGAAGGGATGGTAGAGGAGGTGGTTAATCCGCCATTAAACGGAATTAAAGCACGTATCAGGGATTGTGCAGCGGACGCAGTAAACTCTACATGGGAGGCGCTAACGAGCTGCAGGACTTCTAGGGTACTCTGGCTGTTCAATCTTCGCACGTCATATAAAATTTATTATTCTCTTATTACACACACCACATTTCTTCCCACGACCAGAATAATATTTTTGCACACTAAATGTTTTCCCACAATTACCTCAAGTCCAAATATCATGTATCCGAAGCATACCTTTCCATAATTATGATATTTTTCCATACATTCCCAGACATCCAAATATCCAATATCCCAAGCACATCATATCACGTGGCTAGCCTGTACTATATGCAGCCACTATCATAAATGTATACCTTTTTTTTCTAAATTATAAATTCCCATAGACGTAAGCATAATTTTTCTATAAAATATTTTAAAGTAATTTAATAAAGATCAGTAAAGTCGAAAAGTTGTTTGAAGACAGTTAAAGGAGAAGACCTTAACTTAACATTGGCGACCGTGACAGGACTTTTTATTCCATAACAACTTTAGATTTTTTCAGATCATGGAGGACCTCATTCAGGAGCAAGTTGCATTGGGCAAAGACATTGAAAGGCTGATCATCAATTACAAGAAGGACTCACCGGACCGCAAAACCAAGCAGTATTTGGAATCAAGATTGGAGACAGCGAATCATCATTGGACCAACTTTGATCGGGGTCATCGAGCTCTTCTGACCATCGGTGCTGACAACTCGGACTATTTCACCAGCCAATACTACGAGAGAGTCAGGGATGGTATCAACGCCATCGTGACTGACATCAGGGAGCAGCTAAAGGTGAAGTGGGGAGTCAATTTAGACGCTCCGCTTAATAGTGACAACCAGCCGGTGATCAAGGAAGGTGGCAACCAGCCATCGATTTCAGCAAAGGCGCCCAGCAACATAAATCCACAATCAGGGGAACTCATGCCGCTGGTCCGAAGACAACGGGCCTTAATCAACGCATTGAAACGGCTGCTTCAAGACATTGAAGGAAGATTGAGCTCACCAAATTCATCAATCTACTATCAGGTGAAGATTGACGCGGTGAGCAAGTACTGGAACGACATCGCTGCTATCAACCAATCGATCTGGTCGGACAGTGATGAACCAGAATTACTCGGCTACGACATTGACGCCGTATGTAACACCGAAGCAGCAACACAGGACGTGTTAATCAAACTGAAGGAACTGCTTCAGGCTAGAACGCCACCTCCACGAACAGTGCACGCAGTAAGTTCAGCTCCAATAAAGTTGCCAAAAATTACTATTCCAGTTTTCGACGGGAACTATCTGGAATGGAAGGCATTTTCTGGACTGTATCGACGGCTGATCCATGACCAGCCAATCAATCAAACGGAGAAGATGTTCTACCTGATGTCAAACCTAGCCGGGGAAGCTAAACGACTGGTGCAGCATTTTCCAGTATCGGAGTCTAGCTACAATTCGGCTTGGGATACGTTGGTGGACCGCTACGACAATCAACGCATGTTAGTTACCACCATTCTCAACCGACTGTTGGGTCAACCAACAGCACAGCTGGACTCCGCTTCTAGTATCAGGTCGCTGCATGATGTCACCAGGGAATGCATCCTGGGATTAGAAGATCTAGGAATATCAACCACATCTTGGGATGCATTTCTCACGCATGTGACGATCAAGAAACTTGACAGAACTAGCCATGCATTGTACGAGCAAACTTTGGAGCAGCCAAGGCAAGTACAGCGCATAGGGGAGCTTTTGGTTTTTTTGGAAAGTCGCTTCCAGTCGCTTGAGACGTTGGGGAAGGTTTCGACACCACGGAACCATACAGAAGGCCGCACCAAAGGGTCATCGATGATTGTATCTGGCACTTCAGCATGTCCCATCTGCAATCTTCCACATGCAGTGTACGGATGTCCTAAGTTCCTCAAAATGGACGTCAAAGCGAGGCACCAAGTCATAAGAAAGGTGAAGCATTGCATCAATTGTCTGCAGCATGGACACTACAGCAACCAATGCACTTTGGGAAACTGCAAGAGGTGTAGTAGAAAGCATAACACGCTGCTACACGAAGAAGCCGTTCCTGATGCCAAGGCAGGGCATAATAAGAAGTCAACAACAGAAGCTGCTAGTGGTTCAGCAGCACTCACAACAAGAGTAACAAATCAGATCACATCAGAAGCGGCTAGTTGTTCTTCAGCACTTACATCCGGAGCAACAAACTCCGGAAGATCATCCTACGTGTTCTTGGCGACAGCAGTCATTCATATCAGGGATGGACATGACAAATTAGTGGAGTGCCGAGCTGTTCTGGATTCTGGCTCCCAGCTCAACTTTATCTCAGCAGACTTGGCAGCGCGTCTACAAATACCTCATACGGACTGCAACACAATCGTAGCCGGCATTGGCAATCATGGGCGCAAGGCACAGCGACGTTTGTATACTACCATCCACTCAAAATTAAATAATTTCTCGACAGGTATTGAGGTAGTTATTTTACCAACAATAACCAGCGATCAACCAGCTCACGTTGTGGACATCAAACATTGGTCACTGCCCTCCAACATCAAGCTAGCAGATCCTGGATTCCAAAAACCTGGCAAAATTGATTTATTGATTGGAGCGGAGCATTTTTCGGAGTTAATGGCTATTGGACAAATTCAGATGGACAAAAATCTGCCAACACTCCAGAATACACTCTTTGGATGGGTGGTTTTAGGCAGAATCACCAGCAACGAAGCATCAATGAAATTCTGTGGGATCAGTACTGAAGGCGCTACTTACGCAGACATTCAGCGAATCTGGGAGCTAGAACAAGTCAGTAGCTCTACTACTCAACCTCGGACACAGGCAGAATATCAGTGTGAGAAATCGTTTGAGGAAAATACTTCCAGAGATGAATCTGGACGATTCTTGGTAAGACTACCTTTTAAAGCAGAGCCAACAGTTCTTGGACATTCCAAGGCAATCGCGATTCGCCGCTTTATATCTCTAGAAAAGGGGATGATGAAGAATCCAGAGTTGAGAATCCAGTATGCAGAATTCATGAGTGAGTATTTAAAATTAGGACACATGGTGAAGGTTGACGAACACGAAATAGGACCTTCACATTACGTTATTCCTCATCACTGCATATTAAAGCCGTCAAGTACTACTACTAAACTCCGCGTAGTATTTGACGCATCTTGTAAAACGACCACCAACATATCTCTCAACGAGATACTGTATAAAGGACCTACGCTTCAGGATGACTTGTTCACTATTTTGACTCGGTTTCGACTACACAAATACGTATTCACCGCAGACATCGAGAAGATGTATCGTCAGATACAAGTGAATCCAGCTGATCAGAAGTATCAGGTAATAGTCTATCGAAGTAGCCACAACGACAAAATAGAGTTCTACAAGCTCCAAACATTGACATATGGAACCACATCAGCTTCATATCTTGCAACTAAATGTCTACAAAGGTTATCTGAGGAAGCACGCATTTCACACCCACTTGGCGCAGAAGTGGCAAGGCGAGACTTCTACATGGATGACGTTATGACTGGCAGCAACAAGTTAAGTGAAGCTCTACAAACGCAGGCACAACTGAAGGGGCTACTTAAAGGTGCCGGTTTCTATCTTCGGAAATGGTGTTCCAACCACCCCATGCTTTTGGCGACGGTACCTGATTCGGATATTGAATTTAGGTTGGACTTGGATAACAAGGATGACGAAGGCATAAAGACGTTGGGATTAACATGGTTGCCCAAAACAGACCAGTTTTCCATTCAAACAAATTGGTCAAAGGTAAAAAAGGTGACTAAACGATCTATACTTGCAGACATAGCCCACATCTTCGACCCGCTCGGCTTAATTAATCCAGTGATAGTCCGTTCCAAAATTTTTCTACAACACTTGTGGAAATTAAAGCTGGACTGGGATGCGGCGCTACCAGAAGAACTTCATACGAGCTGGCTAAATTTTCGAGACGAGTTACCACTATTGAATGAGCTGAAAATAACAAGGCAGGCCTGTATCACAACTTCAAGGGGATTACTCCAAGTCCACGGCTTTTCCGACGCATCAGAAAAGGCTTATGGCGTTGCTATTTATCTACGCTCTATCGACGTCAACGGGAAGGTTGCAGTCAGGCTTTTATGTGCTGCATCAAAGGTGGCACCAACCAAAACCATAACTTTACCAAGGCTGGAGCTATGCGCCGCTCATATGTTAGCTCACATGATCCATCGTGTGAAGGAGATACTACAGCTGGCAGATGATCAAATCTTCTATTGGTGTGATTCAAAGATAGTTCTACACTGGATAAAGGCAGAATCATCCTCGTACAAAACATTCGTCGCTAATCGGATAGCCAAAATTCAAAGTAAGGGATCGCTACAGCGTTGGAAGTACGTAAGTACGAGTTTTAATCCCGCCGATTTAGTCTCCCGAGGAACAAGTCCAAAAACATTAATACAGTCGGATCTTTGGTTCAACGGGCCCGATTTCTTGAGAAAATCTTCATACGATTGGCCATCAGAAGACGCTTCCTTCGAGGATGAACAATCTGAACTAAAGCAAACATCGGTTTTATTAACCACTCAACAACAAAACAGTTTCATCCATCTAATCGACCATAAGAATTCTTTCAGACGTCTCACTCGCATCGTGGCATACGTAAGAAGATTTACAAAAAATCTTCAAATGGAACACAAGTTACTCTGTCCACTTACTGCAGAGGAAAATCATGAGGCGCTGCTTATTATCGTTCGTGACATACAAGCGCAACATTTTAAGTCGGAATTTACAAAACTTACCCACGGGGATCAATTGGACAAACGCAACAAAATCGCGAGTTTGGCGCCCTTTATCGATGGAAACCAGATTATACGCGTAGGAGGAAGATTGCAAGCAGCCAATATCTCCTTCGACACCAAGCATCCGATGCTCTTACCGAGAAATCATGCTCTTACTCGACTGTTGGTCACTGATATTCACAAGGAAAACTACCATGCTGGACCGCAAGCTCTTACGGCCATAGTTCGACAGCGTTTTTGGCCACTTCAAGGTAAATTACTGGCTCGTTCGGTTGTTCAGCAGTGTGTACGGTGCGTGAAGGCGAGACCCGTTATGTGTTCACAGCTAATGGGTAACCTCCCGGCACCAAGGATTCAACAAAGCCGACCTTTCTTACACTCTGGAGTTGATTTCTGTGGACCAATACAGATCCACTATAAAATCCGGGGGAAGCGTCCGCAGAAGGCCTATATAGCGGTATTTTGTTGTTTCTCCACCAAAGCCATCCATTTGGAGCTTGTATCGGACCTAACCACTGAGAGCTTCTTAGGTGCATTGAAGCGCTTCTTCGCACGGCGAGGTTATTCCAGAAGCATATATTGCGACAACGCCACCAATTTCCTTGGGGCCTACAACAAGTTGGAGGAGGTTAAAAAAATGCTGCAGACAAAGGAGTGTCAAGAAGACATTGCATCACTATGTCTTTCAAAAGGGACGGATTTCCATTTCATTCCACCGCGAACGCCACATTTTGGTGGAATTTGGGAAGCCGGAGTGAAGTCAGCAAAGAAGCTGCTTTTTAAAACCATTCATCCGGTATCACTGACTTATGAGGAGCTCGAAACAGCGATTATTGAGATTGAAGCCATCCTCAACTCGCGACCATTAACACCCCTGTCGTCTAACCCTAATGATTTAACCGCTCTCACTCCAGGTCATTTCTTAACAGGTGAAGCTCTCACAAGCATTCCGGAGGCGAGAATATCAACTGACCGCCCTGATCTGCTTACACGTTGGAAGCTGGTACAGTATGTTAAAACTGAATTCTGGAAACAATGGACGAAGGAGTATTTGAGTGGACTTCAGCAGAGGACAAAATGGACGCATATATCTCCTAACATTGCACCTGGCGATCTGGTAATTATTAAGGATGATTCTCTCCCCCCGTTACAATGGCACATGGGACGGGTCATTAAGGCCATTGAAGGAGACGATAAACTAGTACGCGTAGCTGACGTCCGAACTGCAACTGGTGTTTACCGCAGACCCATACATCGTCTATGTCTATTACCCGTGCATCAAGAAGATACGTCGTCAAAACCGCCTGAAGAAAGCAATAATGAACATGAGGACTCTAGTAATAGGACTCGAACATCCACCAAACACAGAAGTCCAACGCAGTCAGCGCCGGTAGACCCTGGACCAAAAAAACGTCGTCTACGAATTGGTCCGCTGAGCGCGATCAGTGTATTGTTGTTGATCCTGTTTCTACCAGTCGGACGTTCAATTCAAGTAGCTCCGTTCTCTTCGCCACCAGGACTCTACTTTGAAAATGTAGGAGTCACAAATCTCATTACAGACGAATGGAAAATTGTCGTGTATTATAATATGACAAACTATTGGAAAGAAGGTAGGGATCTTGCAGACGAAGTAACCAAATTAGGGATGCTGTGCAAACGTCCAGAGAGCAATAAGTATTGTTCGGCTATACAAGAACAACTGCAGCATCAATTTGACCAAATTCAAGAGCAAAACAAGCTTCTCAACAACAGCGAGCAAAGTATCCGGAAGAGAAGAGCCCCATTGGAGATTATAGGAAGCATTGCTAGCTCTCTGTTTGGACTTCTGGACCAAGACTATGCAAAGGAGTTGAGCCAAAAAATCAAGATCTTTCAAAACAACGAAGCCCGCTTACAAAGCATGATCCAAACTCAAACACTTATCCTTGAATCCACAACAAATATATTGAAAAAGGGCGAGGAAAATATAAAAGAACAGTTCAAACACATGGATAGAGAGATAGATTCACTGAGTAATCAACTGCATTTACAGCAGCTACAGCAACTAACAACATCCGTGGCAATCCACCTCTCATTAATCATGCAGAATTACAAGAATATCCAAACCGCGCTGTTGGATGTTCTCTTCAACATTCATCGTGGGATCATCAGTCCCATGCTCATTACGCCTCAGCAATTGGAAGCAGGAATGCATATGATTCGACCTCATCTACCATTGACTCGGCGGCTGCCAGACTACGAAGACCATCTGAATATTCTGCAACTTTTCCGGTTGATGACTTTACAAGGCCGAGCTACACCTGAATTCATCATCGCAGAAATAAGAATACCTCTACTCACCAATGAGCGTTACGATACATTTCGAATAACTCCAGTCCCAATGGTTATTAATAATACGAACGCACACGTCATCCCTTCAACAGACATGTTGATTATTGATCCGCACAGAGACCAATACTTGCCAATCACAATAGACAATTTCAGCAAATGTACCCAGCTCTTCGAAAGCGAGTATTTTTGTAAACAAACTCACCCTATTTTTCACAAAGGATCTGACCAAAGCCGCTGTGAAATTTATTTATTGAACAAAGGTGATATTTCCAAGGGTGTCTGCAATTTAATCATTACAGATGAGCTTCGTAAATGGACACCTCTTCACAGCCGTAACGACTGGATCTACTCTGTCAACAAATCAAGCACCATCAACATCGTGTGTAACGACAAGCTGACCCAAATCACCTTAGTCCATTCTGGCGTCCTGAGCATCGATAGTAATTGCATCATCAAAGATGAACACCTAACAATATCATCCCGCAACATGGTGTCCACGCGTGTTAACAATTCATATACGCCGACTATAGGGCATGATCTCAACTTCACTGCTAACCCTTTTAGACAACTATCAAGCAAACAAGAAGAATACTATCCCAGGAACGAGGAAATCGCCTATCTTCAGGAGCAGTTAAAGAAGCTAAAATTCAACGAAACCGCAAGTCTAGAGGACACGACACAAGAAGTTCATCAGTTTTCCATTGCATACTCAAGTCTTTTTCTGCTATTGGCATTGGCAGCATATATTCTATGGACAAGATGTACATCAAAGACGGCTGCTCCAGTACCTGCACCCAGAAATAGGACGCCCCCGAACCAGGATTTCAACTTTCAAGGCAGCATATGTTGAAACGTGTTTCAAGGCGGGGGAGAATGTTCAATCTTCGCACGTCATATAAAATTTATTATTCTCTTATTACACACACCACATTTCTTCCCACGACCAGAATAATATTTTTGCACACTAAATGTTTTCCCACAATTACCTCAAGTCCAAATATCATGTATCCGAAGCATACCTTTCCATAATTATGATATTTTTCCATACATTCCCAGACATCCAAATATCCAATATCCCAAGCACATCATATCACGTGGCTAGCCTGTACTATATGCAGCCACTATCATAAATGTATACCTTTTTTTTCTAAATTATAAATTCCCATAGACGTAAGCATAATTTTTCTATAAAATATTTTAAAGTAATTTAATAAAGATCAGTAAAGTCGAAAAGTTGTTTGAAGACAGTTAAAGGAGAAGACCTTAACTTAACACTGGCCAAGGTTGGACAGGCGAAAGACTAGGGAGATATTGACATGGAGTAGGGGAAGTCTGCGGATACTTGTCGGAATACTGACAGGGCACTGGTTGCTAGGGAAGCATGCTATGCGTATGGGGATCGCTGACTCTGACGTGTGCAGGTATTGCCTTGACCTATATGCTGAGGAGGACATCACCCACATTTTGTGTGAGTGTCAGACGGTAGCAAGGAGGCGACTGAGGTGGCTGGGCAATCTTTTCTTTGAGAATTTGGAGGACCTGAGGTCAATAGGGCATGATAAGCTAGTCAAGTTCGTTAGGGATCTGGGTTGTTTAGGGGATGTTTAGTGACCTACGAGGTTCTGAAGGGATCGCTATGGGCCCATTTGGTGCCTAGTGTGCGCGGTGGTGAAGCGCTTCGCCCCTTCTTAAAACTAAAACTAAAACTTCGTGGTCCATATATATTAATAAAGAAAAACTAGATTCCATAATTGGTTTGGATGATATCTTAAGCCAAAGTTTTTCCCCATCGTCCACCCTAAAAATATAATTTTTATACTCTAGATGAAATCATATAGAGTAATATAAGTTTAATCCAGCCCAAAAGTTTGTAACGCATAGAACCAAGCCTCGGACGAAAAAAAGTTGTATGTTATTTTTTGTTTATTTGTGGCCAAAAACCTTAAATCCGCTTGACATCCGTTCGTCCGTCCGTCCGTCCGTCTGTCCGTTAGCACGATAACTCAAGAACGCCTTCACCTATTATCTTAAAATTTGTAAGGCTAAATTCGTTAACCGGCAAAATCGTTTTACTCCTTCGGGTAGCTGCCATACAAAATGTCATTAAAACACGTGTTCAAGAATATAGGTCGATAACTTCAGAAGGGTTTAAGCTACGACTTTGAAATTTTGTATGTGTTATTTTTTCAATAGTTGGAGCCAAATGTATGATTATAAAGAGAAGCCTGTTAGTCCTTCGTGTAGCTGCCATACAAATATCCTGTCAAAATGTATTCACTTAATTTACGAAACTCACTATAACTCAAGTAATCTTTTAGCTACGAATTCGAAATTTTGTACAAATTAGTTTTGAATAAAAAGAAAGTTTGACTTTACTAGTCAGCGAAATCCTTTTACTCCTTCTGGTAGCTGCCATACAAAATGTCCTTAAAACACGTGTTTATGAATATTGGCCGATAACTTCAGAAGGGTTTAAGCTACGACCTTGAAATTTTGTATGTGTTATTTTTCCAATTGTTGGAGCTAAATGTATGATTATGAAGAAAATCCTATTAGTCCTTCATGTAGCTGCCATACAAATATCCTGTCAAAACGTCTTCACTTAATTTACGGAACTTACTATTTATAACTCAAGTAATCTTTTAACTATGAATTGGAAATTTTGTACAAATTAGTTTTGAGTCAAAACAAAGTTTGAGTTTACTAATCAGAGAAATCCTTTTACTCCTTCTGGTAGGTGCCATACAAAATGTCCTTAAGACACGTGTTCAACAATATTTTGTCGATAACTTTTGAACGCTTGAAGCTACGAATTTGAAATTTTGTACACGTTCATTTTTAAATAGTTCCAAGGAAAGGGATAAATATGTAAAAAATCGAGTGAGTCCTTCCTGCACCTCCCATGGGAAAGTCCTTCAAAAAGGACAATTTTTTTCGATGACTTATCCAGTTCAAGATATGAAATTAAACACTGAATATTGTCTTTGAGGTTTGAGTAGCAATCTAATGGCAGTCCTTAATAAAGGACATACAACATGCACACACGTAATTCTACTTTATCCCCAAATACAATGTAAATCGGAGTTCAGTATTCAACTAGAGTATTATACGATTGGCTTGCAGCCGATCGTGACTGCAGTATGTTTATACTCTAGATGAAATCATATAGAGTATTATAAGTTTAATCCAGCCCAAAAGTTTGTAACGCATAGAACCAAGCCTCGGACGAAAAAAAGTTATATATTATTTTTTGTTTATTTGTGCCCAAAAACCTCAAATCCGCCTGACGTCCGTCCGTCCGTCCGTCCGTCCGTCCGTCTGTCTGTCCATTAGCACGATAACTCAAGAACGCCTTCACCTAGGATCATGAAATTTTGAATCTGGATGTTTGGTTGAATTTGTAAGGCTAAGTTCGTTAACGGACAAAATCGTCCTACTCCTTCGGGTAGCTGCCATACAAAATGTCCATAAAACACGTGTTCAAGAATATTGGTCGATAACTTCAGAAGGGTTTAAGCTACGTCTTTGAAATTTTGTATGTGTAATTTTTCCAATAGTTGGAGCTAAATATATGATTACGAAGAAAATCCGTTTAGTCCTTCGTGTAGCTGCCATACAAATATCCTGTCAAAATGTATTCACTTAATTTACAAAACTCACAATAACTCAAGTAATCTTTTAGCTATGAATTCGGAATTTTGTACAAGTTAGTTTTGAGTGAAAGGGAAGTCGGAGTTTACTAATCAGCGAAATCCTTTTTTTCCTTCTGGTAGCTGCCATACAAAATGTCCTTAAAACACTTCTTCAAGAATATTGGTCGATAACTTCAGAAGGGTTTAAGCTACGTCATTCAAATTTTGTATGTGTTATTTTTTCAATAGTTGGAGCTAAATATATGATTATGAAAGAAATCGTGTTAGTCCTTCGTGTAGCAGCCATACAAATATCCTGTCAAAATGTATTCACTTAATTTACGAAACTCACTATAACTCAAGTAATCTTTTAGCTACGAATTCAGAATTTTGTACAAGTTAGTTTTGAGTGAAAAGAAAGTTTGAGTTTACTAATCAGCGAAATCCTTTTACTTCTTCTGGTAGCTGCCATACAAAATGTCCTTAAAACACGTGTTCAAGAATATTACCAATAACTTCAGAACGGTTTTAGCTACGTCTTTGAAATTTTGTATGTAGTATTTTTCCAATATTTTGAGTTAAATGTATGATTATGAAGAAAATCCTATTAGTCCTTCGTGTAGCTGCCATACAAATATCCTGTCAAAACGTTATCACTTAATTTACGGAACTCGCTATAACTCAAGTAATCTTTTAGCTACGAATTCGGAATTTGGTACAAATTAGGTTTGAGTAAAAAGGAAGTTCGAGTTTACTAATCAGCGAAATCCTTTTACTCCTTCTGGTAGTTGCCATACAAAATGTCCTTAAAACACGTGTTCAACAATATTTTCCGATAATTTTTGAACGCTTCAAGCTACAAATTTGAAATTTTGTACACTTTTCATTTTTAAATGGTTCCAAGGAAAAGGATAAATATGTAAGAAATCGAGTGAGTCCTTCCTGCACCTCCCATGTGAAAGTCCCTTAAAAAGGACATTTTTTTTCGATGACTTACCCAGTTCAAGGTATGAAGTTAAACACTGAATATTGTCTTTTAGTTTTGAGTAGCAATCTAATAGCAGTCCTTAATAAAGGACATACAACATGCACACACGTAATTCTACTTTATCCCCAACTACAATATAAATCGGAGTTCAGTATTCATCTAGAGTATTATACGATTGGCTTGCAGCCGATCGTGACTGCAGTATGTTTTTCATTTGCAAACAATCATTAAGTTTTAAATGTCTCTCCATATAAATTCCAAGTTTCAACTTCCTAGTAGAAGCGGTTAATAATTTATTCCAAGTAAATAATAAAGTAAAACCGGAAAAAAACAAAACTGTTGTGCGATTAAATTCATGGCTTCAACCAATACCTGAACTATTTTGACTTTTCTTAAAAAGTAACGTAATGTTTAGGTAAAGCATTTCACCGAATTGTATAGGAATTTTATGGCTTGATTACCAAACATTTACATGAATATTGTGATTAAATTCATATCATCTCCTGGAAACAAGCTCCACATAATAAGATCTTAAAATTATATTACATTGCAGAAACCATACGAACATATAAGCTTCTGCACCCAGCAATGTAAAAGCTTCGTTCTAATGCCACTCCTACACATGACGACCGTAATTCTCGACAAAATAATGTTTGAGAATGAGTTTTGTTACAAGGTGTGCCACACTTTTCATTACTTTAATAATAATACGAGATTGAGGCATAAATAATGCACGGCACGAGATTCCCTTGCCGTTAAAATAGTCCCATCAAAAAGGACATATTCCAAGCAATGTATGCTCTGAACAACATTCAACGGAAATGACGAAGTAATTGTGCCATTGGAAGCCGTGATGTGTGGTCTTAACGGAGTGCTTAGGTTTAAATATATCTCAGCAATCCCGACAGAAACCAATTCCAGTAACACCTTCTTTGCATTTATTGAGATTTATCGTGCTACTTTCTGTCTTTATAGAAACAAATCATGGGGGTTAAATTGTATGAAATGTATAATATCGAATAGTGGAAGTATTTCTCTCAAACAACTCTAAAGCCAGTATTACACTGTTTGACCAAGTGGTCAAATTGCAGTAATAGGCAATGCGAAATAGCGAATTTGAATGAGCGGATACTGTGAGATTAATTGGAATTCGCCATATCGCATTGCTTATTACTGCTATTTGACCACTTGGTCTAACAGTGTAATACTAGCTTTACTTTCAAATATTATTGAAATGTTAAAAAATATTAACTGAATAGAATAATTAATTTTTGCTCAGTAGGGTCCGTATAATGAAGAAATTTTTAGTCAGAACTGTAATTAATAATGCTTTACGACAGATAGATTGGAAAAAGGGGTTGGTATGGTTAACCTCTGTCATTGCAGCCACAGTTGGGCCTATTATGACGTCGCCCCGGTTTAACTATGATTCCTCTTCAATCCCTACGCTTTCAATGAAGCCTAGTATTTTGCGAAGAGGAATTCCGATGGTTCCATGAAACCCTGACCGAAGTGACGAAGTCTTTTGTGAGTTAAACCCTCACATTCACATAGGATATGCTCTGGTGTTTCGTCTTCGTCATTGCATATTCTGCAAATCTTAGTCTCAGAGAGACCAATCCTATCAAGGTGCCTCCTCATGTGACAATGTCCAGTCAGTTTTTACGGAATGTTTTGGCATAAAAAGCTTTGAGTGCCTGTTGCCCGCTTCAATCCCAGTGAATGGCACTTTGCGATTTTTGCCACATTCGGATGTCCATAAAGTCAGCGATTTCATTACCTTCATAGCCGCTGTGTTCCGGAAATCCAAATGAGATTAACTCTGTTCTTATTTCCGAGTTAAATCAGGCATTGGAGGCAATTCCAAACAAGTATGGAGTAGATTTGAAGGGACTTAAGTGCCATTATTGCTGCCTAGCTGTTAGGGATGTTAATATCGAAAAAAAATATCGATATATCGATATTGAAAAAAATATCAATATCGGCTGATGATATATCGAAGAAAAATATCGATATATCGATATATCGAATATTTTTTCCAATGAAAATAAATTCATATCTCCCTTCCCGCATCAAATTTAACTTTAAGGGGAGCATATCACAAATGCTTTTCAGTGTAAATTTCATGATCCATTTTCTCAGAAACCACTCGAATGAAATTTTTGACAATTATTCCTTACTGCAAAACGAGCAAATAGAGCGAAGTAAAATTTTATTATTTTTGCGAAGATTGTATATATTGCACATCTAATTTTGAAGAACAGAAATCGTCAAGTCAGTCTAATGTTACATTATTAAATAATTAAACATTTATATTTCCTTCTACTCTATCTGACAGTAGAGGTGTCATGAATGGTTCTTCAGAAAATTGATCAAATGTAAAAAACTGTATAAAAAACTTTTCAGGAGAAGCACTTCTTGATCTCGTGGAGTCTTGCTGTTTAAGCAGTTTTACCCAGAATTCAGTCTATAATGAGAATTTAAGAAAAAAATTGTTTACTCTAAAAGCGACATGCTCTCCTTAAGATTGCGGCGGTGTGCGGCTTTTAAAACGAAATTTAAAATTGTTCGTCACTTCACTAAATTTTTGCAACAAAAACCAAGGCTAAATGCACTTTCGAAGTGATAATAAAAATATACGAAAAAAACGGATAGTTATGGTTTGCTGTGACTCTTTAATACAAACATATTACTTTCTTCCTGGGCTTTTAAATTCATTCTACTTGAAAGAGCAAGATTAAAAACCAATAACAACAAGGTACTGAGCGGATAGATCCCTGTGCACAGGATAGTTGCCTGGTTGGCCCCACCTACAGAAACCACGTGACTTGCATCTTTTTGTTTCGACAGAAATAGACTTTCCGTGATCGAAAAACAGTTTTCTAGTTTCAACCTGTCTGACATCCCTCATATACATTATTATATTAGATTTTCGTGTAGGGGTTGGTTTGGTCACCTCTGTCATTGAAACCTGAATTGGGCCTATTGCGACGTCCTCTGGAATATCTATGGTTCCTCTTCGATCCCTGCGCTTTCAATGAAACTTAATGTTTTTCGAAGAGGAATATCCAGGAATTCCGATGATTTCATGAAACCCTAAGCGTGGTGAAGTCTTTTATGAGCAAGTCCCTCACATTCACAGAGAATGTGCTCTGGTGTTTCGTCTTCATCATCGCAAATTCTGCATATTTTACTCTCAGAGAGGCTAATCCTATGGAGATGCTTCCTCGTGTGACAATGTCCAGTCAGAGCTCCCACTAGGTTACGGGTCAGATTAATTTTAGATATTCAGACGTTCTGTTTTCCGAATGCTTCGGCATAAGTAACTTATTAGATTGCCACGTAAAACATCAACTAGAAATTGCTAAATTTGCGGCCAAAGCATGAGTAGGTACGTATACACAAGAATTAGCAGAAATGAAAAATGCCGTTCGAGCTCTAAAATATACTATACCTACTTAACAAAATATATCGGGTCCGATAGTGGGATTTCAATATCGATATATCGATATATCGCTTTAAAAAATATCGGCCGATATTATCGATATATCGTTTAAAAAATATCGCAATTTCGATATATCGATATTTTTTTAACATCCATACTAGCTGTCCGAGAGAATATATATTTGTTGGTTTTTGTAGCCCCGTCTGATATTTTCTCTAATGCATAGTTTAATAGCATGAGTCTCCGCCTGAAAAACAGTGGATATTATGTGCATGCTACAGTAGAATTTCACATTTGGGCGCACTCCATAAACTCCTGCTTGATCCGTTTTAGATATGTCTGTTAGGGATGTTAATATCGGAAAAAAATATCGATATATCGATATTGAAAAAAATATCAATGTCGGCTGACGATATATCGGAGAAAAATACCGATATATCGAATATTTTTTCCAATGAAAAATAAACTCCAATGCTGCATCAAAATTAACATTAATAAAAAAATACGGCTCACGCGGCTTTTAGCAAACCGAAAGCTAATAAATAAATGACATTTGATTTCGTTGCCTTCGGTCACAGTTGCCAAATTTAGCTATTTTTAGAGTCTGAAATTCAATTTTAATTTAATCGTTGCAATTTCAATATCTGATAGTTTTTTAATTGAACTATTGGAAATGTTGCTGGAAAGCGGAAAATTCTTCTCAGTTGACTTATGAAATCAAAATAATGCCTTTTTTGATCGAAATAAAGTTTCCGGATAGAAATACTGTTATTTTTGAAATATATTATTTTAAAAAAATAAGGATAAAAGAGGCAAAATCGAAAAAAGTATTAAGAGCAAACTTGACTTTAATTATTTATTAATGAAATATTATATATTGACATATTTTTAAAATGTAAGCTTATGAGAAACAGTACTTTTCTGGGACAGGTGTGAAGAATACTCGCTCCTTAATATGCTCTCCAGTAAGCCGACTGCGATTATTTGGCACCACAATATTTATTGCCGACGCAACTCTTTCGAATGACACCGATGAGGCAGGGACAATCAGGTATTTCTGATAGCTGCTTGGTTGCCTCTTCGTACATATATTTGTAGTGGCGCCTGAAGTGAAGATTTGCGTGCCTGTGCCCGTATATATCACGTTGCTTGAACCTAGTTTCGACAGATATGGTTTCCGTGATCGACATTTTTTTTTTACTTTCAACGTTTCTGGCATCCCACATAAATCAGCAGAAATGCAGATTAAATGCAAAAAACCCGTTCGATTTCTAAAATATGCTATACTTAAAAAAATATCGAGTCCGATAGTCGGATTTCAATATCGATATATCGCTTTTTACAATATCGGCCGATATTATCGATATATCGTTCAAAAAATATCGCAATTTCGATATATCGAAATTTTTTTAACATCCCTAATGCCTGTGTACCAGATTATGGTTCCTGGTTTTGGAGTGGGTTTGTTTGTGGCCCAATTCTCCCTTTCAGGTAGGACAACTTTGAATGGCTTTGTGAAATTAAATTTCGGTACCATTGAATCAGAAAGAGGTATCGCTAGTATCGGGTCCTTGTTGAGTTCCGCGGAAAGAGTTGGGCAAGCTGTTTTGCGCTCTGACTCGTCCTCCGAGCTCAAAAGTTTGTATGGGGTGAATCTAGCTTCTTTCTGTATTTCTAAGTGTAGAGGTGCTAGGTTGAGAAGTACCTCTAAGGCAGCTGTGGGAGTGGTGCGCATCGCCCCAGTAATACCAAGGCATGCCAGTCTTTGCAATTTAGTCAGCTTAAGCTGAGCAGTTTTCTGCTTTGTTTTCTTCCACCAGACGGATGCCGCGTAAGTTATAATGGGCCTAGCAATGACGGTATACATCCAGTAGGTTAGTTTTGGACTCCCAGTTTTTGCCAAGAAGGTTCCTGCAGGTCCAGAGAGTGATTCTGGCCCTTTCAAGAACTTCGTCCAAATGAGCATTCCAGGTGAGCTTTTCATCCAGGATAGTACCCAGGAATTTTATCCCACTAGAATACTCTATCGATTCTCCAAAAGGAGTAGGCTTAGATAACTTGTCCTTACACCTCCTTTTGGTGAATGCAACAATTGTGCTTTTCTTTGGGTTGATACCCAATCCTGCTTTAGTGCACCAGGTTGCTACCTGGTTTAGGGTATTCTGAACTAGATCAGTCACCGTCTCTTCAAACTTACCTCTAACAAGGATGGCAAGATCGTCAGCGTAACCCTGTATCGTGACTTCGGAATTAGTTAGGTCTTGAAGAAGGTCGTCCACTACTAAGCACCAGAGGATGGGTGATAGTACCCCACCCTGTGGACAGCCTTTCGCAGCTGCAACTGTGACTGTTGTGTCAGCTAGTGTCGAAGTTATTTTCCTGCGTTCTAGCATGGCCTTGATCCAACTGCAGATTTTTGGATCAATACCACGCTTTTATGCAGCAGAGTAGATACTTTCGTAGGCAGTGTTTTCAAAAGCCCCTTCGATATCTAAGAAGCAACCCATAGCTATTTCCTTGTCCGTAATCGATTTCTTGATTTTCGTGACTAGCTTTTCCCTGGTTGATATGCATATTGATTGGAGTGTAAGGGTTGAGATTTCAAAGCCCCATCTCTGATATGCCTATCAATAATCTTTTCCATAGTTTTTAAGAGAAATGACGTTAAGCTGATATGACGATACGACTTAGGATTATTGCTCGAATGGTGCCCTGTTTTTGGTATGTATATCACCTTACCGTTACGCCAGGATATGGGTATGTAATCCCATGCGTGGCTTGCTCTAAAAATTGATAACAGTGTTGGTAGAAGATGGTCCATTCCTCTTTGTAGTAAAGCGGAAAATATCCTGTCTTCTCCAGGCGATTTAAAAGGCTTAAAACTACGTATAGACCATTTAACCTTGTTAGCAGTGAAGATCTTGGCTGAGTTTTTCCAGTCCAATATGGTTGGCAATACGGCTTTGGGACAGTGTACCGTTCTTTATTGCTAGGTTCTATGGTTGAGGATCCTGGGAAATGAGTTTGTGCTAAAAGTTCTAACGTCTGTTTCCCATTTTCGGTAATCGAGCTATCGGGTTTCTCTAATAAGCCCATTTTGTTAGTGTGTGCTTCAGAAAGTATTTTCTGTACTCTTGCGCTGCTGGGTAAATCGTTTATACCCTGGCAGAACAATTTCCACGAATTTCTCTTCGCACGTCTAATTTCGTGGTTGTACTCTGTTAGAGCCCTTTTGTACGATTCCCACTCACCAGTTTTTTTAGCCCTATTGAATAGCTTTCTTGTTTGAGATCTGAGCTTAGTTAGTGCTGGGTTCCACTAAGCTACTTTCCTGTTACTTGCTCTGGACCTTTCCGGGCAGGATGAGTTGAAAGCAGTTTCAATAGCATTGCGTATTTGTTCTGATGCTATTTCCATGCTGTCAATGTCCTTAATATTACGTATAGTTCCCAGTTCGTCGTTTGTGGCTTCCTGTTCGTTTCGGACAAAATGATAATGGATTCTATGTTGAATAGGATATGCCTATGATCTGACATAGAAGTCTCATTAGAGACATGCCAGTTGCAGATTTTTGTGCTCATGAATTCAGTACAAATGGTAAGATCCAAGACCTCCTGCCTGACTCTGTAATGAAAGCGGGTTTGTTACCTCTATTGAGAATATTTAGGTTGTTAGTATAAAGAAAATCTAGAAGCAACTCACCCCGTTCATTGATGTTAGAACTTGACCACATAGTGTGATGTGCATTGACATCACAGCCAAGTACCAGCTGCTTATTAGTCCTCCGGCATAGGTCGACGATGTCCCTGATGACAAGTGACGCTGGTTAAGTGCAATCCCCGGGAAGGTAGGCCGAGCATATGATTATCTCTGTCCTGCCCTCCGGGAACGGCAGCTCTGGAATTGGAACATATTTAGTATTCTTTTTAAAAAGTAAACATGCTCTGGGTCTACCCGTATTGGTAGAGGCATACAAGAGCTCACCCACGGTCAAGCCTCTTACCTGTTCCTCCGTTATATATGGCTCCTGGATAAGAGCGACGTCAAGGTGAGCTTCAGTGAACCTGCGAGAGAGGACTGCTGACGATGCTTTCGCATGTTGCAGGTTCACTTGAAGGCACCTGAAGGCGGTCATTGATCGGCAGTCGGGTTGGCCCTGTCAGAGTTAGCCGCCTGAGCAGTATCTCTGATGCGCTGAATCCTTCTCTGCAACGACGGCACTGGTGGTTTCGCTAGCTCTGAGCCTTTAGTCACCTTCTTCCCTTCGGCTTGTAGACCTTTGGGAGTGTTTCGCTATGGCTTGAGGTGCTTTTTAGCGAAAGTTTTTTCACCAGATGTAGGGCCTTTGGAGGAGCCTGCGTGAGGTTTGACTCCGCGCTGGACTCTCTTCCACTCCAAGGGACCTTGTGACGGTCCGGGTTGGGGCGTGTTGTAGGTGTCCTGAACATTTTGGTTTGTAGCAGTTCTAGACTCTACATCCATGGGTGTAGGAGCTTGTGATGTTGCAGCTTGAGTGTTGATTTCTCTGCCCTCTGCTGGTTTTGGATAGTTTGGTTACGAATTATAGGTTCGTTGTATTTACAAATCCGTCCATTACGTGTCTAGGATACGTGATGTTGGAATTGCTGAATCATTTGCTGCCAGCTCGAAGAACCTTTGAAGTAAATAGGCGTCTAGAGGAGCTTTTCTCCTAGTCAATACAGAGAAGATGAAGAACGGTCTCCTCCTCCTGATTCATGCAGCTTTATCGCAATTCTGATTTCAATTAGTTTTGAGTAAAAAAATAACGTTCCAAATAGCCTCCTGGTTATTCCTTAGGTTGTCAGTCGCATGGTAACCTACACCGCATCTAAGCATTAAACACGTTTCGGACTTCTACCCATAAAATAATATAGTTGCGCCCAGACTGTTGGCAGATTTTTTTTATTTATTTACGTATTTTTTTTATCAATAGAATATTCCATAGAAGTAAAAGCGAATTCGATCACATTAAACCTAAGAGATTTTCGAAATCAGTGAAATCTTGAACAATACCCCTAGGGGGTTTAATAGAGTAAAATACTTAAATCGGGTTATTCCCCGACTTCGTTTAAGGCTTATAGAAGTAAAAGTGAATTCCAAATCTCAATATACCTTAGGAATATACATATATGAGTTCGTGATTATATACGCAACCACTTTACACCCCCTAAAGTTTCAACTTTCTAGCATAAGCCGTTTCTGAGATATAAAAAACTACTCCTCACATCTGTAGCTCGCTACCCCTATGAACAATGTTATTTTTGAGGATGTCTCTATAGTGGCTCTATATAATCCTAAATTTTTAACTTTCCACTCATTACGGTTTTCGAGTAATAAGAATCAAAATTTTTTTCCTTTCTACCTCTTCTCACCATCACCCGCTACACCCCCACCACTAATTTTTTTTCAATACTAGATGTCTACCGATCCCAACTCCTGTAAAATTTTCAATATCATATCTGATACGGTTTCTGAGATATAAAAATTAAATTTTTTGAGAAATTGCTATCCCCCTACTTTTGTGCCCCACCTCCCCTCTCAAAAAATTTACGTTCATTAGACTCCTCTTGTAATTTCATATGCAGAAACTAAATTTTATCTTCCTAGTGTAATTGGTTCGGAAGATATTGTAATCCAAAGTTTTCCACAGCCCAACCCCACACCCCACCACCCCCCTTAAAAATGTTAGCCCTTGTCTAATCTTCAAGTATCCCTAAGGACAACCACAAAGTTTCAATCTTCTGATATCAATCGATCAGGAGATATGGATTTTAGAATATTTCAATCTCGGCTTTCAAGCGTTTTGGTCTCATTGTTTTCCACCCCACTTCCATACCCCTCAACTCTTATCGATAATTTTTTTGCTAATGGAGTCCACTATCATAGCACTACACAAGTTCCAAGTTTCAGTTTCCTTGCATAAGTGGTTACTGAGATCTGGAAACTAAAATTTTTCGTCTAAAACGCTCCCCCCTCATCCCCTCCTTACATCACCACCCCCTTAAAAGATACCATCCGTAGGGGTTAATCCAATCTACCCACCATAAAAATTTCAACTTAATACCTCAATGGGTTTGGGAGCTACGCGCCTTCAAACGATTTTGCGTACGGTGTACGGCATACGGAGTACGGCGTACGGCGTACGGTGTAAGGCGTATACGGCAGACAGACGGAATTTTTGGTGTTTGCTAGTCCTAAAACGTGTAAATACAAAATTTCAGGGTAGCAACTTTTTTTGAAATTTCAGGTCGATCACAATACTTTAAATTTGCAAACAGTCGCAACTTTATTATTTTCGGGCAGAAGTCCGGAACGCGTTTAATTCCGAGACGCGGTGTAGGTTACTATGTGACTGAAAACCTAAGAAAGGTTCAGGAAGCGGTTAGAATGGGGTCGCGCTAGAAAACTTATAATTGGGTCATACTCCGGGAAGAGGTCTAAATGATAATATAATATCAGTTAATAAGCGATTGGGAGGTTTTTCGTGATTAGGTTTTTGACCATTACATGAAATCGGAAATGCATTTGTAGGTGATTACATAAAAAGTCTGTGGAAGTGAAAACTAATCTGATATCTCATCAATCCTAAGAAATATGTCGAAAGCCTTACGTCCTATTGGAGTTGAATATCTAAAAATACTGAAATCAACTTTTGACGATTATGTAGGAAGCCTTTGGAAGTAAAAATTAATTTAATATCTCATTAGAACTAAGAAATATGTAGGAATTTGCGAAAACATATGCAACGCCCTTAAACCCACTTTGGGGTTTAATATACAAAAATCCTGAAATTAGTTTTTAGATATATGTAAAGAAAGCCCGAGGAAGTGCAACCAATCCCATGTCTTATCACTCCTAAGAAATATGACGAAATTCGTGAAAACGTGTTCAACCCGTTTATACCATCTTAGGGGTTGAAAAACGAAAAAACTTTAAAACGGGTTTTAGTTGATTATTAAACTAGCCCGTGGAAGTAAAAAGTTATTCGATATCTAATCAGACCGAAGGGATATGGCTGAATTCGTGAAAATGTATACAACCCCTTTACACAACCATGGGGGCCGAATTTCAAAAAATCCTGAAAACACTTTCTAGGTATTTATATGAAGAATCCGTACAATAAACATACTGCAGTCACGATCGGCTGCAAGCCAATCGTATAATACTCTAGTTGAATACTGAACTCCGATTTATATTGTAGTTGGGGATACAGTAGAATTACGTGTGTGCATGTTGTACGTCCTCTATTAAGGACTGCCATTAGATTGCTATTCAAAACTAAAAGACAATATTCAGTGTTTAATTTCATATCTTGAACTGGGTAAGTGATCCAAAAAAAATTTCCTTTTTTAAGGACTTTCACATGGGAGGTGCCTGAAGGACTCACTCGATTTTTTACATATTTATCCTTTTCCTTGGAACCATTTAAAAATGAAAGTGTACAAAATTTCAAATTCATAGCTTGAAGCGTTCAAAAGTTATCGAAAACAAGCCAATCGTATAATACTCTAGATGAATACTGAACTCCGATTTATATTGTAGTTGGGGATAAAGTAGAATTACGTGTGTGCATGTTGTATGTCCTTTATTAAGGACTGATATTAGATTGCTACTCAAAACTAAAAGACAATATTCAGTGTTTAACTTCATACCTTGAACTGGGTAAGTCATCGAAAAAATGTGTCCTTTTTGAAGGACTTTCACATGGTAGGTGCAGAAAGGACTCACTAGATTTCTTACATATTTATCCTTTTCCTTGAAACCATTCAAAAATTAATGTGTACAAAATTTCAAATTCGTAGCTTGAAGCGTTCAAAAGTTATCGAAAAATATTGTTGAACACGTGTCTTAAGGATATTTTGTATGGCAGCTAATAGAAGGAGGAAAAGGATTTTGGTGACTAGTAAACTCGAACTTTGTTTTCACTCAAAACTAATCTGTACAAAATTTCGAGTTCATAGCTAAAAGATTACTTGAGTTCCGTAAATTAAGTGAAGACTTTTTGCCAGGATATTTGTATGGCAGCTACACGAAGGACTAATAGGATTTTCTTGATAATCATACATTTAGTTCCAACTATTGGAAAAATAACACACACAAAATTTCAAAGACGTAGCTTAAACCCTTCCGAAGTCATCGGCAATATTCTTGAACACGTGTTTTAAGGACATTTTGTATGGCAGCTACCAGAAGGAGTTAAAGAATTTCACTGATTAGTTAACTCGAACTTCCTTTTCACTCAAAACTAACTTGTATAAAATTCCGAATTCGTAGCTAAAAGATTACTTGAGTTATAGTGAGTTTTGTAAATTAAGTGAATACATTTTGACAGGATATTTGTATGGCAGCTACACAAAGGACTAACAGGATTTTCTTCATAATCATATATTTAGCTACAATTATTGGAAAAATAACACGTACAAAATTTCAATGTCGTAGCTTAAACCCTTCTGAAGTTATCGACCAATATTCTTGACCACGTGTTTTAAGGACATTTTGTATGGCAGCTACCAGAAGGAGACAAAGGATTTCGCTGATTAGTAAACTGGAACTTCCTTTCCACTAAAACTAACTTGTACAAAATTCCGAATTCGTAGCTAAAAGATTACTTGAGTTATAGTGAGTTTCGTAAATTAAGTGAATACATTTTGACAGGATATTTGTATGGCAGCTACACGAAGGACTAACAGGATTTTCTTCATAATCATATATTTAGCTCCAACTATTGGAAAAATAACACATACAAAATTTCAATGTCGTAGCTTAAACCCTTCTGAAGTTATCGACCAATATTCTAGAACACGTGTTTTAAGGAGATTTTGTATGGCAGCTACCCGAAGGAGTAGGACGATGTTGCCCGTTAACGAACTTAGCCTTACAAATTCAACCAAACATCCAGATTCAAAATTTCAAGATCCTAGGTGAAGGCGTTCTTGAGTTATCGTGTTCACGACAGACGGACGGACGGACGGACGGACGGACGGACGGACGGACGGACGGACGACAAGCGGACTTGAGGTTTTTGGCCACAAATAAACAAAAAATAATATATAACTTTTTTTCGTCCGAGGCTCGGTTCTATGCGTTACAAACTTTTGGGCTGGATTAAACTTATAATACTCTATATGATTTCATCTAGAGTATAAACATACTGCAGTCACGATCGGCTGCAAGCCAATCGTATAATACTCTAGATGAATACTGAACTCTGATTTATATTGTAGTTGGGGATAAAGTAGAATTACGTGTGTGCATGTTGTATGTCCTTTATTAAATTGCTACTCAAAACTAAAAGACAATATTCAGTGTTTAATTTCATATTTTGAACTGGGTAAGTCATTGAAAAAAAATGTCCTTTTTGAAGGATTTCACATGGGAGGTGCAGGAAGGACTCACTAGATTTCTTACATATTTATCCTTTTCCTTGGAACCATTTAAAAATGAACGTGTACAAAATTTCAAATTCGTAGCTTCAAGCGTTCAAAAGTTATCGAAAAATATTGTTGAACACGTGTCTTAAGGATATTTTGTATGGCAGCTACCAGAAGGAGTAAAAGGATTTAGGAAACTCGAACTTTGTTTTTACTCAAAACTAATTTGTACAAAATTTCCAATTCATAGCTAAAAGATTAATTGAGTTATAGTGAGTTCCGTAAATTAAGTGAAGACGTTTTGACAGGATATTTGTATTACAGCTACACGAAGGACTAATATTATTTTCTTCATAATCATACATTTAGCTCCAACTATTGGAAAAATTACACATACAAAATTTCAAAGACGTAGCTTAAACCCTTCTGAAGTTATCGACCAATATTCTTGAACACGTGTTTTAAGGACATTTCGTATGGCAGCTACCCGAAGGAGTAGGACGATTTTGCCCGTTAACGAACTTAGCCTTACAAATTCAACTAAACAGCCAGATTTAGAATTTCAAGATTCTAGGTGAAGGCGTTCTTGAGTTATCGTGTTCACGGACAGACGGACGGACGGACGGACGGACGTCAAGCGGATTTGAAGTTTTTGGCCACAAATAAACAAAAAATATTACATAACTTTTTTTCGTACGAGGCTTGGTTCTATGCGTTACAAACTTTTGGGCTGGATTAAACTTATAATACTCTACAGGGTGTAACTAGTACTGAGGTTCAAACGAAAATGGGAGATAGAGGAACTTGTCCTGAGTAGAAAATCGTTCTACACATACTCCCGTTTTTGCACCGTTAAGGAGATATCGCGATTTTAAGGACGAAGGATTTTTATGGTACCTTTGATCACTGTTTGATCTTTAACTTCTGCTGTACTTAGCGTAACGTAATAATTCTGGGCTTGTTGGAAAGGACACAAATTCTTCTTTCTAATTGCTATTGCTGTGTCAATCAGTGTTATACTTTTTGAGAAAAATTAATTTAAATGAAACAAAAATAATAAAAAATTAAAAAAAAATACGAAAAAGTCCTGTTTTCTCCAAGAAGGACCTGATTAACCACCAAATTTTATTACATTTTCGGAAAGCCCATAAAATTTCACTATACGTTTGTTAACAGAATTTCTTCATAGGTTGAATTGTAAAGGAGCGGGGCTAACAGTTATCAAGCACGTTCCCTTCAAGTAAATCTGGTTTGACACCCGTCATTCGCCGAAGGAGTATGATTAATAATAGTGAGGACGAAATAAATGCATGTGGTTGATGCCTAATCGACGGCCGATGCACCGGGTGCTTACCGTGGGGTCCCTAGCCGCAATGCACAGTATGCGCTCCTCCGTGGCCACAGGTACCGAGTGTCGCCGTCCTGGATGTTGTGTCTCCCGCCACGGCTGCAGTGTACCTCGTTCACGAAGGTTCCGATGAATGCTGATGAACATCCGATAATGGGGGTACCGAGATCTGTCCGGATACCGTTCCCGGTAAACTCTTTCGGCTCGCCTAGCATTCCCGTCGCACAACTCATACACGAAGTGCATGTCTGCCATTTCTTCCGTTGTAAAAGACCTCCTATTGCTTGCCATGTTGCTCGTAATGATGTCTATGACATTCTGTTTGCTGCTGCTTCCTCCCGATGTTTTTATCGCAGAAAAATCTACGTAGGACGAAGTCATTCCTGTTCCTTAAGGGAGCAGGTAAACTCCACGCCCTACTTAAATGGATATTACTTAATTAACTTAAATGGATGTTAGTTAATTTACTTAAATGGACGCTATCTAATTAGTTGTCATATTTTTACTTACCTGTAACATAATTTCTACACATAAGAGCAATACGTGTGTTGTTAACATGGTTGCTCATTACTGCATCTGTTTTGCGGTAAATTCTATGTTTAGCAGTATTTCCAACATGTGCAGGGAACTCACTTGTTGTTGCAAATATGAAGAAATTCTGTTATCAAACGTATAGTGAAATTTTATGGGCTTTCCAAAAATGTAATAAAATTTGGTGGTTAATCCGGTCCTTCTTGGAGAAAACAGAACTTTTTTGTATTTTTTTTAATTTTTTATTATTTTTGTGTTATTTAAATAAATTTTTCTCAAAAAGTATAACACTGATTGACACAGTTGATAGCAATTAGAAAAAAGAATTTGTGTCCTTTCCAACGATGCATCGGTTGTGATGCTGAAGATTGCATTTTCTTTTGGGCGAGCCAGCAATGTCGCATGTGATATTGCATGCTTGATGCTGCTGAAAGCGTTCTCACAAATCGTTGGCCAGCTGAAGTGGTTTTTGTTTTTCATGTTTATGACCATGTCTGCCAAATGAGAGTGGATTGATGCGAGTATTTCGGCAAGTTTTGGTATGAAACGGCTGTAGTACGTGACTATTCCCGCAAGTTGTTGTACTTGACGGATGCTGTTTGGAGCGTTTAGAAAAATTTTGGTTTCCAGATTTCAGGAACCACTTATGCCAGGAGGCTGAAATTTGGAACTTATGTAGTACAATGATAGTGGACTCATTTGCAAAACATACTGCAGTCACGATCGGCTGTAAGCCAATCGTATAATACTCTAGATGAATACTGAACTCCGATTTATATTGCAGTTGGGGATAAAGTAGAATTACGTGTGTGCATGTTGTATGTCCTTTATTAAGGACTGCCATTAGATTGCTACTCAAAACTAAAAGACAATATTCAGTGTTTAATTTCATATCTTGAACTGGGTAAGTCATTGAAAAAAAATGTCCTTTTTGAAGGACTTTCACATGGGAGGTGCAGGAAGGACTCACTGGATTTCTTTCATATTTATCCTTTTCCTTGGAACCATTTAAAAATGAACGTGTACAAAATTTCAAATTCGTAGCTTGAAGCATTCAAAAGTTATCGAAAAATATTGTTGAACACGTGTCTTAAGGACTTTTTGTATGGCAGCTACCAGAAGGAGTAAAAGGATTTCGCTGATTAGTAAACCCGAACTTCGTTTTTACTCAAAACTAATTTGTACAAAATTTCCAATTCATAGCTAAAAGATTACTTGAGTTATAGTAAGTTCCGTAAATTAAGTGAAGACGTTTTGACAGGATATTTGTATGGCAGCTACACGAAGGACTAATAGGATTTTCTTCATAATCATACATTTAGCTGCAACTATTGGCAAAATAATACATTCAAAATTTCAAAGACGTAGCTTAAACCCTTCTGAAGTTATCGGCCAATATTCTTGAACACGTGTTTCAAGGATATTTTGTATGGGAGCTACCAGAAGGAGTGAAAGGATTTCGCTGACTAGTAAACCCAAACTTTCTTTTCACTCAAAACTAATTTGTACAAAATTCCGAATTCGTAGCTAAAAGATTACTTGAGTTATAGTGAGTTTCGTAAATTAAGTGAATACATTTTGACAGGATATTTGTATGGCAGCTACACGAAGGACTAACAGGATTTTCTTCATAATCATATGTTTAGCTCTAACTATTGGAAAAATAACACATACAAAATTTCAAAGTCGTGGCTTAAACCCTTCTGACGTTATCCACCTATATTCTTGAACACGTGTTTTAAGGACATTTTGTATGGCAGCTACCCGAAGGAGTAGGACGATTTTGCCCGTTAACGAACTTAGCCTTACAAATTCAACCAAACATCCAAATTCAAAATTTCAAGATCCTAGGTGAAGGCGTTCTTGAGTTATCGTGTTCACGGACAGACGGACGGATGGACGGACGGACGGAGGGACGGACGGAGGGACGGACGGACGTCAGGCGGATTTGAGGTTTTTGGCCACAAATAAACAAAAAATAATATATAACTTTTTTTCGTCCGAGGCTTGGTTCTATGCGTTACAAACTTTTGGGCTGGATTAAACTTATAATACTCTATATGATTTCATCTAGAGTATAAAAACTTATCGATAAGGGTTGAGGGGTGTGGAAGTAGGGGGGGAAAACAATGAGTCCAAAACGACAGAAAGCCGGGATTGAAACATTCTAAAATCCATATCTCCTGAACGATTGATGTCAGAAGATTGAAACTTTGTGGTTGCACTTAAGGATACTTGAAGATTAGACAATTGCTAAACTTTTTAAGGGGGGTGGTGGGGTGTGGGGTTGGGAAGTGAAAAACTTTGGATTACAATATCTTCCGAACCAATTACTCCAGGAAGATAAAATTTTCTTTCTGTATATGGGATCACAAGAGGAGTCTAATGAACACAAATTTTTAGGGGGGAGGTGGGGCACGAAAGTGGGGGGAAAGCAATTTTTCAAAAAATTTAATTTTTATATCTCAGAAACCGTAACAGATATGATCTTGAAATTTTACAGGAGTTGGGGTCGGTAAACTTCTAGTAGGGAAAAAAATTTTGGTGTTGGGGGTGTAGGGTGTGATGGTGAAAAGGGGTAGAAAGAAAAAAAATTCTGATTTTTATTTCTCGAAAACCGTAATGAGTGGAAAGCTAAAAATTTAGGATTATATAGAGCCACTATAGAGACATCCTAAAAAAAATGTAATAATATTTCATAGGGGTAGCAAGGTACGGTGGTGAGGGATGGTGTTTTATATCTCGGAAACGGCTTATACTAGAAAGTTGAAAGTTAGTACGTATATGTAGATTTGCTATTAGAGTAACTAAAGCAAAAAAAAGTTCAGATTTTTATTGGCGTTCAGAGGTTGAGTAAAAAAAATGTCCGTGAATCCACATTTTCACGAATTTCGTTAAAACTTTTAGACATGTCAAACTATCAAAGCAATTTTACTTCTGCGGGCTATTTATATAAGCGCCTAGTATGGGTTTAGGTTTAAGAAGGGCGCAGCGCTAAAACCACCACGCTCACCAGGCGCCAAACGGGCCCATTGCGATCCCTTCAGGTCCTCGTGGGCTATTCCATCACCTCAGAAACACTCCAATTCCCTGCAGAACCTGCATAGCGTGTTTCCTCAGCATACAGTGCCCCGTTAGTGCTCCGACGAGCAGTCGCAGTTTTCCTCTATCCCAAGTCAATATATACTTAGTCTTTTGACTATCCAGCTCGGGCCACAGGGATCTAGAAATCCTGCAGCTTGCCAGTCCTGCCCACCTAGAGTTTTTAGAGCGCTCACCAATTTGCCGCATATCGGTGGAAAAAAATCCTCCTCAACCCTACTATTCGATGCCGATCCCGATCTCGCAAGCTCGTCCGCTCTTTCGTTCCCTAATATATTACCATGCCCTGGCACCCAGCAAATCTGTACTTTGTTCTGACTACAAAGTACCTTTAGCACTTCTTGACAGCGCTTTACTAACTGGGATTTAATGGTGACCGATTCCGGCGCCTTTATGGCCGCCAGGCTGTTAATGTAGAGTGAAATATTCTGCTCGCATATCTCCCCAATTAACAGGATGTTTGATGCCTGCAACAGCGCCAGAATTTCCGCTTGGAATACGCTGTACATATCTGGCAGCTTAAACGACTTCCCTAGACTCTGCTGCTCAGAGAAGACGCCTGCGCCAGTGCCGCATTCCATTTTCGATCCATCCGTATATACGGAGATTTCCCCTTCACGTAGTACCCTATTGTTCTCCCAGTCCACTCTACTAGGATACACAATTTCGTATGGCGTCACAAAATCCATCCCTGGAATTACTAATATCCGCCGGGTTTCCCAGAAATTTGCTGAGAATTGAACTATGCCCTTTAGAGCTCCGCTTAAAAAGTGCACAGCTCGATAGCCTAACTGCTGTATTTGCCGCTACCTGTTTCACAAAGATATGTACTGGTAATAGATGCATAAACACCTCCAACGCGGCAGTAAGCGTTGTCCGAAGGGCTCCCGTGAGCATAACACAGGCAGTCCGTTGCACTCTTCCTAGTTCCCTATGATTGTACTCTTTATCCATGGCTTTCCACCATACCACTGCCCCATAGGTCAAAATAGGTCTCACAACCGCCGTGTACAACCAGTGTACTATATTTGGTTTGAGACCCCAGCTTTTGCCCACGGTCTGCTTGCACGCGAAAAGCGCGTTATTTGCCTTCTTAATGCGCTCCTGAATATTTAATTTCCAGCTGAGCTTCTTATCCAGAATTAGACCCAGGTATTTAGCTTGTTCCGATGGTCTAAGCTCCACGCCTTCGAGCTTCGGCAGCCTAAATGCCGGAATTCTATGCTTCCTTGTAAATAGCACCAATTCAGTTTTAGAAGCATTCACCCCCAGTTTTCTACTAGACTCCCTTAATTTCCTGAGTTCGCCATTCCACCAAGGTGTGTTAGCTTTTTTTGGGGCCCTGGGCAGCGGACAGGATCTTTCGAAACGGTTAACTAAAACAGCATTGAAAACTCCCACGCAATCCTCTATCTCTTCTCCACACTTCAGTTCCACCGGAGGAGGCGGTAAATCCGTCTCCGTAATTCTGTGGAACCTATCCCAATCTGTCTTCCTAGGATTCCTTGCCGGCTGTATTCTCACCTGCTCGAAGTTAATTTCGAAGAGAATACAGCAATGGTCCGAGAAAGATGGTCTATTTGAGACCTTCCATTTATCAACTCTTAAAATACTGGAGTTAGTGGCTAGCGTGATGTCCAGCACTTCCCTCCGGTTCCTTACTATAAATGTGGTGTCTGACCCTGTGTTGCATATCCTAAGATTGGTACCCATAATAAAATCAAAAAGTGACTTACCCCGTTCATTGGTGTTGGTACTTCCCCACTGCGTGTAGTGTGCGTTCGCATTGCATCCGATGACAGTATCCCATTTCCTACACATTGCGAGCTCCCGCACTGTTGCCGCTGGAACATCCGCGCTGTCGTATGGTAGGTAAGTCGACGCCAGACACATTGACTTACCCTTCTCCCTCTCTAAGATAACTGCCGTTAAGTCCTCATTACTGTAATTATTCAACAAAAAAGACTTTAGCTCTATTTTTATCAATATGCATGCCCTGGGTTTACCTTAACATTTCTTGTAGCATAGTTTGTAATTCAGGAGCTTGAGTCCCTGGATAACGTTCTTTCCGTTAACCCAAGGCTCCTGAATTATTGCTACAGAGACTCCCTTTTCCGCCATGAAGGCCGCCAAACAAGCGGTTGCCACCTTACTGTGGTGGAGGTTGATCTGTATCACCTCCAACATCAGTAGGAATCGCCTCCTCAATACCCCTCTTTTGTAGTGATGGTTTTACCATCACCCTGCAAAGTCCGAACCGTACCATCGCTTTGCACTGATCCAGGTATGGTAACGAATCCCTGCTGAGGGCCAGGAGGAAGTGCTGGCTAAACTCCTGCTTCGGCTCCACCTTAAGCACCTTCTAGCTGCCCGCTCTGAGCTCCCTGTTCTGGAATTTAAGGAGATCCAGAACCTTCTCCGCTTCCAGGAATGGCCTGGGAACCCACACCCATGCCTTAGGTAGGATGTAGTTCGCCAATTCCGACGGAGAGACCGCCTTAAGCCTGGCACCCTCCCATAACTCGCCCAGTTCGGTAACGACCCCAGCGATCAGCTCCCTGGAGGCTTCATTACCGCACGCGATAATTTTGTGCCCTCCGTCCCAGCCTGCTCCGTCAAACCGCAGGTCCAGATCAGAATCCCCCGTCCGATACCGGTGTTAAGTAATTGAATACATTGATTTAATCAATTAACTAAACATTTAATTATTTCAATTTATAAAGGAGCCGTCCGCTGGGTTCCTGCTCATTGACCAGGGCAATGCGGAGCTTATCCTGAACAGTAGTTGCCTGGAAGGACGTAGAAGCCTTAGCCTTCTTCGCCTCCCCCGCAGCCACCGTATCGTCGGATCTGACCCGCTTCGCCCTAAAGCCCTCCTTCTTTCCCTCTACATTAGACGCCGAGGGTCAAGCCCCATGATGGGCTGAGCACCCAGAAGTCCCCGCTTCGGGTACCGTCTCCTGTATCACCCCGCTCTCAACTGCGGATGACCCCTTTCCATCTTTTTTTTTTTTTTATTTATAGTAATAATTGATTTGATCCCTTCATGCAAAATGGGCAATTCCTTCCCAACTCTAAAGTTGGTGAGAAATTCCCCATTTGGGCACACTTCCTCAGCTTAAAGAACTGGTGACCATACTGTCTCCTTGTTCAATGAGCTGGAAAAATTTTCACCATATCGAGATACTCATGCATGTATGCCGACATTGGGCTCAATGTCTCTTAAATCTATACCATAAACCGAAAGTACTCCCCAGACAGCACAACGCACTGGTATAAGGGGTAGTACCGTGATACAAGCTATATATATATATTCCGTTAATCAGAAGAAGAGAAAGAAATAAAAAAAAGTAATCGGAAAATGTAAAAAAAAAAATAATAATAAAAAGAGTTAGTAATTACTAATAAATATAATCAAAAAGTAGTTAGAGGAAAGAAAAAGAAAAATGAAAAGAAGAAAAGAAAAGTTAATATTTAAAATACGTAAAACATGCAGAAATAACATAACACAAGCCACAGCCATTCTCTAGAATCTTCGAGAGTCTCATAAATTCGCCAGAATAATTCTCTGTTTCTAGGTCGATTTTATTTGCAACTATGCGTAATACTGTTCCTAAGTACGACTTAGAAGATGCTTCTTTGTAAGTTGTTTCAGCTGAAACATATTCTTTGCCATTTGTATGTTTGTCGGTAAGGCAGTGTATTCTCGTATTGCCTCAAATACGGGATCCTTTCTAAGTCGGTCTGTCCGGGGAAAATGTTGCTGTCTAATAGAGTCCGCACTTCTTGTGTTATAGTTGTGTACTTCTTGATTATTGATCAATTTGACGGAGGATTTAAGTTTCTTGTTCTTGATATTGTAAATTAGTTTTATGCGTTCCAGGCTTATGAGCTGATGTATGGTTAGTTTGCCATAATTAGAATAAAGTTCCTCCGATGGTGTTAATTGTGGTAAGTTATGTATGGCCTTGATGCCCTTATTCATAAGTCTCGCAATATTGCCCAAGTTTCTTTTCGCGGTTTGGCTCCATATAAGAAGACCGTAACTTATGTTGGATATGATAAAAGCATTGTATAGCAAATTCTTTATAGGGACTTGTAGGTAATCGTTACGTCTTAGTACTCCAATAATCGGGGCAATTTTATTTCTTAGTTTAGTTATGTGAGGATTCCAAGTCAGTTTGTCGTCAATTGTTAGTCCTAAGTATTTCGTTTCCTGTGCTCTCGTTAGCTGTACTCCATCTACTTCTAGTTTCAAATCAATGTCCAATTTGTTCGTTTGCCTAAAGACCATGTAGTTTGTTTTCGCAATATTTAATGTTAATAAATTGCCCAGAAGCCAGTTCTTGAAAAGTTTCAGGTCGGCGTTGATCAACAACTCCAGTTCTTCAGCATTTTTACCTTTGTAGAGAAGCAGAGTGTCATCAGCATAAGTTATATATTTTGCTTTAAGTCCTGTGAACTGCAGGTTGTGAATATACAACAGATATAATGTAGGGCCAAGAATCGAACCTTGTGGGACTCCTATATTGACTGTCTTAGGAGAGCTAAGTTTGTCGAGATTCTTAGTAATGTACTTCCGTTCATCTAAAAAGTTTTTTAATAGTTCATTGGCCTTTCCTCGGATCCCCATTTCCGACAATACTTCAAGTAATATTTTGTGATTTACAGTGTCGAAGGCTTTTTTTAAATCTACAAATATCGCAGCAACGTATGAACCTTTGTCAAGACCTTCATTTATAAACTGCATCGCATCTATCAACGCTGACGTCGTATTGCTTCCTTCTTGAAATCCGTATTGGTGAGCATCAAAACTAGAATATTTTTTTATAAATTGTAATAGCCTCCTGTTGATAACTTTTTCGAAGATTTTGCTGACCGCGCTGATTAGGGCTATTGGTCGATAGTTATTAGGATCTTTTTTTGAGCCGCATTTGTAGATGGGAGAGATAAGTGCTGTTTTCAGGCAAGTAGGAAATGTTCCTTCGTTCAAATGGTGATTTATAACAATACTGAGTGGAGTAGAAATTATCGATTTTAATGTTTTCAGATCGTTTGTTGTTATGCCATCAATACCGGTGATATGTTTGATTTAAGTTCCGCTATGATATTTTCTAATTCGGTGGTGTCTGTTGGAAGAGTGAACATTACATTCGATACCGTAGGGCAGCATATCCTTTTAAAGTTCTCCGCATTGTTATGAGTTCTAAGGTTGTCCGCAAGAGTTGTGCCGATCGTGCAGAAGTGTTCGTTTAAAACATTTACAATTGATGCGGGTTCTTTAATTAGTCCATTGGGTGTATCCTCCCGCCTCCCCTCCGATATGCCAGAGGTTCCGGCCACTTCCCCTTTGCGCGAAACTGACGCCTCCGCGCTTGCTCTTAACTCAGCAGCCCTTTTTTTGCAATCGCCCAGATACTTGATAAGGCCTGCATCCGACGCAACTATCATTGCCCTATCGTACTGCTCCTTCTCCCAATCACTGTGCTGACTGAGGTCCAAAGCTTCATACTTGGCAATCTTGCGTAAAGCCGATCGCATCTTGCGCTTCGCCTGTAGGTGAGCGTTTGCCCTACTCTTGCCCACCCTTACCCACTTAAAACACCCCTGATCTTCGGTGCATTCATCAACGGCTGTGTCAGCATCTAGGTCCAGGTCAACATCCCTACTGTGTGCAACTTCTGTGGCCTCCCCGGCAAGAAGGGACTGCTTATTACCAGTCCGAGTCTCACCAGTTAGGTCAGCAGTGCTGCAGAGAACTGTGCTCACCCCACAAGCAATAGCAGTGCGCTCAAAGCCGTCCTGCACATCACCGGTCAGGGTAACATCAGCGTCTTCAACCTGCGCCAGAAGCTGATCCTCCGTCGACAAGCTCCCGAATCTGTCGTCTAGCGAGTTGGACGAGAGCGAAACCTCATCGTCGTCACTTGACAGAACGCTAGGTTCCCGTCTATCTCCCTCTATAACGTCGTTGTTTTTTGTTTTTATTGGATTCATGTAATTCCCACGAGTAGCGCGTGAAAAAGGGACGTCACCCATGGCAGAGCACCGCATTACCATGGAAAGGCTAATTTAAACCAGAGGTCGACCGGTATCTGGAGTTTATCGTTCGCGACTGAGCTTACCCCATCAGCCATGCAGTCCTCAGCACGATGATTTTCACCTTGACTTGGGGTTGGAAGGGAAATTGGTTTTGGGTAGATGACACAACGGGGTAATAACACACATTTGGGTACCTCAATCTTAATGACCACAGCACCCGATTAATGCGAGTGTGTAAGTCTCGGCTGAGTAATCCGGAGGAATCAAGATCCATCCCGACTAATCATTACCAGCAGGCGCCCGCGTGGAGGACTAAAGACGAGGATTTCCTGCCTGCTAGGTTCTATGCGACTGATAACCTAAGAAATAACCAGGAGGCTATTTGGAACGTTATATTTTAGGTTGTCAGTCGCATAGTAACCTACAAAGCATCTCATCATTAAACACGTTTCGAACTTCTACCCATATTATAATAAAGTTGCGCCCAGACTGTTGGCAGATTTTTTAGAATGTCTCGATCTCGGCTTTCGAGCGTTTCGGGCGCATTATTATTCCCCCCACTCCCATACCCCTTCACCCATATAATAATTTTTTTTGCAAATGAGATCACTATCGATGCTCTATATAAATTCCAAGTTCCAGCCTTCTAGCCTAAGCGGTTACTGAGATCTAGAACCAAAATTTTTCATCTAAAACGCTTCCCCCACCTCTCCCCTCACACCCCTCCACTCCAAAGGTAGGTACTTGAAGGGGTCTGCTCAGTCTACCAACAAAAACATACTGCAGTCACGATCGGCTGCAAGCCAATCGTATAATACTCTAGATGAATACTGAACTCCGATTTATATTGTAGTTGGGGATAAAGTAGAATTACGTGTGTGCAGGTTGTATGTCCTTTATTAAGGACTGCTATTAGATTGCTACTCAAAACTAAAAGAAGATATTCAATGTTTAACTTCATACCTTGAACTGGGTAAGTCATCGAAAAAAAATGTCCTTTTTAAAGGACTTTCACATGGGAGGTGCAGGAAGGACTCACTCGATTTCTTACATATTTATCCTTTTCCTTGGAACCATTCAAAAATTAACGAGTACAAAATTTCAAATTCGTAGCATGAAGCGTTCAAAAGTTATCGGAAAATATTGTTGAACACGTGTTTTAAGGATATGTTGTATGGCAGCTACCAAAAGGAGTAAAAGGATTTCGCTGATTCGTAAACTCGAACTTCCTTTTCACTCAAAACTAACTTGTACGAAATTCCGAATTCGTAGCTAAAAGATTACTTGAGTTATAGTGAGTTTCGTAAATTAAGTGAATACATTTTGACAGGATATTTGTATGGCAGCTACACGAAGGACTAACAGCATTTCCTTTATAATCATATATTTAGCTCCAACTATTGAAAAAGTAACACATACAAAATTTCAATGTCGTAGCTTAAACCCTTCTAAAGTTATTGACCAATATTCTTGAACACGTGTCTTAAGGACATTTTGTATGGCAGCTACCAGAAGGAGTAAAAGGATTTCGCTGATTAGTAAACCCGAAATTCGTTTTTACTCAAAACTAATTTGTACAAAATTTCCAATTCATAGCTAAAAGATTACTTGAGTTATAGTCAGTTTCGTAAATTAAGTGAATTCATTTTGGCAGGATATTTGTATAGCAGCTACACGAAGGATTAACAGGATTTTCTTCATAATCATATGTTTAGTTCCAACTATTGGAAAAATAACACATACAAAATTTCAAAGTCGTAGCTTAAACCCTTCTGAAGCTATCGACTAATATTCTTGAACACGTGTTTTAGGGACATTTTGTATGGCAGCTATCAGAAGGAGTAAAAGGATTTCGCTGATTAGTAAACTCGAACTTCCTTTTCACTCAAAACTAATTTGTGCAAAATTCCGAATTCGTAGCTAAAAGATTACTTGAGTTATAGTGAGTTTCGTAAATTAAGTGAATACATTTTGACAGGATATTTGTATGACAGCTACACGAAGGACTAACAGGATTTTCTTCATAATCATATATTTAGTTCCAACTATTGGAAAAATAACACATACAAAATTTCAATGTCGTAGCTTAAACCCTTCTGAAGTTATTGACCGATATTCTTGAACACGTGTTTTAAGGACATTTTGTATGGCAGCTACCCGAAGGAGTAGGACGATTTGGCCCGTTAACGAACTTAGCCTTACAAATTCAACCAAACATCCAGATTCAAAATTTCAAGATCCTAGGTGAAGGCGTTCTTGAGTTATCGTGCTAACGGACAGACGGACGGACGGACGGACGGACGGACGGACGGACGGACGGACGGACGGACGGACGTCAGGCGGATTTGAGGTTTTTGGCCACAAATAAACAAAAAATAATATATAACTTTTTTTCGTCCTAGGCTTGGTTCTATGCGTTACAAACTTTTGGGCTGGATTAAACTTATAATACTCTATATGATTTCATCTAGAGTATAAAAAATTCAACTAAATAGCTCAAAGAGTTTGAGAGCTAGAAGCTTTCAAACGTTTTGCGTACGGCGTACGGCGGACGGCGCACAGACGGACTGAACATTTTTTTTTGCTTTTTTGGTGTCTATTAGTCAAGAAACGTGGAAAAAAAATTTTCGTGGTAACAAATTTTGTTTTTTTAAAAATCGATAACAATACTTTATTATTAAAATAATAAAGTAATTATTAAAACATACTGCAGGCACGATCGGCTGCAAGCCAATCGTATAATACTCTAGATGAATACTGAACTCCGATTTATATTGTAGTTGGGTATAAAGTAGAATTACGTGTGTGCATGTTGTATGTCCTTTATTAAGGACTGCTATTAGATTGCTACTCAAAACTAAAAGACAATATTCAGTGTTTAATTTCATACCTTGAACTGGGTAACTCATCGAAAAAAATGTCCTTTTTAAAGGACTTTTACATGGGAGGAGCAGGAAGGACTCACTCGATTTCCTACATATTTATCCTTTTCCTTGGAACCATTCAAAAATGAACGTGTACAAAATTTGAAATTCGTAGCTTGAAGCGTTCAAAAGTTATTGGAAAATATTGTTGAACACGTGTTTTAAGGACATTTTGTATGGCAGCTACCAGAAGGAGTAAAAGGATTTCGCTAATTAGTAAACTCGAACTTCCTTTTCACTCAAAACTAACCTGTACAAAATTCCGAATTCGTCGCTAAAAGATTACTTGAGTTATTGTGAGTTTTGTAAATTAAGTGAATACATTTTGACAGGATATTTGTATGGCAGCTACACGAAGGACTAAAAGGATTTTTTTCATAATCATATATTTAGCTCCAACTATTGAAAAAATAACACATACAAAATTTCAAAGACGTAGCTAAAACCCTTCTGAAGTTATCGACCAATATTCTTGAACACGTGTTTTAAGGACATTTTGTATGGCAGCTACCCGAAGGAGTAGGACGATTTTGCCCGTTAACGAACTTAGCCTTACAAATTCAACCAAACATCCAGATTCAAAATTTCATGGTCCTAGGTGAAGGCGTTCTTGAGTTATCGTGCTAACGGACAGACGGACGGACGGACGGACGGACGGACGGACGGACGGACGGACGGACGGACGGACGGACGGACGGACGGACGGACGGACGGACGGACGGACGGACGGACGGACGTCAGGCGGATTTGAGGTTTTTGGGCACAAATAAGCAAAAAATAATATATAACTTTTTTTCGTCCGAGGCTTGGTTCTATGCGTTACAAACTTTTGGGATGGATTAAACTTATAATACTCTATATGATTTCATCTAGAGTATAAAAATAATAAAGTAAAAAATAAACATAAACATATTGCGAGCTAGGGATTCGCCGGGATTTCAAGTAAAACACAATTCGGTTAAAATAAACATACAGCAGTCATGATCGGCTGCAAGCCAATCGTATGATACTCTAGATGAAATACTGAACTCCGACTAATTTTTGATAATTAAAGCGTAGTAATTTGTTGTTTGTGATATGTATTAACTTGACCGCTTCGTTGTTTAATTCACTTGTTTCGTGGTTTTGTGTAAGGCCTGATTTTAAATTTAAACATACTGCAGTCACGATCGGCTGCAAGCCAATCGTATAATACTCTAGATGAATACTGAACTCCGATTTATATTGTAGTTGGGGATAAAGTAGAATTACGTGTGTGCATGTTGTATGTCCTTTATTAAGGACTGCCATTAAATTACTACTCAAAACTAACAGACAATATTCATATTTTGAACTGGGTAAGTCATTGAAAAAAAATTTCCGTTTTGAAGGATTTCACATGGGAGCTGCAGGAAGGACTCACTCGATTTCTTACATATTTATCCTTTTCCTTGGAACCATTTAAAAATGAACGTGTACAAAATTTGAAAATTCGTAGCTTCAAGCGTTCAAAAGTTATCGAAAAATATTGTTGAACACGTGTCTTAAGGACATTTTGTATGGCAGCTACCAGAAGGAGTAAAAGGATTTAGTAAACTAGAACTTTGTTCTTACTCAAAACTAATTTGTACAAAATTTCCAATTCATAGCTAAAAGATTACTTGAGTTATAGTAAGTTCCGTAAATTAAGTGAAGTCGTTTTGACAGGATATTTGTATGGCAGCTACACGAAGGACTAATAGGATTTTCTTCATAATCATATATTTAGCTCCAACTATTAGAAAAATAACACAAACAAAATTTCAAAGACGTAGCTTAAACCCTTCTGAAGTTATCGACCAATATTCTTGAACACGTGTTTTAAGGACATTTTGTATGGCAGCTACCCGAAGGAGTAGGACGATGTTGCCCGTTAACGAACTTAGCCTTACAAATTCAACCAAACATCCAGATTCAAAATTTCAATATCCTAGGTGAAGGCGTTCTTGAGTTATCGTGTTCACGGACAGACGGACGGACGGACGGACGGACGGACGGACGGACGTCAAGCGGATTTGAGGTTTTTGGCCACAAATGAACAAAAAAATCTGCCAACAAAAAATCGGATTTTTTTCATTTTCACCCTCCCCCAGCCTCACCCTCTACACCCTCACCATCAACATTTTTTTTCTGCTGGGGGTCTATTAGGCCTACTTATAGTAAGAATTTTAAGCATATATCTTACATTGTTCTTGAGATATGAGACGTGATGCTTACCCCCTCCACTTCCAAGCTCCACCGACCCCTTAAAAAATTTTACTTTCAGCAAATTTCAATTGTCAACATTTATACAGAAACCAAATTTTATTTCTCTAGTGTAATTGGTTCGTGAGATATAGTAATCTGAAGTTTTTCAACCCCCACCCCCGTACGTCACTGCCCCCCCTCAAAAATTTGTTTCCAATCTATTCTCCTAGTATACCCACAGATGTTCATTAAGTTTTAATTTCGTGACATTAACCGATTAGGAGATATGGATTTTAGAATGTCTCGATCTCGGCTTTCGAGCGTTTCGGACGCATTATTATTCCCCCCACTCCCACACCCCTTTACCCATATTATCATTTTTTTTGCAAATGCGTCCACTATCGATGTTCTATATAAATTCCAAGTTTCAGCCTTCTAACCTATGCGGTTACTGAGATCTAGAAACCAACATTTTTCGTCTAAAACGCTTCCCCCAACTCCCCCCTCACACCACCACCACTCAAAAGGTGGGGTCTGCTCGGTCTACCAACAAAAAAAAATTCAACTTAATAGCTCAAAGAGTTTGAGAGCTATAAGCTTTCAAACGTGCTGCAAGCCAATCGTATAATACTCTAGATGAATACTGAACTCCGATTTATATTGTAGTGGGGTAAAGTAGAATTACGTGTGTGCATGTTGTATGTCCTTTATTAAGGACTGCCATTAGATTGCTACTCAAACCTAAGAGACAATATTCAGTGGTTAATTTCATATCTTGAACTGGGTAAGTCATCGAAAAAAATGTCCTTTTTGAAGGACTTTCACATGGGAGGTGCAGGAAGGACTCAATCAATTTTTTACATATTTATCCTTTCCGTGGAATCATTTAAAAATGAATGTGTACAGAATTTCAAATTCGTAGCTTGAAGGGTTCAAAAGTTATCGAAAAATATTGTTGAACACGTGTCTTAAGGACATTTTGTATGGCAGCTACCAGAAGGAGTAAAAGGATTCCCCTGATTAGTAAACTCGAACTTCGTTTTTACTCAAAACTAATTTGTACAAAATTTCCAATTCATAGCTAAAAGATTACTTGAGTTATAGTGAGTTTTGTAAATTAAGTGAATACATTTTGACAGGATATTTGTATGGCAGCTACACGAAGGACTAACAGGATTTTCTTCATAATCATATATTTAACTCCAACTATTAAAAAAATAACACATACAAAATTTCAAAGACGTAGCTTAAACCCTTCTGAAGTTATCGACCAATATTCTTGAACACGTGTTTTAAGGACATTTTGTATGGCAGCTACCCGAAGGAGTAGGACGATTTTTTTGGCCACAAATAAACAAAAAATAATATACAACTTTTTTTCGTCCGTGGCTTGGTTCTATGCGTTACAAACTTTTGGGCTGGATTGAACTTATAATACTCTATATGATTTCATCTAGAGTATAAAAATGTTGGCCATTTCCTGCGGGTTATCCTGTGCGTAAAGTCTTTGATGGTCATGCACTATTTCGGATACGGAGCCAGATTTACTGTTTCTACCTATTGCGGAATTTATTGCTTTCCAAACTAATTTTCCGTCATTACCTGCATGATATAATTTAGTTTTGAAATAGTCAGATTTGACTTTTTTTATTAAAAAGGTCAGCTTATTTCTGAACTTTTGTAAATGGATTTTTAGTTTAGAATTATTAGGGTCATTGGATATCCTCTTTCTAAGCTTGTCTCTAGTTCGTATGGAGTTTACTAAACCTTGTGTTATCCATGGTTTAATTTTATAGTTACGTGCACTAACAGGCGATGCTAAAGTTGTACATTCTATAAGTTTCGAAGACAATATGTTATGGATCTCAATCGCACACTCATCAACATCTGACAGTGCCATGGTCCCAGTTTATTGATTTAAACTTTTCCGTTAATTGCTTTAAGTTAGGGACTTCACAGCGCGAACTTTTCGGTCTATGCTTGTTTACTAAGTCTATGTTCAGTATGACTGCTATGCTATTGTGCCGATTTTACATCTTGCGATATACATGGTCTTAGTTTAATAAAAATATGGTCTATAATACTAGACTCTCTGGTACTCTTGTTAATAATTGAGATATACCCATTTTCGTTAAGCAGACTTATATAATCTTCATTTGGGTTTCTGAGGTCAATATTAATGTCACCTTTAAGAATGACATTCTCATTTCTTTTCGCATGTATTATTGTATATAGTGCATTGTTAAATGCATTGATATCGCTATTCGGGGATCTGTAAGCAGCGATGATAGACAAATGTTCAGATTTAGTAATCGATAGATCTGCTACTAAACATGTAGCACCGGGTAAGCTTATTTCAGTTACCACTGCATTTATTGAAGATTTTGCGTACATTACAACACTACTATTTTGGTTGATAATCCTACGAATGTGATGCTCCGTATATTCGGGTATTTTAAGCATACGCAAATTTGTTGGGTTCCAGCATTCTGAGAGGACTATAACGTCGAACCGTGTTTTGTATTCGTTTAGATGTAGTGTATGATGATCAAAGTTCTTTTGTATACTGCGTATATTTGAATGGAAAACTGAAAAGGCACTGTCCCTACATTTCGATCGTATATCATTGAACTCAATAGCAGAAGAACATAAGTGCTCCTCACAGAGTGAAAACGAATCGAACATGGATTCTAATTCATTAGCCATTTAAAAATCTGCCAACAGTCTGGGCGCAACTTTATTATTTTTTGGGTAGAAGTTCGGAACGAGTTTAATTCTGAGATGCGGTGTAGGTTACTATGTGACTGAAAACCCAAAAAAAAGTTTGGGAAGCGGTTAAAATGGGGTCGCGCTAGAATACTTACGCCGCTGCCTCATACAACATATGAATTACATAATTGGGTCATACACCGGGATGAGATCTAGTCCTAGTATAATATCAGTTGTTATGCCATTAGAAGGTTTTTCGTGATTTGGTTTCGGGCCATTACATGAAATCGGAAATGCGTTTGAAGACGATTATATAAAAAGTCTGTGGAAGTGCAAACCAATCTAATATCTCATCAATCCTGAGAAATATATCGAAAGCCTTACGTCCTATTGGAGTTGAATAACAAACATCCTGAAATCAACGTTTTGACGACTATGTAAGAAGCCGTAGGAAGTAAAAATGAATTCGATATCTCATTAGAACTAGAAATATGTAAGAATTTGTGAAAATATATGCAACCCCCTTGCACCCACTTTGGGGTTGAATATCCAAAAATCCTGAAATGAGTTTTTAGATATATACAAAGGAAGCCCGAGGAAGTGAAAACCAATTCGATGTCTTATCACTCCTAAGAGATATGACGGAATTCGTGAAAACGTGTTCAACCCGTTTTTACCCTCTTAGGGGTTGAAAAAGGAAAAGCCTTGAAAACAAGTTTTAGGTGATTATTAAATAAGCCCGTGGAAGTGAAAAGTTATTCGATATCTAATCAGACCTGAGGGATACGGCTGAATTTGTGAAAATGTATACATCCCCTTTACACCACGTTGGAAGTCCAATTTTAAAAAATCCTGAAAACGCTTTCTAGGTATTTATATGAAGGACCCGTAGAAAAAAAAATAAATTCAATATTTCGAAAGACCTAATAGATATGACGAAAATCGTGAAAATATATGCATTCCATTTTCACTGATCTTTTTTTTTTGTCCCACTTCCGAACGCCAATGGATATTTGAATTTTTTTTTAATCAAAATTACTTTTCTAGTTGATTTACATATACTTACCGAATTTCAACTTTCCAGCATAAGCCGTTCTATAGTTAGGAAAAACACCCCCCACTCCTGTACCATACCACCCCTATAAAAAATTATATTTTTCCAACATGCTACTACTGCAGTTCTATCTAAATACCAAGTTTCAGCTTTATATTGTTATAGATTCTCGAGATATGAAAATCGGAACTTTTTCCTTTTCACCTTCCCCCACCCTTACCTTCTACACCCTCATCCATGAAATTTTTTTTCCTGCTGGGGGTCTATTAGGCCTACTTCTGGTAAACATTTTAAGCATCTATCTTACACCGTTCTTGAGATATGAGACGTGATTTTTTAAAAAAATTCTTACTCCTTCCACTTGCATGCTCCACCGCCCCCTTAAAAAATTTTACTTTCAGCAAACCTTATTTGTCAACATTTACACAGAAACCAAATTTTATTTTTCTAGTACAATGCGTTCGTGAGATATAGTAATCTGAAGTTTTTCAACCCCCACCCCCGTACGTCACTGCCCCCCCTCAAAAATTTGTTTCCAATCTATTCTCCTAGTATACCCACAGATGTTGATTAAGTTCTAATTTCGTGACATGAACCGATTAGGGGATATGGATTTTAGAATGTCTCGATCTCGGCTTTCGAGCGTTTCGGACGCATTATTATTCTTCCCACTCCCACACCTCTCTACCTATATTATAATGCAAATTGGTCCACTATCGATGCTCTATATAAATTCCAAGTTTCAGCCTCCTAGCCTATGCGGTTACTGAGATCTAGAAACCAAAATTTTTCGTCTAAAACGCTTCCCCCACCTCCCTCCTCACACCCCCACCAGTCAAAAGGTGGCCACTTGAAGGGGTCTGCTCAGTCTACCAACAAAATAAAATTCAACTTAATAGCTCAAAGATTTTGAGAGCTATAAGCTTTCAAACGTTTTGCGTACGGCGGACGGCGTACGGCGCACAGACGAACTGAAAATTTTTTTTGCTTTTTTGGTGTCTATTAGTCATGAAACGTGGAAAAAAAATTTTCAGGGTAGCAAATTTTTTTTTTTTAAAAATCGATAACAATACTTTATTATTAAAATAATAAAGTAAAATGTGTAATTATAATTACCGTATTGAAAAACACTTCATTTATGTGTATACCTAAAATGAGAATGATAATCTTCTTACACAAACATGCACATAGTCATCTATCAGTTTTATGTAGTAAATCTAGTTCAACTATAATAATTTTAAGCAATGACCCATATATAGCGATATAACAGCAGACAAGAAGTATGAACTATGCAGCAACGAGTAATTTTACTTTATTATTTTTATACTCTAGATGAAATCATATAGAGTATTATAAGTTTAATCCATCCCAAAAGTTTGTAACGCATAGAACCAAGCCTCGGACGAAAAAAAGTTATATATTATTTTTTGCTTATTTGTGCCCAAAAACCTCAAATCCGCCTGACGTCCGTCCGTCCGTCCGTCCGTCCGTCCGTCCGTCCGTCCGTCCGTCCGTCCGTCCGTCCGTCCGTCCGTCTGTCCGTGAACACGATAGCTCAAGAACGCCTTCACCTAGGATCTTGAAATTTTGAATCTGGATGTTTGGTTGAATTTGTAAGGCTAAGTTCGTTAACGGGCAAAATCGTCTTACTCCTTCGGGTAGCTGCCATACAAAATGTCCTTAAAACACGTGTTCAAGAATATTGACCAATAACTTCGTAACGCCTAAAGCTACGACTTTGAAATTTTGTATGTATTACTTTTTTAATAGTTGGAGCTAAATATATGATTATGAAGAAAATCCTGTTAGTCCTTCGTGTAGTTGCCATACAAATATCCTGTCAAAATGCATTCACTTAATTTACGAAACTCACTATAACTCAAGTAATCTTTTAGCTACAAATTCGGAATTTTGTACAAGTTAGTTTTGAGTGAAAAGGAAGTTTGAGTTTACTAATCAGCGAAATCCTTTTTCTCCTTCTGGTAGCTGCCATACAAAATATCCTTAAAACACGTGTTCAAGAATATTGGTCGATAACTTCAGAAGGGTTTAAGCTACGACATTGAAATTCTGTATGTGTTATTTTTCCAATAGTTGGAGTTCAATATATGATTATGAAAAAAATCCTGCTGGTCCTTCGTGTAGCTGCCATACAAATATCCTGTCAAAATGTATTCACTTAATTTACGAAACTCACTATAACTCAAGTAATCTTTTAGCTACGAATTCGGAATTTTAAGCAAGCTAGTTTTGAGTAAAAAGGAAGTTCGAGTTAACTAATCAGCGCAATTCTTTTACTCCTTCGGGTAGCTGCCATACAAAATGTCCTTAAAACACGTGTTCAAGAATATTACCGATAACTTCAGGAGGGTTTAAGCTACGTCTTTGAAATTATGTTTGTGTTATTTTTCCAATAGTTGGAGCTTAATGTATGATTACGAAAAAAATCCTGTTGGTCCTTCGTGTAGCTGCCATACAAATATCCTGTCAAATAGTCTTCACTTAATTTACGGAACTCACTATAGCACAAGTATTCTTTTAGCTATGAACTCGAAATTTTGTACAAATTAGTTTTGAGTGAAAACGAAGTTCAGGTTTACTAGTCAGCAAAATCCTTTTACTCCTTCTGGTAGCTGCCATACAAAATATCCTTAAGACACGTGTTCAACAATATTTTTCGGTAACTTTTGAACGCTTCAAGCTACGAATTTGAAATTTTGTACACGTTCATTTTTAATTGGTTCCAAGGAAAAGGATAAATATGCAAGAAATCGAGTGAGTCCTTCCTGCACCTCCCATGTGTAAGTCCTTCAAAAAGGATATTTCTTTTCGATGACTTACCCAGTTTAAGATATGAAATTAAACACTGAATATTGTCTTTTAGGTTTGAGCAGCAATCTAATGGCAGTCCTTAATAAAGGACATACAACATGCACACACGTAATTCTACTTTATCCCCAACTACAATATAAATCGGAGTTCAGTATTCATCTAGAGTATTATACGATTGGCTTGCAGCCGATCGTGACTGCAGTATGTTTTAATAATAAAGTATTGTGATCGACCCGAAATTTCAAAAAAGTTTGCTACCCTGAAATTTTGTATTTACACGTTTTAGGACTAGTAAACACCAAAAAAGCAAAAAAAAAAATGTCCGTCTGTACGCCGTAAACGCCGTACGCCGTCCGCCGTACGCCATACGCCGTCCGCCGTACGCCGTACTCAAAATCGTTTGAAGGCGCGTAGCTCCCAAACCTGTTGAGATATTAAATTGAAATTTTTATGGTGGGTAGATTGGGTTAACCTCTACGACTGGTATATTTTCGAGGGGTGGGGGTACAAGGGGAGAGGAGAGGGGAGTGTTTTAGACGAAAAATTTTGGTTTCTAGATCTCAGGAACCACTTATGCTAGGAGGCTGAAACTTGGAACTTATGTAGTACTATGGTATTGCACTCAATTGCAAAAAATTGTCGATATTGGTTAAGGGGTGTGGAAGTGGGGGGAAAACAATGAGTCTTTAACGCATGAAAGACGGGATTGAAACATTCTAAAATCGATATCTCCTGAACAATTGATGTAAGAAGATTGAAACTTTGTTGTTGTCCTTAGGGATACTTCAAGACTAAACAAGGGCTAACATTTTTAATAGGGTTGGTACGGTGTGGGGTCGGGGGTGAAAAACTTTAGATTACAATATCTTCCGAACCAATTACACCAGGAAGATAAAATTTAGTTTCTGTATATGGGATTACAAGAGGAGTCTACCGAAACTATTTTTTTTGAGGGGGAGGAGCGGCACGAAAGTGAGGGGACAGCAATTTTTCAAAAAATGTAATTTTTATATCTCAGAAACCGTATCAGATATGATCTTGAAAATTTTACAGGAGTTGGGGTCGGTAAACTTCTAGTAGGGAAAAAAATTTTGGTGGTGTGGGTGTAGGGGGTGATGGTGAAAGGGTTTAGAAAGGAAAACATTCTGATTTTTATTTCTCAAAAACCATAATGAATAGAAAGCTAACAATTTAGGATTATATAGAGCCACTATGGAGACACCCTAGAAAAATAAAATTGTTGATAGGGGTATCAAGGTACGGGGGAGAGGGGTGGTTCTATATATCTCAGAAACGGCTTATGCTAGAAAGTTGAAACTTAGTAAGTATATGTAGATGTGCTATTAGAGTAATTAAAGCAAAAAAAAAAGTTCACATTTTGATTGGCATTCAGAGGTTGAGTAAAAAAAATGTCCGTAAATCCACATTTTATCAAACTTCGTTAAAACTTTTAGACATGTCAAACTATCAAAGCAATTTTACTTCTGTGGGCTATTTATATAAGCGCCTAGAAACGCTCTGAACAATTTTTCGATATCCAACCCCTAGTGGTTGTGTACATATTCACGAATTCTGATATATTTCTTAGGTATATTGGGATTTGGAATTCACTTTTACTTCTATAAGCTTTAAACATAGTCGGGCAAAAAACCGATTTAAGCATTTTGCCCTATTAAACCAGCTGGGCGTATTGTGCAAGTTTTCACTGATTCCGAAAATCTCTTAGGTTTAATGTGATCGAATTCGCTTTTACTTCTATGGAATATTCTATTGATAAAAAAAATAAGTAAATAAATAAAAAACATACTGCAGTCACGATCGGCTGCAAGCCAATCGTATAATACTCTAGATGAATACTGAACTCTGATTTATATTGTAGTTGGGGATAAAGAAGAATTACGTGTGTGCATTTTGTATGTCCTTTATTAAGGACTGCGAATAGATTGCTACTCAAACCTAAAAGACAATATTCAGTGTTTAATTTCATATCTTGAACTGGGTAAGTCATCGAAAAAAATTTTCCTTTTTGAAGGACTTTCGCATGGGAGGTGCAGGAAGGACTCACTCACTCTTACATATTTATCCTTTTCCTTGAAACCATTCAAAAATGAACGTGTACAAAATTTGAAATTCGTAGCTTGAAGCGTTCAAAAGTTATCGGAAAATATAGTTGAACACGTGTTTTAAAGACATTTTGTATGGCAGCTACCAGAAGGAGTACAAGGATTTCGCTGACTAGTAAACCCAAACTTTCTTTTCACTCAAAACTAATTTGTAAAAAATTCCGAATTCGTAGCTAAAAGATTACTTGAGTTATAGTGAGTTTTGTAAATTAAGTGAATACATTTTGACAGGATATTTGTATGGCAGCTACACGAAGGACTAACAGAATTTTCTTCATAACCATATGCAAAGCTCCAACTGTTGGCAATATAACACATACAAAATTTCAAAGTCGTAGCTTAAACCCTTCTGAAGTTATCGACCAATATTCTTGAACACCTGTTTTAAGGACATTTTGTATGGCAGCTACCCGAAGGAGTAGGACGATTTTGCCCGTTAACGAACTTAGCTTTACAAATTCAACCAAACATCCAGATTCAAAATTTCAAGATCCTAGGTGAATGCGTTCTTGAGGTATCGTGTTCACGGACAGACGGACGGACGGACGACAAGCGGACTTGAGGTTTTTGGCCACAAATAAACAAAAAATAATATATAACTTTTTTTCGTCCGAGGCTTGATTCTATGCGTTACAAACTTTTGGGCTGGATTAAACATATAATACTCTATATGATTTCATCTAGAGTATAAAAATCTGCCAACAGTCTGGGCGCAACTTTATTATTTTATGGGTAGAAGTCCGAAACGTGTTTAATGATGAGATGCGGTGTAGGTTATTACGCCTAGAAATTGAAGAGAGTTAAAAAAGTGAATGAATTATTATCAAGATAAATACCTTTCCGACTGCTACAACCGTAGTTCGAATCCCAAAAAGGTTAGTACCTGAAAGAGTAGAAGTGGAAATTACAATTGTTTTAAATAATAGAAATATGTTACTTACCGCAACGCTACATAGGCGGAAACCTGCAGGGGAGACTCGTTCGCCTCACAGCTGGACACGATCCACCTAAAATTACGCACAGAAATTTGAATTAATATTTTGAATTACAGAAAACCGAATAGCTAAGACAAAACAAACTGGAATTGGAGGGGCGGAATTAATGTTAGATTTCCGATGGAAAATGTTAATAGGATAGGATTAGACTTAGGGAAAAATCAAATAATTATTAAGGATTAGGGTAGGATTAAGTATAGTATTAAAACTTGACACGCACCAAATATAAAAACGAACTTGAATTAAACACTAATTTAATACCTCCGGAAGTAATCAAAAACCATAACTATATAATAATAATAAAAACGAACTCTTACCTTAGATACAAGCTTATGAAGCGTTATGAAAACCTAATATTAACCTACGTAAAATAAAAGAATTAACTTACCACTTATGCGTGAACACTCCCGACACAAAAACTTCGCGACGTTTGACAGTTCAGTGAATTTGTAAACAAAAACAATGCGCGCCGCCATGATGGTCAGAAATCACTAATAAATTCGGAACTCGATTAATGTTGTGGTCCAATTTATCGAATTCGCAACTGGAACAAATTCGGGACAATTCCGAAACACGAAAAGGGGTTTTTGACCGAGACCTGAGGTCAAAGCCTTTAACCGAATGAGGGTGGCCGTTAGGAGTTTTCGTCATAGGCAAAAGAGTGGAATCGGCGCTTTTTTTGGTTTTTGGAACGGGTCGGTAAACTCAGAGTGAGAAAAAGAAGTAAATCGAATAAAACGGAATCAGAAAGCGGGTTTTTTTCGAATTTGAAGACGGTGTAAACGAAAGAATTTGGCGAGTGGAAATTACGGGAAAAAGACAGCGACGTATTGTGTGCCGTAGTCATAGAAATTTAAAGACAGTGAGAAATTCCAAGACAGTGAGAACGAACAAATTTGGCGAATGAAAGTTACGGAATTTTCAAGACAGTGAGAACGAACAAATTTGGCGAATGAATATTACAGGTAAAAATACAGTGACCTATTGAAAAAGAAAATCCAAGTTTATAAATTTAAAGACAGTGAAGTACGATCTATTTCGGCGAACGAAAATCTCGGGATAACGATACTTGTCGGGACGAACCAATGAGTGCACGAAAACTTCGGTGCGCGAACAAAGAAATCCTCTAAGATACGAAACGGAGTGCGAAGCGAATAGAATCCAAGTCGGTGGTTACGCGGAGTGTTTCCGATCAGTATCGTGGTGCGGAAACAGATAATCGCTAGCCGGCGAAACGACGCGGCGATTACTTCGAATTACCGAAGATAGGAATTGTGGAGGAACGCTGCGAGACTCTACGGTTAAGACCCGGGAACGGAGCCGACTACATGGACATCAGTGGTACTAGGGTTTTAAGGATTTAAATTGTTTTTCTTATATCTTTTTATATATATAACCTAATAACCCCTGACTCTAGTAAAATTAAAGAATACTTTCATCCCCCAGAAATAGCTCTTTTCCAAAATATCACTGTGTAAAATTTGTGTGACGTCCACCGATTCCAGTTTCGCGATAGAGATTTCCGAAGAAAACCTAATTCTACCCGGTTACACAGCTGGCTGGGTAGATAGAACGACGACGAAAATTTAGTTGTGTGGCGCCCACTCCGTCTCGACGGGTTAGTCGGCTCGTCTTCGTTCGCCCCTCAACGGAAAGTGGTTGTAGAAAAATTATACGTGAAAAGGTTACTATGCGACTGTCAACCTATGAAATAACCGTCGCAAAGTCGCATAGTAACCTACACAGCATCTCATCATTAAACACGTTTCGGACTTTTACCCATAAAATAATAAAGTTGCGCCCAGACTGTTGGCAGATTTTTGTATAGTTGGAACAGTAGCGGGGTGAACTGTTTGCAAATAAATACAGGGATTGTTTTCAAGATTTCTGCTATAGCTGCTATTAGCTGCTTTAGTATGCTTTTGTGTGTCCTAAGCAACCATAAAGCTGCTTTCTCGTGCTTGCTATTTGACACTAGATCTGTTCAAGATTTTCAAAAAGCTGCTTCTATAGCTGCTTTTTGTTGCTCATACTCCGGACTGTAGCTAGAAAGTAGCTATTGCAATATTTATATGTGTGTAGCTGTCACATTCGTCGGAACGTCATTTTCAGTGTTTAAACATACTGCAGTCACGATCGGCTGTAGGCCAATCGTATAATACTCTAGATGAATACTGAACTCCGATTTATATTGTAGTTGGGGAAAAAGTAGAATTACGTGTGTGCATGTTGTATGTCCTTTATTAAGGACTGCCATTAGATTGCTACTCAAAACAAAAAGACAATATTCTGTGTTTAATTTCATATCTTGAACTGGGTAAGTCATCGAAAAAAAATTTCCTTTTTGAAGGACTTTCACATGGGAGGTGCAAGAAGGACTCACTCCATTTCTCTCATATTTATCCTTTTCCTTGGAACCATTTAAAAATGAACGTGTACAAAATTTCAAATTCGTAGCTTGAAGCGTTCAAAAGTTATCGAAAAATATTGTTGAACACGTGTCTCAAGGACATTTTGTATGGCAGCTACCAGAAGGAGTAAAAGGATTTCGCTGATTAGTAAACCCAAATTTTGTTTTTACTCAAAACTAATTTGTACAAAATTTCCAATTCATAGCTAAAAGATTACTTGAGTTATAGTAAGTTCCATAAATTAAGTGAAGACGTTTTGACAGGATATTTGTATGGCAGCTACACGAAGGACTAATAGGATTTTCTTCATAAACATACATTTAGCTCCAACTATTGGAAAAATAACACACACAAAATTTCAAAGACGTAGCTTAAACCCTTCTGAAGTTATCGGCCAATATTCTTAAAGACGTGTTTTAAGGACATTTTGTATGGCAGCTACCCGAAGGAGTAAACGGATTTCGCTGACTAGTAAACCCGAACTTTCTTTTCACTCAAAACTAATTTCTACAAAATTCCGGATTCGTAGATAAAAGATTACTTGAGTTATAGTAAGTTTCGTAAATTAAGTGAATACATTTTGACAGGATATTTGTATGGCAGCTGCACGAAGGACTAACAGGATTTTCTTCATAATCATATATTTAGCTCTAACTATTGGAAAAATAACACGTACAAAATTTCAAAGTCGTAGCTTAAACCCTTCTGAAGTTATCGACCTATATTCTTGAACACGTGTTTTAAGGACATTTTGTATGGCAGCTACCCGAAGGAGTAGGACGATTTTGCCCGTTAACGAAGTTAGCCTTACAAATTCAACCATACATCCAAATTCAAAATTTCAAGATCCTAGGTGAAGGCGTTCTTGAGTTATCGTGTTCACGGACAGACGGACGGACGGACGGACGGACGGACCGACGGACGGACGGACGGACGTCAAGCGGATTTGAGGTTTTGGCCACAAATAAACAAAAAATAATATATAACTTTTTTTCGTCCGAGGCTCGGTTCTATGCGTTACAAACTTTTGGGCTGGATTAAACTTATAATACTCTATATGATTTCATCTAGAGTATAAAAATGGAAGACAGTATATTATTAGCAATAGGAATCTACGAAAAATTTAAGGAAACATTAGAAGCAGTTAATGCGGTAAGCATTTGTATTTAACAAACATACTGCAGTCACGATCGGCTGCAAGCCAATCGTATAATACTCTAGATGAATACTGAACTCCGATTTATATTGTAGTTGTGGATAAAGTAGAATTACGTGTGTGCATGTGTATGTCCTTTATTAAGGACTGCTATTAGATTGCTACTCAAAACCAAAAGACAATATTCAGTGTTTAATTTCATACCTTGGACTGGGTAAGTCATAAAAAAAATGTACTTTTTGAAGGACTTTCACATGGGAGGTGCAGGAAGGACTCACTCGATTTCTTACATATTTATCCTTTTCCTTGGAACCATTCAAAAATAAACGTATACAAAATTTCAAATTCGTAGCTTGAAGCGTTCATAAGTTATCGGAAAATTTTGTTGAACACGTGTTTTAAGGATATTTTGTATGGCAGCTACCAGAAGGAGTAAAAGGATTTCGCTGATTAGTAAACTCGAACTTCCTTTTCCCTCAAAACTAACTTGTACAAAATTCCGATTACTTGAGTTATAGTGAGTTTCGTAAATTAAGTGAATACATGTAGGATCAAAGGGAAAAGAGAGAGGAGAAAGAGAGAAGCTGATCAGTCTTTTGTAGACGACGACGACGTGAAGACGCAACTATTATACTACGACGAATAAAATATTGATTTGGATTATAAAACATTAAAACACAATTCGTTTTCTTTATTGACAAAGACCCTACAATTTAAGATCCCACAAAATTGGGGGCTCAACCGGGATCGTGGGTTTTTATAAAAAAAAAAAAGGAAAGCGATTTGTCGACGCGACGTGTAAAAATTATGTCTAAAAGTGCTGACGAAAAAACGATGAAAAAAGACGGACTAAAAAGTGAATTAGAAAAGCGAAACTTGAGCATTAGTGGAAGTGCCGCAGTGCTACGAAAAAGGTTGAAAAACGCCTTGGAGGTAGAAACGTTGAAACCCCAAGCAAATAAAATGTCGAAAGATAAAAATGGCGGCGTTGGTGAAGCGAAATCGAGTGAGGAGAATGATGCGCAAAAAACAACGCAAAACGTTGGTGAGAATAAAGCCGAATACAAAAGCACTCATAGAAACGATCGTACAGATGCAGACAGCGATAGTGATAATGCTGTCACACACATTAAAAGAGTTGGTTACAGAGTGAGAGATAAATACTCCGGTCAGTGCAGTGTCATAAGTGGTAGTGAAACCGACACAGAAAGTGATGAGGACACTGGAACACGAAACAGAAAATACAAGAGGAGAGGTGCGAACTCCAGAAAGTTAATGTTGCCGTTCAAAGATGTTGAAGACTCGTTAGAATTGTTTGATGGTAGTGGTATGCAGAATGTCAGGCGATGGCTGACAAATTTTGAGGAGGCTGCAGAAATGTGTGAGTGGGATGACCGTCAGAGTATTGTGTATGCCAAAAAGCTCTTGCGTGGTTCTGCAAAATTGTTTATAAATTTTGAAAAACAGCCCACGAAGTGGAAAACCTTCAAAAAACTGTTAATAAGTGAATTCGGTTTAAAACTAAATAGCAAACAGTTACATGAACGATTAAGTAAAGTGCGTAAGAAGGCAAATGAAACCTACGAGGAGTTTGCATATCGTGTGTTGGAAATGGCCAGTCACGGTGACATTGACACGGAAGCGACCATCCAGTATGTTATTGATGGCATCGATGACGACGAGAGGAATAAAACGATATTGTATGGTGCTGAGACGATTTCAGAGTTTCGTAAAAAGTTATCGCTGTTCGAAATCCAGCGAAGTCGCGCGGGAGCTAGACTAAAACGTGGCGAAAACTTCAAAGGGAATAGAAGTAGCGGAAAGACGGATAAATGTTACAATTGCGGTATAATAGGCCACCTCAGCAGAGAATGCCCCGATAAACTCAAAGGAGTTAAGTGCTTCAAGTGTAACCAATTCGGACATAAAGCACCAGAGTGCTCCAAAAGCGTGAAAAGTTGCAGTAATTTAAATAGCGCAGATAAAAAAGTATACAAAAACGTTTTGATTAACAATAAGAAGATGAGCGCTTTAATAGACACGGGAAGTGATTTGAACTTAATTGTGGCGAGTACGTACATCAATCTTGGAGCGCCAAAGCTGGTGAATATAGCAATTCCGTTTAATAGTTTTGGAGGATATCACCTACAGACGTTAGGATCTTTCAAATCCGAAGTAAGAATCGATAAAGTTTCTGTCGAACTTAACATCCATGTCGTTCCAGATAGTTTCATGACACATGAACTGCTATTAGGTGGAGAATTGTCGGAGTATGCTGAAATTCGAATCAAGGACCATCAAGCTGTTATAATGAAGAAAGAAGCTGATACGAATAAAACGAATGCAGAAGATCAAATGGACGATGGCATAAAGCAAATTATGAAAATAAGTCTTGTTTCAGAGGAAAATGTACATAAAGTGTCAGTTGATCATGTCAGAGATGTCGAACTAAAATCAAAGGTAAATGCACTTGTTGATAACTATGTGCCGGTTAAGATGAAAGATACGGGCGTTAAGATGAAAATTGTTCTAAAAGATGAGGTCCCTGTTTGTCAGAATCCAAGGCGTCTGTCAGCAGAACAAAGAACGATTGTAAACGAAATTATTGATGAGTGGACAACTGATGGAATTGTTCGGCCTAGCGTGTCCGATTATGCCAGTCCAGTGGTTTTGGTAGCTAAGAAGAATGGCAAACAACGGCTGTGCATTGATTTTCGTAAGCTGAACGTAAAGGTGATTAGAGATCGTTTTCCGTTGCCGTTAATAGAGGACCAAATTGACAGGCTGCAAGAAGCTACAGTTTTTAGTACACTGGATTTAGAAAATGGATTTTTCCATGTACCTATTGACGACTCCAGCATAAAGTATACGTCATTTGTAGTTCCAGATGGGCAATTCGAGTTTTTAAAAATGCCGTTTGGGTTGTGTAATTCTCCGGCTGTGTTCCAGCGGCACATACGAGCTGTATTTCGGGATTTATTGAGGGATGGCACTGTTTTAGCCTACCTTGATGATCTTATCATTCCTGCGAAGACTGAGTGGGAGAATCTGCAGAAGCTGGAACGTGTTTTAAAGGTAGGAGCTGACTATGGAATTTGTTTTAACTGGAGCAAGTGCGAGCTGTTAGTTCGACGTGTCCATTATTTGGGTTACATAGTGGAGAATAAGACAATTACATCGTCTAAGGAGAAGACCGAAGCCGTCAACAAGTTTCCTCAGCCGAAGTCGCAAAAAGAAATTCAAAGTTTCCTCGGCTTGGTTGGATACTTCCGTAAATTCGTTCCCGATTTTGCTAAAATTGCTCGGCCGCTTTCTAATTTATTAAAAGAAGGCGTACCTTTTGAGTTTGGAGAAGAACAGACGCATGCCTTCAAACGATTGAAGACGTTACTTATAGAAGGACCTATACTTAAGTTGTATCGCACAGGTGCAGAGACGGAGCTGCATACTGATGCATCCCAATATGGACTTGGTGCAATTCTGTTGCAAAAAGATTCAGAGGACGGGATGTTTCATCCTATTTATTATGCGAGTTGGAAAACTACTCCCGCGGAGGAAAAATATACCAGTTATGAACTAGAGATCTTGGCTGTCGTCAAGTCCCTTAAGAAATTTCGCGTCTACCTTTTGGGAATTACATTTAAGATTGTGGCGGACTGTAAAGCCTTTTCACTAACGATGGCTAAGAAAGATATTTGTGTCAGAATATCCCGCTGGGCATTAATTATAGAGGAATTCAATTATAAGATCGAGCATCGCCCAGGCCAGATGATGAAACACGCGGATGCCCTCAGTCGTATCCCAGTATCCGTGTTTTTATTAGAGGAGAGGGATATCGCTTTGACGGAACGAGTTCAACGTGCACAAACGGAAGATGCTGATGTGAAGAAAATTATAGATAGAGTCCGAGATGGCCGAGAAAAAAACTACGTGCTGAAACAAGGAAAAATTCTATTTCGAGAAGATGCTGGAAAGTCGCTGCTTGTGGTTCCAAAAGCCATGCAGTACGATGTCATTCGACAGGCCCATGAACGTGGACATTTTGGTACAAAGACAGTTGAGTACCAAAATTCTACAAGATTATTGGTTTCCTCATATGGTGCCCTGTATCGAGAAGTTTATCCGCAATTGTGTCGCGTGTATTTTGGCGGAGAAGAAACATGGAAAATTAGAAGGTTTTCTTCGTCCAATCGACAAAGGTGACAAGCCTTTAAGTACATATCATGTTGATCACCTGGGGCCTATGCCTTCAACGCGAAAAAGCTACAATCATCTCTTCGCTGTGACAGACGCTTTTACAAAGTATGTTTGGTTGTATCCCACAAAGTCGACGACAACAGACGAGGTGCTTAATAGAATAAAGGCACAAGCAGTAATCTTCGGAAATCCACATCGAATAATAACAGATCGAGGCGCCGCTTTTCAGTCGAACGCTTTCAAAAACTATTGCAAGGAAGAAGAAATCGAACACGTATCTATTACAACAGGCGTACCAAGAGGTAATGGCCAGATCGAACGAGTTAACAGAACCATCATTCCAATATTGTCCAAATTATCGTTGGGAAATCCTAATGAGTGGTTCAAACACACCGAAAAGGTGCAACAGTTCATCAACTCCTCTTACAGTCGTAGTACTGGTACAACACCATTCGAGCTCTTAACTGGAGTTAAAATGCGTCTCCAAGAGGATAACAAATTGCGAGAGATTCTGGAGGATGAATTGGTAAAAGTCTTTAATGAAAACCGCAACCAATTGAGACAGATGGCCACAGAGAATATACGAGAGATTCAGCAAGAAAATAAGAGATTATACGACCGTAAAAGTAAACGAGCCGAAGTTTATAAAGTTGGTGATATCGTAGCTACACGGCGTACTCAGTTTGGAAGTGGACTCAAGATGCATCGAAAATTTCTGGGACCTTACAAGGTATCTGCGGTGTTGCCCAATGACCGATATGCTCTTGAAAAATTAGGCGAACATGTCGGACCAATCAAGACATTTTCGGCAGCTGATTATATGAAGAGATACCCAATTAATCAGGATTCTGGTATCAATGAAGATGACAGCATCGAGGACGATGCAGAACCAGGATGGCCGAATTTGTAGGATCAAAGGGAAAAGAGACAGGAGAAAGAGAGAAGCTGATCAGTCTGGTGTAGACGACGACGACGTGAAGACGCAACTATTATACTACGACGAATAAAATATTGATTTGGATTATAAAATATTAAAACACAATTCGTTTTCTTTGTTGACAAAGACCCTACAATTTAAGATCCCACATACATTTTGACAGGATATTTGTATGGCAGCTACACGAAGGACTAATAGGATTTTCTTCATAATCATATATTTAGCTCCAACTATTGGAAAAATAACACATACAAAAGTTCAATCTCGTAGCTTAAACCCTTTTGAAGTTATCGACCAATATTCTTGAACACGTGTTTTAAGGACATTTTGTATGGCAGCTACCAGAAGGAGTTACAGGATTTCGCTGATTAGTAAACTCCGACTTCCTTTTCACTCAAAACTAACTTGTCCAAAATTCCGAATTCGTAGCTAAAAGATTACTTGAGTTATTGTGAGTTTTGTAAATTAAGTGAATACATTTTGACAGGATATTTGTATGGCAGCTATACGAAGGACTAAAAGGATTTTCTTCATAATCATATATTTAGCTCCAACTATTGGAAAAATAACACATACAAAATTTCAAAGACGTAGCTTAAACCCTTCTGAAGTTATCGACCAATATTCTTGAAGACGTGTTTTAAGGACATTTTGTATGGCAGCTACCCGAAGGAGTAGGACGATTTTGCCCGTTAACGAAATTAGCCTTACAAATTCAACCAAACATCCAGATTCAAAATTTCAAGATCCTAGGTGAAGGCGTTCTTGAGTTATCGTGTTCACGGACAGACAGACGGATGGACGGACGGACGGACGGACGGACGGACGGACGGACGGACGGACGGACGTTTTTGGCCACAAATAAACAAAAAATAATATACAACTTTTTTTCGTCCGAGGCTTGGTTCTATGCGTTACAAACTTTTGGGCTGGATTAAACTTATAATACTCTATATGATTTCATCTAGAGTATAAAAACGTGCAAAGCGTTTAATGTTATTTCGTTTCTTTAGGTAATTTTATTGAAAAAAACTTAGCCTGATAGTGATGATGATTGTGAAGATGACTTGTCGCTCACGACTTTGTGTAATGCGAAAGATGTTCCAATTCGAAGGAAACATTTTGTGGAACGGGTGGTAAACAATTATACGACGAAAGAATTTCAAGAAAATTTTCGGCTTGAAATAGATGTATATGAATTTCTCCTGGCAGACGTTACTGGAGTTTATCGAGAAAAATTTCCGAACAAAACTTCTTTATCTATAGATAAGCAATTATTGTCAACTATATGGCTTTTGGCAAACAGGGAGTGCTATAGGTATACAATAGGCTTGCGCATTTTAGTTCACCGTAGTGATCGCGAACGAACGGTAAAATGTGGCAAGCAAAAAAAAAAAAAAAAACGGTCGTAGCCGTCATTGTGGTATGCGCCATACAAGAAGTCGAAGTCGTGTAGTGAGTTTCGAAAGGCATCCTTCATTGCAGTTCTCTATTCTTCTACAAGTGCACTGTAATATTTGCATGGATATTTGCTACGGCCCCTATACGTGACATATTTACATCCCTTCGCACGTATAATATTTCCAGTACACACATTATATACCAATTGTTCCTTCACGGAATAATTATGTTAGTAGTTCAATACTAACTTTATGGGAGTAACAAATGAGGAGAATTACGTCAGATTATTAACAAATGAACAGATGTCATATTATTCTGTATTTATTATTAATTAATCCTTATTCATTTCGAAACAAGAGCATTTCTTAAAAAAAAAATTATTCATTACATAGAAACAAGTAACATGAACAAATTTATCCTGATCTAGCATTCTTCAACAATGAATCCTATTACAATATTACATATTGCTATGAAATATTAATTTCGACACTTTGCTTGATTTTAATAATGTCAGCGTCATTAATAATTTGTCCTGTTCCCGAGAAAATACGTTCACACGGCACAGAAGTGGCAACAATGCAAAACCTCTTTAAAATATATTTGTAAAGGTGAGCGTATATTTTCCTCCGTTCATTCCACCTCGAGCCCCGATCCTCCATCCTCCACCCTCCATCCTCTATCCACCATTCTTCATTCTCCATTATTCATCTTCATCCTCAATCCTAAAATCTTCATCCACCATCCTCTATGCTCCATACACCATACTCTATGCTCCATCCTCTATCCACTATCCACTATCCGCTATCTTCTATCCATCCATCCGTTATCCACAATCTCAATCCTCCATCCACCATCCTCTGTCCTCTATTCTCTATCCTCCATTCTTCATTCTCCATCCTCCATCCTCCATTCTCCATTCTGCATCCTCCATTCTTCATCCTCCATCCTCTATACTCTATCCTCTATCCTCCATCCACCATCCTCCATCCTCCATCCTCCATCCTCCATCCTCCATCCTCCATCCTCCATCCTCCATCCTCCATCCTCCACCCTCCATCCTCCATCCTCCATCCTCCATCCTCCATCCTCCATCCTCCATCCTCCATCCTCCATCCTCCATCCTCCATCCTCCATCCTCCATCCTCCATCCTCCATCCTCCATCCTCCATCCTCCATCCTCCATCCTCCATCCTCCATCCTCCATCCTCCATCCTCCATCCTCCATCCTCCATCCTCCATCCTCCATCCTCCATCCTCCATCCTCCATCCTCCATCCTCCATCCTCCATCCTCCATCCTCCATCCTCCATCCTCCATCCTCCATCCTCCATCCTCCATCCTCCATCCTCCATCCTCCATCCTCCATCCTCCATCCTCCATCCTCCATCCTCCATCCTCCATCCTCCATCCTCCATCCTCCATCCTCCATCCTCCATCCTCCATCCTCCATCCTCCATCCTCCATCCTCCATCCTCCATCCTCCATCCTCCATCCTCCATCCTCCATCCTCCATCCTCCATCCTCCATCCTCCATCCTCCATCCTCCATCCTCCATCCTCCATCCTCCATCCTCCATCCTCCATCCTCCATCCTCCATCCTCCATCCTCCATCCTCCATCCTCCATCCTCCATCCTCCATCCTCCATCCTCCATCCTCCATCCTCCATCCTCCATCCTCCATCCTCCATCCTCCATCCTCCATCCTCCATCCTCCATCCTCCATCCTCCATCCTCCATCCTCCATCCTCCATCCTCCATCCTCCATCCTCCATCCTAAATCCTCCATCCTCCATCCTCCACCCTCCATCCTCCATCCTTTATCCTCCATCCTCCATCCTCCAACCACCATCCTCTATCCTCCATCCTTCATTCTCCATTCTCCATTCTCCATTCTCCATTCTCCATTCTCCATTCTCCATTCTCCATTCTCCATTCTCCATTCTCCATTCTCCATCTCCATTCTCCATTCTCCATTCTCCATTCTCCATTCTCCATTCTCCATTCTCCATTCTCCATTCTCCATTCTCCATTCTCCATTCTCCATTCTCCATTCTCCATTCTCCATTCTCCATTCTCCATTCTCCATTCTCCATTCTCCATTCTCCATTCTCCATTCTCCATTCTCCATTCTCCATTCTCCATTCTCCATTCTCCATTCTCCATTCTCCATTCTCCATTCTCCATTCTCCATTCTCCATTCTCCATTCTCCATTCTCCATTCTCTATTCTCCATTCTCCATTCTCCATTCTCCATTCTTCGTTCTCCATTCTCCATTCTCCATTCTCCATTCTCCATTCTCCATTCTCCATTCTCCATTCTCCATTCTCCATTCTCCATTCTCCATTCTCCATTCTCCATTCTCCATTCTCCATTCTCCATTCTCCATTCTCCGTTCTCCATTCTCCATTCTCCATTCTCCATCCTCCATCCTCCATCCTCCAACCTCCATCCTCCATCCTCCATCCTCCATCCTCCATCCTCCATCCTCCATCCTCCATCCTCCATCCTCCATCCTCAATCCTCCATCCTCCATCCTCCATCCTCCATCCTCCATCCTCCATCCTCCATCCTCCATCCGCCATCCTCCATCCTCCATCCTCCATCCTCCATCCTCCATCCTCCATCCTCCATCCTCCATTCTCCATCCTCCATCCTCCATCCTCCATCCTCCACCCTCCATCCTCTATCTTCTATCCCCTATCCTACATCCTCCATCCTCCATCCTCCATCCTCCATCCTCCATCCTCCATCCTCCATCCTCCATCCTCCATCCTCCATCCTCCATCCTCCATCCTCCATCCTCCATCCTCCATCCTCCATCCTCCATCCTCCATCCTCCATCCTCCATCCTCCATCCTCCATCCTCCATCCTCCATCCTCCATCCTCCATCCTCCATCCTCCATCCTCCATCCTCCATCCTCCATCCTCCATCCTCCATCCTCCATCCTCCATCCTCCATCCTCCATCCTCCATCCTCCATCCTCCATCCTCCACCCTCCACCCTCCACCCTCTATCTTCTATCTTCTATCCCCTATCCTACATCCTCCATCCTCCTTCCTCCATCCTCCATCCTCCATCCTCCATCCTCCATCCTCCATCCTCCATCCTCCATCCTCCATCCTCCATCCTCCATCCTCCATCCTCCATCCTCCATCCTCCATCCTCCATCCTCCATCCTCCATCCTCCATCCACTATCCTCTATCCTCTATCATCTATCCTCTATCCTCTATCCTCTATCCTCTATCCTCTATCCTCTATCCTCTATCCTCCATCCTCCATCCTCCATCCACCATCTTCCATCCTCTATCCTCTATCCTCTATCCTCCATCCTCCATTCTCCATCCTCCATCCTCCATCCTCCATCCACCATCCTCCATCATCCATCCTCCATCCACCATCCTCCATCCTCCATCCTCCATCCTCCATCCTCCATCCACCATGACGTACATAGTTCGCGAACTAGGAAGTACTTAGTTCACGAACTAAGACGTACATAGTTCGTGAACTAGGAACTACTTAGTTCGCGAACTAAGACGTACATAGTTCGTGAACTAGGAAGTACTTAGTTCGCGAACTAGGAAGTACTAAGTTCACGAACTAGGAAGTACTTAGTTCGCGAACTATGACGTACATAGTTCGCGAACTAGGAGGAACATGGTTGAGAATGGAGAATGGAGAATGGAGGATGTTGGATGGAGGATGGAAGATGGAGGATCGAGGATGGAGGATAGAGGATAGTGAATAGAGGATGGAGGATGGAGGATTGAGGATGGTGGATGGAGGATGGAAGATGGAGGATGGAGGATGGTGGATGGGGGATGGAGGATGGAGAATGGAGGATGGAGGATGGAGGATGGAGGATGGAGGATGGAGGATGGAGGATGGAGGATGGAGGATGGAGGATGGAGGATGGAGGATGGAGGATGGAGGATGGAGGAGGATGGAGGATGGAGGATGGAGGATGGAGGATGGAGGATGGAGGATGGAGGATGGAGGATGGAGGATGGAGGATGGAGGATGGAGGATGGAGGATGGAGGATGGAGGATGGAGGATGGAGGATGGAGGATGGAGGATGGAGGATGGAGGATGGAGGATGGAGGATGGAGGATGGAGGATGGAGGATGGAGGATGGAGGATGGAGGATGGAGGATGGAGGATGGAGGATGGAGGATGGAGGATGGAGGATGGAGGATGGAGGATGGAGGATGGAGGATGGAGGATGGAGGATGGAGGATGGAGGATGGAGGATGGAGGATGGAGGATGGAGGATGGAGGATGGAGGATGGAGGATGGAGGATGGAGGATGGAGGATGGAGGATGGAGGATGGAGGATGGAGGATGGAGGATGGAGGATGGAGATGGAGGATGGAGGATGGAGGATGGAGGATGGAGGATGGAGGATGGAGGATGGAGGATGGAGGATGGAGGATGGAGGATGGAGGATGGAGGATGGAGGATGGAGGATGGAGGATGGAGGATGGGATGGAGGATGGAGGATGGAGGATGGAGGATGGAGGATGGAGGATGGAGGATGGAGGATGGAGGATGGAGGATGGAGGATGGAGGATGGAGGATGGAGGATGGAGGATGGAGGATGGAGGATGGAGGATGGAGGATGGAGGATGGAGGATGGAGGATGGAGGATGGAGGATGGAGGATGGAGGATGGAGGATGGAGGATGGAGGATGGAGGATGGAGGATGGAGGATGGAGGATG